>JANZLD010000003.1:6958249-6980836 GCA_026413575.1 Erythroxylum carthagenense | reverse complement strand
GCTTAAATGTCAAACTGGATTGTACCTAACTAGTATTTTTGTAATTTGGTATCGAATTTGTACTGGGCCAGTTTTGGAAATGATTATATGTATATAAACTGATTTGATTAATAATTAGTGTTGGGCCGAATCTTTACTGTTATACGCACTCAACTGTTTTAAATGAGAAAGCAAATGTTATAAAGAGTTTTAAAAAGTTGGTGATCGTCCTAGTACGCCACCCTCGCGGGTCACGGATTCGGATATCTCCGTGGATATCGGGTTCGGGTCTCGTCGGGTGTGGGGTGCTACAATAGATGTTGACCATGACAATTGCAGATGAAAAGTGAGGTATCAGAATGAGAATTATGAAATCCAAACTTGAGTAGGAATTGCTTTAACTCATGATACAAAGCTCTGAGCGCTTGCTTTAGTCCATAGATTGCTTTTTGTAGTTTACAAACATGATGTGGGTGGTCTTGATCAATGAATGTAGGAGGTTGACTCATGTAAACAATTTCATAAAGATTACCTTGTAAGAATGCATTATTTATATCCAGGTGTTGTAGCTTCCATCCATGATTGATTGCAAAACTAAGCACAACACATATTGTTGCGGTTTGACAATAAGGTTGAATGTATCATAGTAATAAACTCCTAGTCGTTGAAGAAAGCCTTTTGCAACTAGGCATGCTTTGAACCTGTCAATTGGGCCATCAGAATTATATTTAGTGCAAAAAATCCATTTACAACCAATTACATTGAGATTAGTCATTTGAAACTAACTCTCATGTCCCATTTCTAACCAAAGCATCATATTCTTCAGATGTTGCCTAACGCCATTTTGGATCTCTAATGGCCTTAATGGCACTGGTTGGTTCAAGATGGTCAAAAGTTTGCAAGCAAGTGATGAGGTTCAAACGTTGGACAACTTTGTGAATGTTATTTTTGGCTTTTGTTTGCATAGGATGAGATGAGTGAGTGGAAATGGTTTCAGATGAGGATGCTGACTGGGTAATTGGAGCTAAGTTCTCATATTAAGATTAAGACTTATTGGAGGTTAGACCAGTAGATGGAGTAATAAGTGGCTGAATGGCTGGTTGATTTATTTTAATATGTAAAGGTGGAGGAATCCAAGTTGATACGGGAACATAATCATGTGTTGGTGAAGTGGAACCTAAGGTATTGAAGGGAAAAACTGACTCAACAAATTTGACATTCCTAGATGTGTATGTCTTGTTGGAAGATGGATTAAAGCAAAGGTAAGCCTTTTGGGTTTAAGAGTATCTAAAAAATACACGTGGTTTTGATGGTTCTTCAAGCTTGTGATTGGTATAGGGACAAAGCCGAGGGTAACAGAGACACCCAAATATTTCGAGTTTGGTATTGGTGTTCGATGTTGCACCAAAAATTTTCTCATATGGTGAAAGAAGATCTAAAGTTGGTGTAGGCATTCTGTTAATTAAATAGACAGCAATGGCAAAAGCTTGTGGCCAATGTATGGTAGGAATTGTTGAATGAGTTAACAAGGTTAAACCTATTTCAACAATGTGGAGATGTCTTCTTTCAGTAAAACCATTGTATTATGGTGTATGAGGCAGAGTTGTAAGATGAGAAATACCATTAAAGCTAAGAATTGTGACAAGGCACGGAATTCACCTCCATTGTCAAAGTATAAGGTTTGGATGTGAAGATTGAAGTACTTTTCAACTATGACTTTAAATCTTATGAATATATCTTTGACTTCTTATTTTTGTTTTATAGGATAGAATCAGATATATTTGGTGTAATGATCAACAAATATGACATAATACTTAAAGCCATCATGGGAAGTGATTGGAGATGTCCATACATCTGTGAAAATGATTTCAAGTGGATTATAAGAAATAAAGGATGATTTGGAAAAGGATAATTTATGACTTTTATTAAAACGATATGCATTACAAGATGACTCGATGGATGATGATAATTCTAAGTTATGTAATGAACCAATGTGTTTAAGAATTGAAAAAGTTAGGGTGTCCTAATCTTGAGTGCCACTCAGATGATGTGGCTTTGAGTGTGGAGAAGGCAAATATGGGTGAAGTATTTGGCCACTCATAAACTCCATCCTTGGTTTTACCCTTCAAATGTAATGTCCCTGTGTGGAGGTCTTTAATAAGAAAACAAGAAGGTAAGAATTCAACAGAAACAATGTTGGAATTGCAAAATTGATAGATGGTAATTAGATTGTATTTCATGCTTGGCACACAAAGAACATTATCTAATGCAAACTTGAAATTGGAGGTGTTTAAAGAAGTGGATCTAGTGTGTGTTATGGAAAGACTTGTGCCATCTCCAATCAAAATGTCATCAGAGGCTTCATATAGTGCATGAAGAGATAAGTTGTTTAAGTCAGAAGTGACACAATGAGTTGCAACACTATCCATTAGCCACTTTTTGTTTGTTGTAGCATAGTTGGCTTAGGGTTAGGACGAAGATGTGGAATGTGGTTAAATTTCCATTTGTAATTGGAATCATTTGGCATGAGGGACAGTTTCTAGCTGTATGACCTTGGATTATGCACATCTGACAGTAGCTTTGGTAAGGACGTGGATTCTAGTTGGAATTGTGGTTTTGATTATTGTTATGTCAGGCTTAATTATTTGAGTTTCGGCTATTTGACTGGGTGGGAGGAGTAGAGTTGTTTCTTTTTCCATTAAAGTTTCGACTAAAATAGTTTGTGGAAGCTGGAAAGTGGGATGGTTCTATTTTACTGTTGACACTAGAAGCTTCAAAATGAAGAAGCTTTTCATGTAATTCATCAAATGATATGTGGTTGTCTCTTGCTTAAACTGCATGAACTAATTCTTTATAATCTTCATCAAGAGCATCAAGAATCTTATTGGTGAGATCTTCCTTAGATAATGGTGCACCAAGGATAGCCAATCCACCAGCCTTGATTTTGATTGTTTGTAGAAATTCTATGATGGACATGGTACCTTTGTTGATGTTTTTGAGTTGATTTTTGACATGCTTTATTCTTCCTTGTGATGGTTTGGCATAAATGTTGGCTAGAGTGGCCCATGCTTTTTTGGAGGTTTTTGCGATGGCTATAAATGGAATGATTTATGGTGAGATGGAGCCGATGATGGCATTAAGGATGAGCTGATCTTGTCTTGTCCACACAATGTAATCTTGATTTGGTGTAGTGACTCCAGCTACTGTTACTATTTTCTCAAGACAAGGTTTGGAGCCATCAACATAGCCTAAGAGACCATATCCTATGAGCAGAGTTTTGTAAAATTTGCAATGAGCTTACGGGTTCACACGAGAAGGAAAGTTAGATTACACACAAGCCCAAGTGAGGTTCCATTCTAAAACCAATTGACAATAAATGGAGCAGCCCACTAGACTTATATGTTTGTTTTCTTTTCCTTCTTTTTCCAATATAGGACACTCATATGTGAGTATTATTAACACTTCTCCTCAAGTGCAACTGGAACTGGACATCCAGTTGTCACTTTGAATAAACACAATGATAATCGGACAAGGCTGCTGGAACTGAACATTTAGATGGATAACTGGGAAATTAATAATCTGGACCAAACCTGCCCAGATAACATGTGAAATTTGCAATAGACTCACGGGCCCACATGAGAAAAAAAGTTAGACCACACATAAGTCCAAGTGAGGTTCCATTCTTAAACCGATTGGCAAAGTTAGACCACACACAAGTTCAAGTGAGGTTCCATTCTTAAATTAATTGGCAATAGGTAAAGTAGTTCACTAAGCTTATATGTTAGTCTTCTTTCTTTCTTTCTTTTTTCAATATGGGACACTCACATGTGAGAATTATCAACAAGTATGAAATTGAAGCTTCCATGAGATATAGTTGGATGAGGTGATTAAGGGAGTTTGAGCTGCAACATTAATGGTTATCAATGTCCTGGACTGTGTTTTCACTAATATTGTTAGATGAGGTATTCATGTTGGTGGGAAAAAAAAAAGGACAGCAAGGGTGAGAAGAGACAAGTAAGTATTCAAGGAAGGAGGAAAATATGATAGGATCACTTAGAAAGAAAGATCTCTGATACCATAATAGAGTTTTGGATTCAATAAAAAAGTAATGTTGATTATATATACATCTTGGTTTATATAGCTTTACAAGGAAAAGCTAATTTTTAAAGTCTTTGCTCCAAATCTTGTAACAATTAAAGCTAATTCAAATACATTTGAATGTGTTGACAAATATCACAGATTTTGAAAGATTTGCGCGAGACTAATTCAAATACATTTGAATGTGTTGACAAGTAGAACAAATTTTGAAAGATTTGTGATATGGAAAGATATTGAAGGATCTACCATCTTGAATATCTGTCACATTGTCAACAGTGTATAGTAACTACCAATTCTTATATTAATACCGAAGCCAGTACGGAAAAGTGTTTACAGGTGGAGAGAAGTGTCAATGTCATCAGACACACAATCGTCACGCTTGTCCCACTCCCACATTGTAGGACTGTTCTTAGCATGTGTTTCCTGAGAAGAAGGAAAGCTCAACGATCGTGGACTTTCTACAATCTGAAAATCACCTTGTTGGCTCTGTAACTGCGATTCTGGCCAAAGAGAGAGCGACAAAAGAGGTGGCGAACTTGGTTTGTGAATGATCAACTCAGGTTGGAAAAACAGCCTGCCCGCAGATTCTCGTTGCAGTGAATGACCGAGCCTGTTCTCAGTGTAAGAAGCCATTTTCAGAAACTCTCTTTCTTCTCTAATCTCTTTAGCTCTCTGCAGCTGCCTGAATCTTTCCTGCAACAAGGCTATGGAGGAGGGGATGACAATGGCGCGTTCGGTAATAACTTCCCTACCCATTTGAGAACACATTCTGAAAACGTGATAATCTTTTAGGTTTGTGGAATGGTAAAGTGAGGGTAGGATGGACGTGAAATGTCTATGTTATAAGGAGCGTTGAAGAGCGTAGTGAGTATATATAGGATGTTATTGTCCCAATATAATTCCAACGAGAATCGGCAAGTGAATCAAAGTCCAAAGAGAAGAAGTTGACAGGGCAATCTTAGAGGTTTCTTGGTTGGGAGTGCATGAGGAAAGAGGCAGAAGAACTGCAGTGAGTAGAAAAGGGTCGAAAGAAGAGTCCAAAACAACGTTGAAATTAGCAAATGGAAGGATCTGTTTGGAGGAATATATTATGTATGTTCTGTCGACTTTGGCTCCAATGCCATTGCCACTTTCTTTAGATGCCTTTTTTTGAGGCTTTTTATCAAATAACGATCAAATGGCAGATACTCAAATTCCTCAACCTTTTGTTTTTGCCCTTTTGACATTGTGAGAGGGCTTCTTTTCCCTTGTCTTTCTATAGATGCAGTAGTTAGTGATTTCTGAATCAACTTTTCTAATGTCAAATTATGTATATGATATAATGGAAAGGCAAATACTTTGAAATTTTGTGAAGTCTTTTCATGGTTTTGTTTACATATAGATTTGATTTGTTTTTCAAAAGGGTACATAATATTTTTAAATTTACTAAAATTCTTGAAATGATTTTTGATCTATCATGTTCTTTATAGTAAGCTTTTGACATTTTTCACCTTTAAGATTATATTGTATATTGAGTTTTCACGTGAAGCCGAGTGTCCTTTTGTCCTATAATTTCCTTTTCACCATCAATATACCTTGAACCTTCCAAATTTCCTTTATTTGAAATGGGATTCTTAGGATCTCAAGAACAATACACTTATCGATTCAAGACCCATTAGTTCATTTGGTGATGATCATAAAGGAAAAACTCTCTGCTAGATTATGAACTTCCGATTAAAAGATGCTTGAGGCAGATATGATCGTCCAATATCAAACACAACCAGAACAAAATTTAAACATAGCAGAAACAATTGTTGCGTTGTTGCTCAAAAGACGAGAGTTTTTGCTCTTCACGTAAGATGCTGTTCATGGTTGGGAGGGAAATTGGTGAAACGACAAAGGTGAGTTGTGTAATAGGGGTATAGGTAGTAAGTGATCATAGAGGGATCTTCATCGGACAATAATGGATAAAGACAAGAACAAAAAGTTAGGTTCCTAAACATTTCTTTCTCTCACAACATATTAACTTGTCTTGGTTTTGTTGGCTTGGTATGGCATGCATAAACCATAGGCTGTGAATGCTATTTTATTAGGCTAAGGACCGGAATTGAATGGTTCTGTTTTGGAACTTGGAAGCTTTTGGAGGGGTTAGTAGATCGAGGAGATGAAAATAGACAAAGTTGAGCTTAATTTTAGACAAAGCGTGCAATTAAAATTCATATTTGTATTTCAAGGTAAGGTGACCATTTTGCTTTGGAATTAAGTATTGGAAGGCATATGCTGAAATTGAGGTGAACAGTGGTAGCCCACTATTGTTAATTTGTTCATTCTTGGAAGGTAACGATGGTCGAAAGTTAAGTTTAGAATATGTTTGGTTTTACGTAAGATTTATAACATAATAAAATGGTATATAATAGAATAGAATGTAATATTAGAAAATTATTGTTTATGAAAGATGAAAAAGTTTATAATGTAATATAGTAAAATATTGTTTGGACGAAAAGTTTATAATATAATATGGTAAAATGTTATTTATCATTTTAAATTTCATCGTAAACCCTCCAAATCAAAAATAACTTATTTTTATTGTGTAGAATAGAATAAGATGTACTGTGAAATCAGTGCTGGCCCAGGGGCCAACAGGGCACCTGCCCAGGGTCCACTATGAGAGGGACCCCCTCTTCAACAGCCCCTTCTCATATAAAATTGCTATGTTCTCGTTAAAGTCGTAGTAATGAACTATGATTTTAACGTTATTATTATGAGAGAGGGTCTCTTCAACAGCCCCCTCTCATATGAAGTTGCTATGTTCTTGTTAAAGTCATAGTATTAACGTTATTATTATAAATAAAGTTAAAGTCATTTATAAGTTAATGTTGTTTTTTTTAATGTAAAGGTAACTTTGTGGTCCCGTGCTTATAAATAGTCTTGAAATATTTAAGTATACTTTTACCTTCTAATTTCTTTATCTTTTTATCAATATATGTATTTAAAGTACTTTAACTCAAAAATTAGCAGTAAAAAATTTTGCGATTTTGTCTTCTGAGTTCTGAGTATAATTTAAAGGTAAAGTTTCTAATTTTTAATATATTTTTATTCTTTATTTTTTATTTTTAAATATTAGATATTAAATTTTGTTATTTATTTTGTCCATGTATCATAGATATAATACTATTTATATATCTTTGTGATATATTGTGAAACTATTGGAGTTTGGTTGTGCCTGCAAATATATAAACTTAAGTATATTGTCAATTTATTAGGGCCCTTATTTTTAATTTCACCCAGGGCCTATAAAACTATAGGAACGGCCCTGTGTGAAATCTTCCCCTTCTATCTTCTTCCATTGCATTTCATTATAAACTCTCATTTCCAACAATGAACAATGCTATATTTCATTTCATTCTATTAATAGCCATTCAATCAAACATATCCTTAGAGTTTTCTAATCTTGTAAAGATCTATATGTCAGGCAATATCAAATATTATTTTGATTAATTTTTGAACTTCATAAAATAATAACCCATTTTTTATATAATTAAAATTTAGTTTCTTTAACTATGTATCCTATTTTTTCTAATTTATAATTTTCATCTAATATTTTTAGTATTTATTTTTTATTTGAACTGGTACATTAAACACAAATTGAAATTTTATAATATATTTTGATATAATATCTGATAAGATACAATTGCAATGGACAATTGTTATATTGGCAATTGCAATGGGCAAGCTTTTGGGCTTCAAATCTCACCAAACATGTTCTAAAAGGAAAGCAAAAATGAAGAAGACCTTACGGAGTGCAGTCCATCAGGTCTTCTTGGTGAGCCTGTGCAGAGGCTCAAAGCCCAACAAACCCAACATTTCAATACCTCTCCTCAAGGACTTTCGTCGTCAGAAAACAGTCAACCTGAAATTCTGAAATTCAAGACCCAAAACCAGGGAGAAAAGAGCACCACCCCCAGTGATAAGAGTGAGCGTTTGTGAAGAACGCGAAGATGAACACTGATATCACAGCCTCCACCAAACCCGAGCACCCGGTGATAGATCGCAATCCACCATTTACAAAGGTTGTTGGCAACTTCAACACTCTCGATTACTGCCGCTTCGCCACACTCACCGGCATCTCCGTCACTGTCGGCTATCTCTCGGGTGACTTTCTCTTTCTGTTGTAGTAAGTGCCCATGCAGTTTTACGTCTAATAAGTGATCTTTCGGTGAATTTGTTGCAGGAATTAAGCCGGGTCTAAAGGGTCCATCAATGGTGACAGGAGGATTGATAGGGCTAATGGGAGGGTTCATGTATGCTTACCAGAACTCTGCTGGTCGGCTCATGGGGTTCTTCCCAAATGATGGTGAGGTTGCTCGTTACCAGAAACGAGGTTTTAACAATTAGGGCCTCGTCAAAATTTGATCTTTTCATGTTTACAGACCATGGTATTGAATTGGTTATCCTAATAATTTGGTTAGTCTTCATTTTCACCCTTTTTGGGTTTAAGACTATTGAATTTGTTTCAGTTGTTTTTGATAACTGTGGTTCATTTAGAATGATTTTGGAATTTTGGATCTATGTTGAATTTCAACTTTCTGCCAAGGGATTTGTTCCACCTGCATTTGATTGGACTCATTGGCCTATTATGTCTGAGGGATGAATTCCATTACTTTGTTGCTTGCAGCTTAGATTTAGTCTATCCACAATTATTGTTGAAGAAGTTAGCTTTGTGGGTTTTATGGTTCTTAGCTGATTGCTGTAGTGATTGGACATTATGCAATGTCATGGGTAATAGTTTATAAGTCCCCAATTAGGGTTACCAGCTAGACGAGCTGATATATCTATTGCAGAAGTTTGTTCAGGTTTTTTTCTGAGTTTGACTCACTGTCTATTGATAAAGCTCATGGCTGGAGAGACACTGTTTGCGTATAGATTTTGGAAATCATCATTATCCAAATAAAAGAATGTATCAATTACCTTAATGAATACATTCTTCTATAGGTCCCCAAGTAGGGTTACTGGCTGGACGAGCTGATATATGTCTTACAGAAGTTTGTTTAGGTTTTTTTTGGCGTTATGTCTTACTGTCCATTGACAAAGCTTATGGCTGGAGACGGCACTGTTTGCATATAAATTTTGGAAATCATTGTTATCCAAATAAAATAACGTAACAATTACCTTAATGAAGCATTCTTTTATAGGTCCCCAAGCAGGGTTACTGGCTAGACAAGCTGATATATCTCTAGCAGAAGTTTGTTCAGGTGTTTTTCTGGGTTTTGTCTCACTGTCCATTGATAAAGCTTATGGCTGGAGAGACACTGTTTGCATATACATTTTGGAAATCATCATTATCAAAATAAATAATGTAACAATTACCTTAATGAAGCATTCTTAACTCTTGGTTGACAGTTTTCTTGCTATTTTGATGACATTTGCTTACCTCTCTTGGAATTGCAGAATATGTTTTGATACTGTCGTGATTCAGCATAGCAGTGCATCCTTCAAAACTACTATCAAGAGAGCATTTCTCTGTGTATTTCATCGATTTCATTATTATGCGTGGTTTAGTTTGGCTCTATTGGTTCAAGTTTAAATACATTGCGATGCAGTGAACTACCAAAATTTTATTTTTCATTACCTCGTTTTCCCTTCCTGAAGAGTGTGAGTGGTTGCTTAATGGAAATAGATTTTGATTACATCCTAGCAGGATTTAAGTCACGTTTCACAGTGTCGAACAAGTTGGTGCCAATCAGTTTCAAGTCGTGCCTTTACCATCCTTCTCTTAATAATTTGTCTCTTGCTACATGCATTAATGCTTGAACCCTATTTTCTTTGTACATCCTAAGCATATGATGCCTAACAAGCGCCCCTCTGAAGGCTTCTATGCTTGTAACTTGTTTTCACTGTCTCGACTTCCTAAGCAGACAATCCTAGCCTTAGTGACTCTTTGGTCACCTGCACCTCTTTTTACTATTCAATCATCAGATAATCATTCCACACTTATCTAACCATAGAAGTATTAAGAGGTGGATTGATTTACAGCCCATGGCATAAAACAACATGCTTATGCTTTATGGGTTTAAGAGGTGTATTGGTTACTTAGCACTCTATTTTGCTGTGTTTTCGTGGTAGGTTGATGTTACCTGGATCAACCTCTTCTATTTTGTATAGATTACCTTTCCGGCCTAGGTTTGCCCAACGTCGCAAGTTTGAATCCTAGAAACTCAAGGGAGGAGAACCACAAAGAGGGTGGTTTCAAAGAGGGCCCTCTTATGGGTTTACTGTGTGTAGTCCAGGGTCCAGATGAAAATGGGCTTCTAGTGTGGGGGGTATATTTAGGATTTAGTTTCACCTCCCTGAGTCTTAAGTAGCGGATACAGGACCAAGACAGACCCTTCAAGAACAATAAGCTCGTAAACTAGAAAATAACAGTAAGCCGTCATCACGGAAATGTGAAGCAAGCCGTGACATCAACCTACCAATTGCATATATTTTGTTTTCGTAAGCCCATTATGCAAAAAATGTACTAATTAAATCTAATTAATTTAATGTTTTAAGAGCTAATCTAAATCAGGCCTTGGAAGGTTCACCATAAACTATTTGGTTGCGTGGAGTAAGCAACTTGAATAATGATCTTAGCATAGATATTATAATTATGTTAAAGACACTATTGTTCGAGATTCATTATTGCAGAACTTGGCAATAATTAGGGTACCTTCCTGATTAATGCCATAACCAAGCAGATGTTTCATCAATCTTAAATATGTGTTTGAATCATCTTATCTATGCTCTCTAGGTTGAATTTGTCGTACAAGATTTGCCTAGTGTGGAGTATCCGATTGGTGTGATTTGCAAGTTATTATCAATCCAAAGGTTCTTCGGTTTTTTTAAAAAAAGCCATATTAATTTATATCAGTATTGCTTCGTGATTAATAGATCAAACTCTAGGGTTTGACAATATTTTAGATCCAATTGATTATAATAAATTAGTCATAATAGAGACTGTTCAACATGATATTAATATATTAAATTATATTTAATTGAATTTACAATTACATATTCAAAATTAAACTCAAACTTAAAATAATTAAGTTTAACTTACTAATCAAAACATTTATAATTATTATTCTTTCAGTGTATGATAAATAGATTCCCACACTATATCTGATAATTCATAATTAATATAATTATTCAATAAAGTAACAACAAATTAATTAAAAGAAGTTTAAAATCAAATAAAATAATCGAAGACTAATACTTAATTAGATATACCCCTGTGATTCATGTAAAGATCAAGATAGGCATGGCTGTTATCTTCCTTATTTAATTGAATTTACAATTACATATTCAAAATTAAACTCAAACTAAAAATAATTAAGTTTAACTTACTAATCAAAACATTTATAATTATTATTCTTTCAGTGTATGATAAATATATTCCCACACTATATCTGATAATTCATAATTAATATAATTATTCAATAAAGTAACAACAAATTAATTAAAAGAAGTTTAAAATCAAATAAAATAATCCAAGACTAATACTTAAATGTGACACCTAAAAAGTAAAAAGATAAGGAAGATAACAGCCATGCCTATCTTGATCTTTACATGAATCACAGGGGTATATCTAATTAAGTGGCTTTTCTTTTCCAATCCAACCTTAACCCCACTATCAATCCTAACTTCCTTTTCCTCTGTTCATTCCATACTTTGGCACTTAAGATAAGCCAAAGATTCTCCTTTTTCTTCATTGGCGTCATTTCCCAAATCTCAAATTCTGTAGTACACAATCTCCAGGTAAGCACTGGCTGGTACTAAATTGTATAACTATGAACATGGGTGCAGTAGCAATTGTAGCTGTATTTGTCCCTTCCATTGTATTCTTCTCTTACCATTTTTAGAAATCCTCTTAACATGATATTTTCTGTACTTAGAATCACATTGTTTAGGATTACCTTGTTCAAATAAGTTTAACATACATTGAGGAGGCGCTTAGAGAATAATGAGAATGAACGTATGAATGAATATAGTAAAAAATAGGAATAAAATATAGCCAACAATGAATCTCATTTATTTGAATTATCAAAGGAATGGAGTATTGCTGAAAATAGAGGAATGAAAGTGTTACCTTTATTGATATTAAACATGAGTTTTCATCCTATATTTATATCTTTTTCCCCACAACCTCTAAACAAGCACCCCTTAAATTGAGAACAATCGATAATATGATCATATTATTAAATTCGCTTTATGGTAAATCTAATAATTTATTATATTTTGTAAATTGTTAACATTTATGAAATTGAGAATAATTTATAATAATAGTAGTACAATTCGATTTAGGTTATATTAAATTTTATTTTTGTTCACTTGAATTTAAAATGATAGGATTGTTACCCAATTATTACTTGACCAAAAGGGTTCATGACAATGTTACTTAATAACGCGTTGCACGCATCAATAAAGCAAAGGAAAGGAAAGGAAAAGGAGTGACAGATAAAGCTGCGATGCTAATTTAAGTACTAGTTGCTATTCTAAGACAGGCAAACGAGTTGAGGAGGAGGACCCACCGAGCAATCATGAGGTGTCGATATCTCAGTATTTCCCGTGTTTGATTATGATGATTCATAGACAAACCAACGGTTGGGATTTAGATTACTATTTGTTTTAAATTTCATTGAACAGAGGAATGTTAAAAGTAGAACTATAAAAATAGATGATACTCGGCGTAATTGCCAGGTGTTGGTTTGTGACTGACAGCTGGCCCATAGGAATGGCGGTGATGTAACAGATGTACTATATTGCACCTTTTTATCGTGGTCTTACGCGCAGCCGAGTAGGATAGGAAACCCCGATGGAGGACCCCACCTTACACTCTTGTCCTTTATAGTAAATGAACAACCTATTTGATCATCAAAGAAAATGATTTATATATCATATGTATGCCATGCATAAATTTATCATTTTATAAATTAGAATGTCAAAAATATAAAATAATCATGTATATTTTTATCACGTGTGTGTTTGTGGCACACACAAGTTTATTATTCAATAAATTAAGCATATATTATATTTTTGATATTTTCAATTCATTAAATAATTAAATTCATATATTATGTAAAAATATAATATGCAATTTCATTCTTAATATTTTATAGGCCCTAAACAAAGTTATAAAAAAAACTCATTTTTGTCTCTTTTAAATTTTCGTGAGTGGTAAAGATAGACTCTCAAAAAAAATAAAAAATAAAATAAAGATATGTCAAGAATGAACCTTGGGTAGGTGCCTTTTTTGCCCTTGCCTAAGGTCGGGCTTGATAATAACCTTGTTTGACAATTAGTTGATTGTATTAATTATTACTTGATAGCTGATTCAATCAATTAATTTGACTAGCAGATTACATTACCTGTTTATTAGAGATTTTCAATAAAATTAACTTTTGAACATTAGCTGTTTATGTATAAAATGACTTATGAAATCATGGCTTTAAAAAAATTATAAAGTATAAATATTATATATCTTAATATTTCGTTGAATATTCTTAGTAAAGAATAATAAATTATTTAATAAATTAATAAATTAGAGTTAAATAAAATTTTTAATCCAACCAAATTTTAATATATTTATGATTATGATTTATATTTTTGGATTATTAAAATAAATAACAAAATAAACAAATTAATTATTATTATTAATTATTGGATGATGAGTATGAGTGGGGTTGACTCTAACAAGAAAGAAGTAACAAGCCTATATAATTTTGGAAACAAATGGCTGCAATATGGTACAAAAAATAAGAATTAATTGAGGGCACAATCATCAGCCAAACAAATATTTAACATCTCATAATACAAAATTACTCCTCCTGAGCTTTTTAAAAATTAACTAATTGGGTTCAATCAACCAACTCAATCAACTGATTAAAGTCAATCGGCTAAATTTATTTAATCAGCTATTGTTTGGTTGATCGGTAATATGCTAACTAAAGCGATCAACCACTTTATTGATATTAGCAACCAAAAAAAAACTGAACTTGAAATTATATTTTCTAAATGTTGAAACTTTTAATCTTTGAATTAATATTAAGAAATTTGATATTTTTTAATAATTAACCATTTTAATGCTTACATTAAAACGATATGATTCTTTATTTAAAATTCTAATAAATGTAACCTGAATTATTTTGATTTCTTTATATGTTATTTATATCGGATGTATCATTTAATTATGAATTATTTATTAATTAAATAATTATTATTGCGTATATTAAATAGATATTCACGCAACATCCTCTTTCTCTAATGTCAATGAGCAATTTCTTTTTTTTTATTGGTTCATTGAGCTATTTCTTAATAAATAAAAAAATAATTGATGTTTGATTGATTATAATTATTATATCATAGCGGCGTGTAATGAATGACACATATATCACATAATATGTGACATAAGATAAACTATATATGGTAAAATAAAGCAATTTTATTAATTTTAGCAGGTGGTCAGAAGGTGAGGTTGTCTGGTTCAGTTTCCAGGCAGGCGAGCTTACTCAAAGATTGCCACTAATTCTTAACGTATTCACAGCAGTGCCATTTCACACGCCCATACGGCGGGTCGGGTCACCGGTGTCCTACGGTGCCTGTTGCTCGCTCGTCGAGTCCTCTCCGCTCCCATGATTGGCGGTTTTATAGTTATTTATTATCTAATTATTATTTGGCCCAAATGGTATTGTATTTAGTAATTTAAATTATTTAATAGACGGTTTGTTTATTTTTATTAATAAATAATATACAATTATATCCATTAAATACGCACATTATAACATATTGATAATATAAT
Source organism: Erythroxylum carthagenense (assembly GCA_026413575.1). Taxonomy (NCBI): domain Eukaryota; kingdom Viridiplantae; phylum Streptophyta; class Magnoliopsida; order Malpighiales; family Erythroxylaceae; genus Erythroxylum; species Erythroxylum carthagenense. The sequence goes on along the minus strand of JANZLD010000003.1, from coordinate 6,965,949 downwards.
TAGTTTAAATTATTAAAAATTAATTTAAATAGAGTCTAAAATATGTTTAATTTAAAATTTTATCATTAATAAATGATGTAAATTTTCTTTTAAAAAATATTTCATTTTCAGATGAATTATTTATTAAAATTAGATGATTTAATTATTTAATTAATATCAATAACCCTTAGTTTAAGTTCTGACTAACTTGAAATAAAAAAGATGGGCATAAATGAGCACGGCAAATTGTCCATTCTAATTATCTCGCTTTATTAAATTTTATTTATATATTTATATAAAATCTATACAAATGGATAGGCGAGATTTAATGAAACATGATCAAACGACAATATCTATTTCATAAATAAGAATAATAGGATGTTTGACTTACTTTAATGAACGTTGCCTTCTAGAATTTTGTCCCTCGTGCACCTTACATTGACAAGTTAACGAATTAGGTGAGCAATGAGATTTGTCAGCACCATGAAACCTTATGTTTTCTTTAAACTTTAATTATTTTGACTTTGATAGTACAACAACAAACGGTGACAACTCAACGGTAGATATATGTTTTTTTTTTTGGTTATTTGAAATCTTTTTAAATTTACTAAATAAAAATATCTTGTGTTTCTATCTCATGACTTCTTTCCAAACTCTCTTTTTTTGAAAACTTGACTCTTAAATAATGCAATCTTGGTTATACAAAAAAACAATATGCTCTTCGTAAGAATTGTGTATATTAGAAAGCCTTTGATCATAAATTCTATTTTAAGTCGCTAGTAAACGAAGAAAGATTGAAAAATGTAAATTCCTAAAAGGCAAATGTTGAGAGTTGATGCATGTTGAGGAAAAGGAGCTTTCGGTTAGCATTTTTGAAATTTACAGCTAATCTTTGTTTATCTTTAAACTCTTACGAATGATTTGTTTTATCAACTATTTTAAATAACATATGGGCTGAAAATTTGTAATGCAACTCTAATAAAATTTATCGGTGAAATGTTTCACGAATCAAGAAGTCAGAACGAAAGGAGACTTTCTTGATTCACTAGTATAAACAACGACACATTGGTCATTATCATCATCATCATCATCATTATCATCATCATCATCATCGCACTCACTCTGAAATCTAGCAGTGAAGTAAGATCTGGGAAGGTCAATAGTATGCAGCCTTACTCCTACATAGTAGATAGGCTGTTTTTGGTAGACCTACATGCAGATGTGACATAAAAAAAAATGATGCAGGACACAGAAAAAAAAATACAACAGTTAAAAAATTACTAAACTACTAATAGTAATAAAAATATAGTATAATAAGAAGAATAATAATAATAATAACCAAAGTGTGATAATTAAAAAAAAGTCAACTAGAAGAATTATAAGCGTAATTCTTACCAGATCTCGTAAGGACAGTAGAGGTCTTACCATACTTGTCAGGACGCTCGATATAGTAGAGTTGTTATCGATACTAAAGAGTTTACTATTTATGGGTCGCATCATCGTCTATAAACCTCCACTGCCTGAAAGAAATCATAACAATGAGGACACAGCACAATCACACTGAAAAAGTTTATATATAAACGGAACATCGCAATAAGTAGTACACCACAAAAAAAAGTACAAGCAAAGAGCACAATACGCTTAACAATAAAGATAGTAAGTTTTTACTAATTAAAATATAAGTCATAAGAAACCAATGCTTAAAGCAAGTAACTAAAATAAAATATCAAAGGAAGAAGAAATTCCTATACTAAACAACAAGAAACAGCCTGGGATTAGATTGGGAGGAGCCCAAGAAAACAGTGAAATAAATACAAGATAAATAGGAGTGCAAAACTAATATTACCATATGGTTAAAAATTAATTGAACGATCAAATTTAACCTATTGTTAATATTATCTATATTTATTAAAAATAATTTATAAACTACATATTTTATTATCAGGTAACAGTTTTTGACGAGTAACCAATCTCTTTTCAGAAACCATACACTTGTCTTTTCACCGCAGCTCAAACAACTGGAGACATGGAAGAGGCTTAAAGAAGTGAATGTGCCATGCTCTAGGCAGGACAAGCAGACAATCTGGCAGATTTAAGGCCTTAAATAATATCAACTTGTTTCAGCCACCCTTCACTCTCATGTCATGGAAAACCAGCAGGGGTGACATAAGCCATGTGTCTGCTCGGAATCTTTTTCTAGTGAGGACAAATGATTTATGAACGAGTATGTGCATAGCTTGAATAACATTTCTTGCTTAACAAAACAAGTAAGTCTGATGAGCTCCATTGAAGAGTCTCAAGTAATCAAAACCACCCTACCATCTTCCATTAAGTGCTTCACTTTTAAATTGCACAGACTTGGTCTGAATTGACGTGGATGAATAACACAGATTCTCCTTTTCCATATTCATAAACTAGCTACTAGCAGTCTAGCCGGGTTCCAAAGCTGAAGAATACATTGTCGGCAACACTTTTTTTTTTCCTATACTCGAGTAGTCCATTGGTCCCCACAAGAGTCAATGTTTCACTGGAGATTGGAGATTCCGCCGACCACAATGGAGGAGTATCTTCTACGCACGTCTGTCTCGCACTTCCGTGTAAATAAGTGAAACTTCAGGGGTACCTTTTCAGAAGGTTCACGAATAAAAGATGATGACAGCGTAATGATATCTTGTAACATTTTTTAATGATATCTTGTAACATTTTTTTTCTCTCATATAAGATGTCTCTCGGTTAGAAAGGAAGAGGATCTCAGAGAACAGCTAAAACAACAAAGAGTCATTTTTGGAGAGTTTAAGGTAAGCAAGGGCTGAATTCTGCTAGATTAATCTCTTCTGTAACCAACAAGTTTTATTCTGACGTGGGTTTTGCATAAACTATGTGTTTCTGGTTTTTGTTGGTTGGTCTGGGGTATGATTTGTATTATGTTTGATGCTTGTCTGCTAGCATTTTTACGAATTAATCCGTTTTAGAACATGGGTAAGTGTTAAGTTTCCATTGAAGTGTCATTTCTTGCCTTGGTTAAGTTGTTAAAGAGGAAAGTCTGAGTCTTTAGCTGTTTTCATTTTGTCCAGTTAATGTTTGTTTATCACATAATTACGGGCTTATGCCTTTTTCTTTTCAAAACTCAATGAAAGTATGGAGTTTTACTTCCTTTTTTTCCAAAAACTACATCATGTATTCGCTTATTTATGGTACCTATCGTTCTCGTTTACTGATGTTGTCCATTGATGGATACATTTTGTTTGTTTTGGATAGAACTTAGAAGTTAGATTTGAGACTTATTTCATGAACTCTTGTGGGTATTAAGTTTAACGACTAGTCCCTTCGTTAATCTCTCTGCTTTTACCTCTTTCTCTCATTTTTTTCCTTCTGATTTTGCCTTTCCGTGGCCTGAATGCCTTTTTTCTTGATGAAGAGGTTAACGAGCATAAGGTTTTGGTGTTATAAATTTTAGGACGACTTAGAGTTTCTCTAAGATTAATGGCATAGATTCTGATTCTCAGAAATGGTGTTTGGACGGTTGATGATAGAGGTTGACTTTCTATCTACTTGTCCGCTTCACTTTTCTCGTTTCGGATAATCAGTTGATGTTCAACCATTTTGCAAATGTAGCTTAATCTTAACGAGGTTTCTTTTGTTGCCATTCTAAGTCTGCCTGTTTCAACCGCGTATTTCTCTCGTGATTCCTTTTGGAAAAAAAGTTGCAACAGAGGATTACTTGCTGTTAGACGCTGGAAGCTGCGTCAGAGTTGGAGATCTAACCCTCTGACCATATTATCTTTTATCGTAAACACTTTTTTATTTCCAATTTGTGTTCTTCTAAAGTAGAAAATGTCAAACTTTGTTTTGTTACAAGTTTTTAAGTCAAATTTTGCTTTCATTATCTTCTCAATTACAATTCCTCTTCACAGTCTCTTTCTGCGGCCAGATATACCTACTTCTGGTTCTAGTGTTTTGCAATTTTCAGGGTCTTTTCAATGACAGATTGTCTTAGTTGAATGGTCAAAATGAAAATTGTTTTTTTCTGAAAAAAAATTTCTTGGTCTGGCATTAGATTTTCTCTTCTGAACTTCTGTGCTTGGTGACACAATACGACTCTAGGTTAATTCATTGCCTTGGTTGCCTCACCAAGTAGCTAATTAGACACAAGCCCCTTCTTGGACAGACTCTTCCTTTTGCTCCTCGGCCTATGGTAACCATCACCACTGCTCATTGACTTCTTTTTGAATCTGACCAAAGATGGGATGAGTGTATATACGTTACTGGCTCCTGCATATTCAATTCGTTGCTGACAATCAAGTTTCTTCATGAAATAGTATGGGGGCGAGTTTATGCCTTCTCAGATATTTCATTTCCCTGCTTCTTGTGCTTGCCTTTTGATGATGACCAAGTGCCTTAGCTGCAGGAACATAGTTACCATTACAGTTTAGCTCAGTCAGTTGCTTATATGTTGATAATATGATTGTGTTTTTGGTGACTGCCTGCTCCTTGTGTGTACTTTTGTTGATGACTAAATGCCTTAGCTACTGAAACATATTTACTGTTAATATTTAGGTAGCCCAATTTTGTGCGTATGGAATCTTGATCTTTATGGTCTGCTTACTGCTCTCTTTTCTTTTATTCCTGCCCGCTCAGGTTCCTTCAACTATAGCATTCTCTTTTCTCAGTAGTGTTTATTTATTTTCAACAGATGTATTGTTTTTGTAAACTCTAATTGCATTTTCTTCTGGCAGGTACATTGATAAAGGACTGACAGGTCGACTACAAAAATTCATAGCAGTGCAGAGAATTGTGTTTGGAACTCGTTAGTACCTTACTGCCTAATGATGGCTGCTGAATAGCTAGCATTCAGTTACCTTTTTGGAAAGTCGCTGAAAAAGATCAGATAGAACTGCTCCATTATTTGCTACATCAATCAGTTGGAACTAGATGCAAACTTCCCAGAAACGTCACACTTCATCCAGTATCCAAGGGTTTTGCCATCAAACTGGGCAACAAATTGATCCATATGGTTTTTCTCATTTCCAACTCGTGAACAGTAATGTGTTATCAGATTCTGGTAGTCAAGGAACTAGTATCTCTTTTGAGACCTTCAAGGAAGAATACTTTACCCTTGAATCATCTACAGCAACCAATGGTTTTGTTGTATATGATTCTCCTGCTGCAAGCATCTCTTCCAATAGAAGTCCTTTTTCACCTCAAGTTTTACATTCTTGCCCCTCAGATCATCACCATTCCCCTGACAATGTATATGGAACCCCAGTAAGTGGTTCATCTTCTGCTGATGACAACACTGTACTGAACCAGAAAATGAAGGAATTAGAAGTCTTCTTGATGGAGCCTGAGTCTGATGTGACAAACAGCTATGACTTCTGCTTCCTGAATGGGATCCATCATGCAAATCCAGAAGCATGTTCAAATCTGAACAAAATGGTGGAAATGATCCCTAGGTTAAATCTCAAAGATGTGCTAATTGCCTGTGCTCAAGCAGTATCGGACAAAGATATACAGAGAGCTGCAAGTTTAATGCAAGTGTTGGATCGAATGGTTTCAGTGGCCGGAGATCCAATACAACGAGTGGGTGCTTACATGTTGGAAGGGCTTAGAGCTAGGCTAGAATTTTCAGGCAGTGTAATTTACAAAGCTTTGAATTGTGAAGCACCAGTGGGCTCAGATCTGATGACTTACATGGGTATATTATATCAGATCTGCCCTTATTGGAGGTTTGCATACTTGTCAGCTAATGCTGCAATTCAAGAAACTGCGACACATGAACCTGTAATCCACATCATCGACTTCCAGATTGCACAAGGCAACCAGTGGATTCCACTAATTCAAACACTTGCAAATCGGCAGGGTGGGTCACCAGTGATTCGCATAACTGGTGTAGACGATTCCCAATCCTTTCATGCTCGTGGTGGAGGATTGCATGTTGTAGGCCAAAGACTTTCGGATGTTGCTCGGCAATACAATGTGCCATTTGAGTTCCACGATACGGCAATGACATGCTGTGAGGTCCAGCGAGAAGACCTTAGAATCCTGCCTGGTGAAGCTGTGGTAGTGAACTTTCCATATGTATTGCACCACATGCCTGATGAGAGTGTGAACACCACGAATCATAGAGACCAGCTGTTGAGACTTGTCAAGAGCTTGAATCCATGTATTGTGACACTTACCGAGCAAGAGTCCAACACCAATACCAAGCCATTTTATCCGAGATTCATCGAGACATTGGATTATTATACAGCTATGTTTGAATCAATTGATGTTGCTCGTGCTAGGGATGACAAGCAGCGGATTAATGCAGAGCAGCACTGTGTGGCCAGGGATATTGTGAACATGATTGCCTGTGAGAATGATGAGAGAGTTGAACGACATGAACTTCTGGGAAAGTGGAGGGTAAGATTTTCAATGGCTGGTTTTACACAATGCCCATTGAGTTCCTCCGCTAGTGTTGCTATTAGGGACTTGCTGAAGGAATATGACAAGAGCTACGGACTTGAAGAGAGGGATGGATCTCTTTACCTTTGGTGGAAGAACAGGCCAATGGTAACCTCTTCTGCATGGAGATGAAGACCATACTCTTGATATTTTTCCTGACAAGTGACACCTGTAAATTTCGTCTTGCCAGGTTTACTGCTCTACATAGATCAGACACGATAGTAATGTTTTGTGCTCTTATAGGATTGAGATTCTAGTTTAAGACAACTACTTGACAGTTTCAAAATTCATTGTACACACCCGCCACGAAATGAATCAGAAGTCAGGTTTTTTTTTAATGTTTACTTCAACATATGATGTTTCATGTTAAGATCATCCCTCCCCTCCTTATATTCAAATATATTTTCCAACTTATAGGCATGCAATCTCATTCAAGGCATTTCCTCCCTTTGGACCAACTTGCATAGGATCTGATCAGTAATCAAGGCTCGAATTAACTAGCTGGGATCGGGATCGAGATCGAGCTTCAAAAAAAAATCAAGTTTATTCAAAATTTAAGTTCAAATACCCTACTTAAAATTTAATTTTGAGATAAAATTTAACTAATATGTATAATAATTATTAAATATTATCAATAAATAACATTAAATAATTCTTTGTGTCTTTGTCAAGTAAATTTTAAAAATATGAATTAGATATTAAATAACTTTTACTAAAAAAACTGATGGCAAAGAAGTAATAACTAATAAGAATCAAGATTATGGTCTATTTTGCTTAATAATTTCCCTTTTTCTTTTGCTTTCTTTATTCTCTGAGATTATTTTTCCTTTGATTTAATGAATTCACAACAATGTATTCGCATCATCTTGTAATTGGATTTTAATATTTAATTATCAAATCTTAAAAGGACATGTCGTTTAGTGACGTCTAGTGCCGAAACGTCATATTCCCCAAGAACTTGAGAGCTCCAAGGCTGAATGTGCCAAAAGCGAGCGATAAGGCCAAATAAATGGCATCAATTTCCGTGATATCGGCGAATTTTTTTCTACAAAACTTCCAAAGAAGGGCCGTCGCCAACTGACCCCTCAGACCCATCACGGAGCTCCGATCAGATCGGATTATAAAGGCCCCTGTTTCACTTTTGTATTGCTTTTTCGTTCTCTTGTTACAGATTACTACCCTCAACATAAAAGGTGAGTATTTATCGTCTTTCTCATTCTCAACATGCTTTCTTTGACCAATCCCATTTCCCATTTGATCTTTTAAATTTTGGGTTG
>JANZLD010000003.1:6886420-6899015 GCA_026413575.1 Erythroxylum carthagenense | reverse complement strand
TTGCCTTTAATCTGTAGAAACTTGGGCAAGGCCATTGCATTGAATAGTAACACTGGGGCTAGAAAAGCATGTTGAGAACGAGAAAGAAGATAAATACTCACGTTTTATGTTGAGGGTAGTAATCTGTAACAAGAGAACGAAAGAGCAATACAAACGTGAAACAGAAGCCTTTGTAATCCGATTTGAGCAGAGCCGGGTGATGGGTCGGAGGGGTCAGTTGGTGACGACCCTTCTTGCGCCGCTTTGTAGCAAAAATATTTGCCAAACTCAGAGAACTAGGTCAGCCTTGGAGGTCAAGGGAATAAGACGTTTTCGCACTGAGACGTCACGAAACGACATGTCGTTTTAAGATCTGAGAATTAAATATTGAAAACCAAGTAAGAGAAAATGCGAATACATTGTAGTACATGAAATTAAAAAAAATAAAATAAAGTAAGAGAAAAAGGAAATTATTAAGCAAAATAGACCATAATCTTGATTCTTATTACTCCTTTGTCATGAATTTTTTTAGTAGATAATATCTAACAAATTGTTGCATAAATTAATCAAATTTTATCTCAATTAATTTTGAATAAGCGACCTTTTATAGAAAAATATTGCCCCAAATTCAATGCTTAAAGGATTAGGATTTTTCAATTTCATCCGGTGATTAAAGATCAGATCTTTTGTTTCGGTTATAATGTTCCTATTATGCTTCATTAAATCTCATTAATATATTTGTATGAACCCGACATAAATATATGGATAAGAATGTTATTATTTTCATAAATGCAAATGAAAATGTTATTATTTTCTAAAAATGTCGTATGTATAGCTTAAGATTCCTTAATCCTAAATATTTTACCCAATATTTATCTTATTTAAAAACTAACTTCTAATACTTGGATTTACTGAACCAATTAGCCGGAATTGAAAGACTTGGATTAAACATAAGGAAACCAAAATTATTTCAGAAGTCACTTTCTAAAGCATCATTTACTCTCATCATCTCTACATAGACCGTCGAGTTACCTCTTTCATCATCATTTCTGCAAACAAACCCACGCTTTTGCGGAGCACCTTCGTTTGGCCATTGTCATCAAGAAAGCATCCCCTAAATGACATCTTATTAGATATCATCCCTCCTCACGAAAGCTTGTATTAATGTATTATAACGAGATCATTAGAATTTGACATTTCAAAACTTGATTGAATTGGGTCAAAATAATATTATTTTTATTTTAGTTAATTAATTACACTGAACCATCTGCGGCAGCTTGCACAGCCATGCCTACATACGTGGCATCTCATCCGTTTCTGATGCACATCTCACCCCATCGTCGGTAAATATTGAATCAAATCCACATCTTGTGTCCTTGCTCAATTTCATAATTTCCACCTTCCTGCATGCCAGAAATATTAGCATGGAATTAATCAATCAATTTCTACTCCCAGAAGGCACCAATTATACAATCAAGATTTGAAAACATACAATTTATAATCTTCATAAACTACAGTTTCACTCACGACAGAACCCTAAAGTTCCTGGAAAATAACTTGACAGAAGAACCCCAGGAGGGTGTGGAGGCAAGCAACAAATAATATAATGAAAACATATCAACAGAAAGCAGGTGCAAGATCCCACCACTAATACAGAGTAAGACAAAGTAAGAAGAAACTAGCTTATTTATATGGGAAAGAACAAGCTTCCTAGGAAGTAAAAGTCAGGCTGCAGGAGAGCACACAAACAAACAGTTTAACTGAAGATAAAATATTGAAAACAGCAAGCCCATCCTATAGGTTAGAAAATACCAAGCACTCACCAAGAATGTCATTAGACTTCGGAAGCAAAACTAAAGCATGTGCACCGTGTTGGTAATGCTTGATTCAGAATAAAATGATAAGTGGTCAAGAACTCGAGCATGAAGAACCCATACCAATTTCCTAATAAAAACATGCCAACCATATTGCCTGCGATTCTTCCTTTCCCTTTAACTGAATTCGACCTTTTTGCTTGTTGAATGAACAAAAGTTTACAGAAATTTGTTTGCCACTCTTTGTGTCCTAGAAGTTGCTGCAACATTCCTATAGGCTGTGACTTTTTACATAGCTATGATAACATAATTATGAACAACTTCACGGTACATTTATGTATAACATTGTACAACACACCTTGTGTACCATACCTATCCAACAAGTCAGAAGACAGTGAACTCCAGCTTTTGACTCTAACAATTAACCCAGCTTTAACCTTATTTAGGGATAAAAATATAAAGTCAACAAGCTTCATTTCAATTATTAGTAACTTATATCAGGAACATAGCCGGCATCCTTTAAAACGCAAATCATTTGAAAAATTGTTTCATTTATATCCCCAAAATTTGCATGTGATTTGTCGGCCATTAAGAATAAATGGACCTCCCCTTGAACCTCAATCCTACTATAAGAAGGTTCCTTTAATATCCCTGATTCTCTCATCATTCCCCTAACTTTTGCAACACTATCCCAAAACCCATAAGTTGCATAGGCATTAGATAAGACAACATACTTTCCAGAATTTGCAGGGTCTATTTCAAAGAATTTCGTAGCTGCAAGCTTCACAAGGTTTATGTCTCCATGAATTCTACAAGCACCAAGCAAAGCACCCCATAAAACTGAGTGTTCCTTAAAAGGTGATTTCAAAACCAGCTGATAGGCTTCTTGTAACCTCCCTGCACGACCTATTAGGTCAACCATGGCTGCATAATGCTGCCCTCTAGGTTGTATACCATAATCCCTTTCCATAGAAGAGAAATAATCCCAACCTTCATCAACTAAACCTCCATGGCTACAGGCAGAAAGGACTGCTAAAAAAGTAACATAATTTGGTTTGAAACCTTCATCTTTCATCCTGGAAAATAATTCCAATACCTCTGAAACTCTTCCATGTTGGCCATAGCCACATAACAAAGAGGTCCAGGTAACTACATTTCTGTTTGATGATTTATCAAAGACCCTGCGTGCATCAGAAAGATTGCTGCACTTGAAATACATATCCATAAGGGCACTATTAACAACAACATTTTCTCTAATATGGAACTTTATCATAAGGGCATGGGCTTGCTTTCCATGCATCAGTATTGCCAAAGCAGCACAAGCTCTAAAAATTGATGCAAATGTATACTGATCTGGTGTCAATCCCTTTCGTCTCATTTCAAAATAAAGATTCAATCCCATCTCTTCAAGCCCTTTCTGCACATAGCCAGCAATCATTGCATTCCAGGAAATCAAGCTTTTCTCTATCAACATTTCAAACAACACATGCGCAGTTTTCAAATCGCCAGATTTTGCATACAATATCAGCAATTTTGTCTTCAGGTATTCATGAGGAAGATAGCCAACAATGACCATTTGAGCGTGAATTGTTCTCCCTTTCTTATACTGTTTCCTAAATATGCATTCTTGCAACAAAACAGCATATGTCCCTTCATCTACAATTGAACCTGTACGCCATAATAGCCCGACAGCTTCACTCAAATTTCCCGTTGAACAAAGACTCTTCAATGCTTTATCCAAATTGAGTACGCTTTTAACCTGAAAGCTGGTAATATCTAAGCGCTGATAACCACATTCCTCGGTGCAAGAAAGAGATGAACCAAAAAGTCTCCCATCAAATCACGCCAAAAAGAGAGGAAAACACCGCAAAAAACTCATTTCCGGTGTTCACACAAAGATAAAAATGCACATTCCACAACAAAGAAGGGAACAAAATATAATTAGTTTCTTAGGCGCAAACATCAATCTAAGACAAGCAACAAAAAAACTAATATCACGTATCAAATAGAGAAACACAAGCCAAAGAACAAGAATTTACCCCAAACCCAGGTCACACATATATCAAAGATAAACACGAACGACAGAGAACAACTAAAAACCTGCCAAGTCCTCTTCCCGATTGAATTGGCCGCAAAAGAGTGGTAGTTTTGCCAGCGAACGTGGTACCAACAATCACGTGAATTGCGCCTGAAGACGAAAAAGGAAAACGACAGGACGCTTGTGAGTGTAGACTTCTGTGACGGGACGTAAAAGCCAAGGACTTCGCCGAAACCATGTAAGATTTGAGTTGGAGAGAACTGGGGTCAACTGGGTTGGAGTAAAAATTGTATCTTTTTGATGGTAAAAGGAAGATAACTAAAGAAGGTTTAGCTGTGGAGATGGGCAATGGAAAAATGAGGGATATCAGAGACTTCATTCTTGAAGTATGTAACATTTAAGAGAGAGAGGCGTTTAAACTTTCTAGCATGGTTGGCACAATTAGGGTTTAAGAACAGCTTTGCGGGGAGGAGAGGCTTATGGGAGAAAGAAAGACTCGTAAATGTCTAGGGAAGGCACCGGCCGGCCGAAAATTAATGCCTAAGCCGCGCTGCCCTAATTATTTTTTTTATAAATTAAATTTTAAAATGATATTTTGACTTAAAATTTTTTAATTTTAAATAAATAGTTGGGGTTTAAATTGGAATTTTTTTTAAGAAAAGGTGCAAATTCGATCTTAATCTCATTAAAACCAAGTCAAACACGTAATTTAACTTTTTAATTCAATTTTTAATCAATTTATTTAACAATTCTTATTATTAAAAATCGATTAATTTATTAAATAATTAGTTAGTTTTTATACATTAAAAATAATTAATTTTTATCGAATAATTTTTTAATTAAACTTTATATTTTTTATGGATAATAACATTCTTCTTTAATTGTATTTTAAAATTTTCATATTTATTCAATTTTTAACCAATTCAGATCTATTTATTTAACAACTTTTATTATTAAAAATCGATCAATTTATTAAACAATTAATCAATTTTATAAATTAAAAAATGATTAATTTTTATCGACCATATTTTTTTAATTAAATTTTATATTTTTCTTATTATCCATCTTTAATTTTAATCAATTTTACGAAGATTTAATATTATTGACCTTTCTTTTTTATAAAGATAGTTATTATCGTATAATATTGTGGACTTAAATGACTAAAAAATGAGAAATTTTAATATAAGAATAAGAAGTAAATCAACTGATATTTCACCAACTACCTTCTAACAATATGGTTGGAACAAACTTACCTAAAACCATGTTCATAAAGTTGATGTAATTGGGCATGCATGTGTTTTAAGATTGAGCACCTAGACCTTAGAAACATTGTGATTAATAATCACCTAAGTTTTGAATTATTGGAAACATGTGGGTCGGTCCGAATTTATTATTCAATTACCAAATAAATTAAGAAGACATACTCTATAATAATATTCTTTTCAATGCCAGCAAGTCGAAATAGACTAAAGACCTATTTTCTTTAAGCTACAGGTGGTTTACAGCCCAGCAGGAATCCAGAACCGGCCATGTCAAGACCATAGGACATGTGGGATGAACACAAAACTGCAAGGGTCATTAGGGTCTAACATGTCTTAAGCCTTAGTTGAATTTGCTTTACTAATTTCAAGTTGTGTTCATTTAATTTTCTAACAATTGGTTGACTTTGAAATATTTTTATTAAAATTGAAATTTATTAGTTTAATTTAAATTTTTTAATTCAAATTAATTAAAATTGATTTCAGACTCAATTAAATCAAACTTTACCAAATCTTTTATATTACGTATAATAACCTAAAACTAAAGTTCTAAATATCGAATGGAAAGTTAAATTACTAGAACAAGAGGTTTAAAGTTTAAAACGTTCGATCGATATTAAATGGTCCTTAAATTAATTAAAAATTGAATAAAATTAAAAATATTTAAAATATAATTGAAAGTAACTGCCCTTATATATTAAAGAATTTAAAGGTTAATTAAAAAAAATTGTTGAATGAAAATTAATTGATTTATTTTAGTTTATAAAAATTTGTTAACTAATAAAAATTGACTAATAAATTAATAGATCGATTAAATTTTAATAACAAAAGATAAAAAAAATAAATCAAATAAAAAATTAAACCGATTAAAATTTTTATGATTAAACCGATTAATTCGGTTAATGTTTATCATCTCATATAATCCACGAGACGTAAACTTCAAGCTTTTCTTATAGTTTCTCTTTTGATATGTGACCTTTTTCACTTATTCCTTCACAGGATACAGTTAAAATTGTATATAAATAGCTAAAATCCAACAGAAATATGGTGTGGTCCAATGGATGGAGATCGGAGATCGGAGATCCGTATGTATCACTCTCCTCTCTATGCCTTTATGTGATGCTAAGAAGCCAAAAACCTCACCATCTTATCCTTTAGCCACTGTCACGCACTCCTCTTAATTTAATTCCTGGACCTTTTTTTTAAAATTAAACTTGATTATGAGATTATATAAAAAGAAATAGTTTTAAATATTAAATTATTTATTTTCCAAAAACAAATTTATAAATCAAAATTTAATAGTGATATAAAAGAAGTAATATGTTTGATGTGAATACTTTTATGAAGATGAAACAATTCATAATACAAGTAAAATAATTCAATTATCATTTAATAATGATTTTTTTAGAACCTTCTTATTCAATTTAGATTTTATTTTTTTAGATGCATATTAACAAAATCATTAGATGTATATACTATATAATAATCGTCTTATAATTAACTTAATTGATGAGTTGAGTAACCGAAAGTTAAATGATAAGTTCGATTTAAATCATATTAAGTTATAATATTTTAGTATGTTAGTTAAACAGTTTCTCTATTAATTAAGGGTAATACTGCGTACTATTGAATTTCTCCAGACCTCACGTGTGATCGGAATTCATAACGGGTTTTAATAAAAATTGTAAATTTTGCTTCGTGATATAAATTATTTATTTTTTATAATTTGGAGGAATTTTTTCTGAATAATAATTGTAACTTATCATTTATGAATAATAAAATAGGGAAAAAGCAAGAAGAGAATCTTAAGATGATAGAATTGTGATTTGCATGTGCATTTTGCACCAAATGGAATAGAGTTTTAGTGTGGTTGTGATGTGAATCTATCTGTTGCCTTCCCTTGGATGAGTGGGAGGACAAGCAAACCAATCCTCTCTGTCTTTCACACATTTCCTTTTTTTTTTCATTTTTTTAATATGTATATTGTAAAGGTGTTATAGTCATAACAATGAAAGCCCCTTTTTTATAATTATTATTTGGGTAAATCCACCTATAATGGACTTCTCAGTTTCACCTACAAACTTTATAACATCTTCACCATCAATTCCTCAGTTCTTAACTTTGTTCAAAAGTGTGATAATGTGTTAAGGATTCACATTTCTTCTTCATCCCTTACCTCCGTTTGAAGCAATTACCATATCCAACAGTAATCATTGAAAACTTTCTTCAGTCGTTTTCATTAAGAAATTATCAGCTGAACATTTTATTTATTACATCATAAATAAGTAAAATACATTCTTATGTATTCAAAATTACATTGAACATCTTCACCTGACTTTTTGTTCAGTGTTGGATGACAGTTTGTGAACTCCACATCTTTTTCATTTTTTTTTTCTGGGTTATCATTTGTGTCGTAATCATCTCGATGTGAAGATTCCACATTATCTCCTTATTTTCCGGGTCATGAAAATCAAAATACCAAGAAGTGAAAATGGGACATTTTTGATTTCCAGGACAAGAAGTGAATGACAATCTAAGGGATGAAGATGAACACTTTGAGAAATTGGGAAGTTGGAAGGGTACGTGAGAAATATGAGAATGAAAGCAAAATTTAATTATAAAAACTAAAATTGGGCAAATTTGAAAAATAGAAACTAAACAGAAAAAGAAAAAGGAAAAGAAAAGATAAATGAAAGTCGCCATCTTTCATCTTCTCCTTTGAGACTTTCTTAGTTCCTACACGAGCATAGCCAAAAACCTCCTCATCTCTCTCACGATATATACACATTGTACTATATGATATATAATATATGTATAATCCTGCCATTTTTTGTAGCAAACCCATTTTCACCACTTTCTCTCTCTCTCTCTACATATTTATATATGTTGCATATATTTCTATGCTGTTTGTGTGCGACATAAAATCCATTGATTACTTATATAAAGCATATCCAATTGCTTCAGAAACAGTAATTATAAAAAAGAGAGAGAGAAAGAGCAAAAAAGAGGGCCTATCTTGGCCTCTCTTCTACATATGCCTCTTCTCAGATCTTAGCTTATATCAGTTTTCAATCTGGGTGTTCGTTCTCTGGTACAAGTTTAATCTAAGATGACATAAAAAATCTGGCTTTTTTTTGGATGTCTTGGTCAATATAACTTCTGGGTTTTGGAGCCTCAACTAACTTGTTTTAAAATTTGATTGCTTTTCTGTTTTGTTTCTTTAGGAGTCCTGGGTTGTCGTTGATCGGTGAGAGGTCGCATATGCCTTTGGATTGAATCCAAGAGTGCCCATTTCTGATATATAATTGTGTATATATCCAAAGCTTTTATTTTTTTTTCCAACTTTAAAAGGTATTTCTCTTTCGCATGCTCTAATCTGCCAATTCTGCATTATGGTATCTTATGTCCGACGGTGTCTGACGAAGTCGGATTATGTCTTCTGTGGTCTGAGTTATATCATGGTACTGACTGTTTCATTGTAATTGGTTTGATGGCATCCGATTATGTGTTATCATTTAGATCCGGGGTTTGATTGGTTTAAAACAAGTTTCTGTCTTCAGAAGATCGTCGAACCGTTTTTTATTCCTTTTGGATTCCTGTTTGATGAGATTTTCTTGATGGGATTCATATGCAGAATGGAAATGGAGCTTGGAAAGTTGTTCATCGGCGGTATTTCATGGGACACAAATGAAGACCGTCTTAAGGAGTATTTCCAGGCTTTTGGAGAAGTTAGGGAAGCTGTGATAATGAAGGATCGGGCTACAGGCCGAGCACGAGGTTTTGGCTTTGTTGTTTTTGCTGATCCTGGTGTTGCCGAGAGGGTTGTGATGGAAAAGCACCTCATAGATGGTAGAACTGTGAGTCGTTATGCTAAATTCTCAATAATACTAATTTATATCAATGCTTTGATAACTGATTGTGATTGGTGAGCATGGATCAGTGAGCTTCATTCAACTTTTCATTCTTATTGGAGATCATCAAGGAATTAATATGCTCCATCATAATTACTATGTTTTATTTAATGGGGATGATCAGGGACGATTTATGCTTCTCTATTGGCTAGACAAAATGTAATAGGTCGGCTTATTTTCAATGTAATTGTAGGCATTTCATTGACTAGAGATCTAAATACAGGTGAAGTAAAATATGATTTGTTGCCAGAAACTGTATAGTATTGATTTCCATTTTACGAGACCAAATAAGCATTCTCCTTTTTAAGTTTTTATATCTTTGCAATTTCGGGCAAAGTTCAGAAGTTGGGATTGAACCATGTAATAAGTATTCATTGTTACATCAACAGAAGGATGTGATCATAGTAAATCTGAAGGAAGGATGAGCTTTGCATGTGGGTATTGAATTGGAAGGCACATGAGGATATGCAATGACTTAATTACTTTCTTACAATTAATATTTGGTGTTGTTTCTTTGGTTTGCTCATAGTCGAATTGGACTTCAAGAACTCCATAAGTTCAGATGCTTGGTTCTGTAGATAGTATAATGGTGCCTGTTTTCACTATTATGCTTCCTCTTCTCAGGTTGAGGCAAAGAAGGCAGTTCCTAGAGATGATCAGAATGTTTTGAACCGAAACAGCAGCAGCATCTATGGATCACCTGGTCATGCACGCACAAAGAAGATATTTGTAGGAGGTTTAGCATCCACAGTCACAGAAGGTGATTTTAAGAAGTACTTTGATCAGTTTGGCACAATTACAGATGTTGTGGTAATGTATGACCACTACACGAAAAGGCCAAGAGGTTTTGGTTTTATTACTTATGATACAGAGGAAGCAGTAGATAAAGTGTTGCACAATGTTTTCCATGAACTAAATGGTAAAATGGTGGAGGTCAAGCGAGCTGTTCCCAAAGAACTATCACCTGGGCCAACTCGAAACCAATTTGGTGGGATTAATTATAGTCCTGGTAGAGTCGCCAGCCTTCTCAATGGTTACACTCAAGGATATAATCCAGGTACAGGGGGAGGATATGGAACTAGAATTGATGGTAGGTTTAGTCCTGTTACTGTTGGTCGGGGTAACTTTTCTCCATTCGGTGCTGGTTATGGCTTCGATCTTAACTTGGAGCAAGGTTTGGGACCAAGTTTCGGTGAAAATTCAAACATTTCTTTTAACCTTGGATATGGACGACTCAGCCCTTCATATAATGTAAATTCAAGCAGGTATGATAGTCCATTTGCTCATGGTTTAGGCAATGGGGGGAATAGTTCTGTGTTAAGTTCAACTTCTCGAAGTTTGTGGGCTAATGGGAGCATTCATCAAGCATCAAACTCAATAAATTCTAATGCTCTTATGGGTTCTGGGAGTGGGAGTTCAGGGATGGGTTCCTATGGCAGCATTGGAACACTCTGGGGATCCTCTGCTAATTCTGGTCAAAGTGCTAGTGCCAACTATAACAGTGGCAGCCTTACTAATGGCAATGCGAATTTCAGCTTTGGTCTAGGAGTGGTTGGGTATGGAAGAAACAGTGGGACAAGTGTTGCATCAATGGCATCACTTGCAACTTTAAATGCTGGTGGTTATGACAGAGCTTACACAGAATTTGAAGACAATGGTTCATTCTATGGAGATCCCACTTGGAGATCTTCACCAGAGATAGATCGATCTGCCTCATTTGGCTTTGGGCTTGGAAATGTAGATGTTATGAAAAGAAACTCTACCGGTAATGTTGGTGGTTATAGTGTTGCCAATAGACAATCAGATAGTGGTAAGTAAATTCTGCTACGATTTCCAACTCTTAAAATCTTTGTACTCCTTTCCCTTTTCCAATTTTGTCTTTTTTTTTTTTGACACTCATATAAAGCTAAGTATGAAGGATTTGAGCTGATGAAGTTTCGGTCATAACGTGAAGGAAAATGATCTCTTGCACTTGAATGGCTGTATCTTGTTCTATTTTTGAAGTCAAAATTTTAGTGATTCAGTTATTTGTCTTGATCATTCATGATTCCCTGCACATATTCAGCATCAACTGGCAGCCGTTTGCCAGCCGTCATATCATTAGACACTTCCCGACTTCACGTTGCGGGAAAGCTTTGCTAGTTACCATCTAATGAACAAAAGCCGTTTAGTTGCCAGATTGCTTAGCAATGCCTTGAAACTTGATATATTTGATTGCTTACGCTTTTTAATTATCACAGTAACTTGAGAAAACGCGTTCTTGACATTAACATGTGGAACTTAAGTATATGAGATTCTAAATCCGTGCTCTTTGCCTCATTATTTTGCTTTCATTCTGGAACATTTCGTTCTGATCATTCTTTACCTTACAGGCTTGAGGTCTTTCTTTGTTTCAGGAATTGCTGCATAGGATGATAAGTGACTGTCAATAAAGGTATCATAGTTGAAGCTTTCTGATGATGTGAATCCCATATAATTTCCTGATCCAGATGTTTTAGTTTGTACGAAGATGTGATTAGGCTAATCGACTTGCCTGTTTTCCTTCTTTTTTTTTTTGATCTTTTTTGATGAATTTGTCATAGAGAGCAGTCACAAGGAATTCCATAAAAGGTTTGGGTTTGAGGTTTTACTGTTATAGGTTTTCTTGGAATTTCATTTAAGATGTAAAATCAGATTTGTGGGTATACGCAGAGTTACTGTCTTATGTACCTTGGTGACACGATGTGATACAAAACAAACCTTAAAAATAGGTTTTTGTGTTTACATTTTTCAACTTCTTCCTGCAGTTTGATCTACCAAGCTTTCTGGTTCTTGTCAAAAGTATGTTAAAGCACTCTGGTGAATGTGTGTAATGAATGGTAGATGTAATGAAATGGAAGAAAACATAAGGTAAAAGTTAGCTTTTTATTTTTTTATATTTTTATCGAAATTTAAATTTAACTTAAATATTATATAGTGATTTAATTTAAATATTTTAATGTATTCGTGTATCATTTTATTTAAACTTACATGGGAAGTAAGCATTTCACACCAAAAAAAGAAGTGTGTAATAGTAAATTATTTATTAATGATTAAAAAATTAAATCGATTTAATTATAAAAATTTCAAACCCATTATTCTTTTAGGTTAAGTCTTTTTTAATAACTTCTCTTATTAGAAATTAATTATATTTAAAAATTATATTCAAGAACTTATTATGTTTTAGGTTAAGTTTATTTTAATATTAAAAATTAATTGTTTTTATAAATTATATTTAATCGGTTCAATTATAAAATTTTTGAACTTATTATTTTTAGGTTAAATTTATTTTATTAACTTCTCTAATTAAAAATTAATCATTTTTAAAAATTATAATTAATCGGTTAAATTATAAAATTTTTGAACTAATTAATTTTGTAGGTTAGTTTATTTTAATAATTTATTTTATTAAAAATAATGTTTTTTATAAATTAGAATAAGTTTGTTATTTTTATTTATTAATCTATTTTTATTAAATTTTAAATTTTCAATAAATAATGAAAATTTTCTTTATTCTTGTTTTTATTCTTTTTATTTTTTTTCAATTTTTGCTTGATATAGGTAGTTTAATAATAA
>JANZLD010000003.1:6870564-6885012 GCA_026413575.1 Erythroxylum carthagenense | reverse complement strand
TTGTTTGGATAGTTGACCCTTACCACTTATAAACCCTTTATCATTTTTATGTTTAGTCAATATGGGACATTCTAACAGTTCCTTCGCAGATGGTTGGTAAACTTTTTTATTTTTATTTAAAAAGTCACAAGTTCGAGTCATATAAATAATAGGGCTGATTCTGGATAAAGGTAGAGTGGGCACTTGTTTAGAGTCTATCCTTGTAAATGATAAAATAGGACTTATTTTTATTTTTATAAAAAACAAAAAGAAACAAAATAGGGCCTATTTTCGATTTCATAAAGAACAATAAACAAGACTACATTTTGTTTATTTTTATTCTAGATGATAGTCCGAAAATAAACAAAAATAGGAACTTTTTTACTTTATCCTAAGCCTATAAAATATTAAGAACGGCTATGATAAATAACTTTTTTAAGTTGTAAAGATAAGATTACATATAATTGATGACTCTTTTCCAAAAAAATTTGGCTTTAATATATTTTGAGTTAAAATTTCTTAAAAAAGGAAAATTAATCCATCTTATTTTTTAGTTAAGTGAGAGTCCATTACCTTTAACTTTGCTTAATTATTAACATGATTAAATAAATCAAGGTAAAAAAATAAAATTGAGAATACCATACTAAAATTAGTATGAATTTTGAAATTGGTATAGTATTGTTTTAAATAATTTTAAAATAATTTATCACATTTTATATAATTAAAATTTCAATTCTTAATTATAGTTAAAAATAAAAATATTTAAAAGCATTTTTAACATTAATGTTCTTTATTTGATAAATATTATTAGTTATAGATTAAAGCCAAATTATGTAGAGCTTGACCATCCAATGGTCCTTTTGGCGTAATTTGGACTACATCAGTGCATCTCACTTCATATCCTACATCTCAGCAGAATTCTTACTACTTATGGCCATTGAACATGATCAGCACTCAGAAAGAAACACACACGATGCCCTTAATTCAGAAATCGTTAGGCATGGACAAGGAGAGGCTTGTGGTTTAGAACAATGACTCAATGAGGGGTAGATATACTACAAGCTTTTTCGCTTTCCTCGTGGATGGTACAACAGACTTACAGTGAACGAACCTTAATTTTAAACAGAGTTATTCTTTTCAACCATTTCAGGTCATTTACACAATTCTCTACTCAATCAAACCATCTCTATCTAGGACAGAGTCGGGGAACTGACAATGTAGAACAAGGAATGATTGGCAGTTTCAGACAGGGAAAACATGCAAAAGATGTAAGCCTGCGTTTTACTATTCTATGGCTTTAAGATGAACAACAACCCCCTGCTTTAGCTTCTGTTTTTGCTTCTTCATTACCCTCCCCTCCACCTTCTCCCTGTAAAACCACGGTTTTCCCTACCCCCATCTCAGGGGCGTCTTGTTTCTTGAGTTCTTGAGATGACATAACTTTCCGGCTTAATATGTTATAGATCTCCTTAACCACTGTCTGAAATGCAGTAACCACATTGGAGGAATCAAGAGCCGAAGTTTCTATGAAGAACAAACCCTGTGCCTCTGCCAAGGCCTTGCCTTCTGCTGTTGGTACCTCTCTGGCATCCTTGAGATCAGACTTATTGCCGACAAGTATCGTTACGACGTTCATGTCAGAGTGAGCTGGTCAATGGAAACGGGAAAAGGAAATAAAATAATTGTTGAGTAAAATCTTTTGAAATTCATAGGTCTAAATTACATCATTGAAACATAGTGTAAATATACTCAAAGAGAAGTATGTGACATGTTAAGGAAAATGAAAATGGAAGGTCTACAAGTTAACAAAGTGGAATTTCAGTCTTACTATGAAGTTCATTAAGCCATCTGCCAATGCTATCAAAAGTCTGGCGTCTACTGATGTCATAGACCAGAAGAGCTCCCACCGCACCTCTATAATATGCAGAAGTAACAGCCCTGAACCGCTCCTGACCTGCTGTGTCCCAGATCTGAGCTTTGATTTCCTTCCCATTAATATCCAACTTTTGAGTTTGGAACTCTACTCCTATTGTTGATTTTGAGTTGGGATAGAACTCATTCCTGGCAAATCTTGCAAGCAAATTTGATTTTCCAACGGCTGAATCACCAACTAAAACAATCTTGAATAGGTAGTCCTCTGTTTTTTCCTCTTCAGAATGAAAAGCCATCTTCCAACCTTCACAGAATTGTCACTCTATAAAAGCATATTACTGATGGCTGATTAGAGATGCTCAATGGGAGTCTACAAAGTATCAAATTCTTCCCTGACCAAGATAAAGAAGCGGGATAAGAATAAACAAGACTAAATGCAGAAGAAATAGCAAACTTGAAATGTAAGAAAGGCACACAAAAGAAAAAAGCTGCAGTCCAGCAACTTTACAGGGAAGATAGTGTCCAACAAACAACTATCTTCATACAATAAAGTTGTGAAGGGCCAAAAGAAGAATAGAAACTTCTGTTCCATAGCCATCCAGGGTTTCCTGCAATTTGCACAACCCCCACATAATTTTCTACACAAAACCCACTGTGGCCCACATTAATGAGCTTCAAGACCTCTGACAGCAACGTAGGAAGATCTTGGAATCTTAAAATTAATTTCATCAATCCGCTACCAGCTACCAAGACAAAATTATCCCATATATTGTAAACTAACTACATTGCTAGCTTATAAGTTTAGACAAATGACAATAAACATGTAAACTAACAAGTGAAATTTCATAACATCTAACAGCAACAAATCTGCTCCAATGCTATCTTGCGGAAAAGAATAACTCAAATATATGCTTAAAACCTGTTAATCTCTTCAAAGCAAGAGGGGAAACCTCAATCCCTTGTCTGATTCTGATTTCACTGTCTCCTATGACTCAGAATCATACTACCACTTCTCATTTGGATCTTTTTAAATCAACCTGCTACGATGAAAGTCATCAATATCGTTAGATAAGAAAACCTTGGAGCTTCACATAAAAAATCCATATTAAAAGCAATCACAAACCAGAAAGTCTAAGCTTCTTTATGTTCCATAACTTATGACATAGGATAGAGCAAATTTACAAAAGAACAATAGAAGATATAATTTCATCAAAAGAGAAAAGGTAACAATTTTCCCCATTGCCCAGGATAATACTAAGGGTCTAATTTTCCTCCTCGGCAAGCCTTGGGATACTTCAACAACAAGAATATCTCTTGTCTTTTCTCCTGTTCGTTTCTTTTCTTCATTTCGATGTCTTCAATTGTGTTCCCCATAGATGAACAATAAACATTTGACCATAGCCCCATTTTTTGCAAATTTCAACCCATGCAACTCAAGCTATAAAAAGTTGTCGAAAATTTTTTTTGAAGAATTTTAAAGGATAGGGTTTTCTCTTTAAATTACTTTAACCACAGGAAAGCACGTGTCCTTACTCAAAGTAATATGTAATGAACAAAACTTGATGCATTCAATAACCGTGCTCATCTACACGATACATGCACTAGGTTGAGCTCTAGAATCTGTGTTAAAAATTTATCCATCGAGTCTATAAGATCTGTCTTCTGTAAGCACTAACTTGCAATCAACAAGGTTACACCAAGCAGCAATGCCTAATCTACAGTAATAGAAGGAAATATACTTCAATGAATGGTAAAAAGAAAAGCCCATATGACAAAGATTGGACAGGAAACAACTGTAGCAGATGATCAACCTGTACTCATGCTAAGAATGATTTTATTTTCAGTTTCTGGTGAACTAAACTTTTTTTTATAAAAAAAGTCAACCATAAATTTTCATTCAATGCAAAGACCCCAGTTAAAATCTCCCCAACTTAGACAACTTCGCTAGTTATACACATTGCATAACCCCATACTACAGAATCAGACATTCGAACTTAAAAGGTAATATTAAAATATGAAACTCAACTTAAAGCTATGTCGGCATGTGAAAAAGTACACCCAAAACAGCCTTTAAAGTCAAAAGAAGGTTCCAAGTAAACAAAGTTATCATTACCACCGAAAGAATACCGAACCTGTAGCTGTAAACTCGAGCCCTCACAATTTGCTCACAAACCCCATTATTGAATATACTATCGTAAACACAAGTAGAATAAGCATTATAAAGAACGAGAGTAGTCAGTATCTTCAAAACCATATAACCAATTCCAACCAGAACAAATACGGAAAATCATTTCTAAATAAGAGCTTAATTTGGAAGAAGAAACTGCAGATCAAGTGACAAATTTTCACGAAAGTTACCATCTTTAAGCCAAAAGAAGGAGAATGGTACACAAAACAATCAAACAAAGAAGCCGAAATTCTTGGAATTTGCAAAAGAAAAAAAAAAAGAAACCCAAGAAGTACAAAAGCAAACACGAATAAAACAGGTTACAACACAAGGGAAAAAACAAAAGTTCCCGTTATCAGAAAAAACCAACCCTCCACGTCACTTCTCGTACTCTCTCATTCGATCTCGAAAATGGGATTTGTGAAACGAATCAACCCAGTAGAAAATGAGGTCCAAGGAATGGATCTGATGCAGCAAAAGACGAAATTGATTGCAGAATGTGGGTTGGTTTTAAGAAGAAAAAGGAAGCATTTTGGCTGGTTTTTTGTGTGAGTGAATGCGAACGGTTTGAGTGGGACATAGAAAGGGGTAAAGAGGCCTTTAATGCCGACGAAGCCAAGAAAGAGAGCGCGCAAGCGAGAGAGAGCGAAACGAGAAGAGAGAGAGAGGGGGGTCAGGACTCGGGACATTAAGCTTTTGGTACGTCAATGGGCTTTTTAAGGAGGTCGTGATGAATAGGAAGTGTAGGCCCTAAAACCTAGACCCACATTCTTAATTTTAAAAAATATAAGTTATTTTAACTTATAAATTTTTAATAATTATTTTTTATTTATTTTATGAATAAGGTTAGAGGAAATATAAAGATAACATCACTAAAATACGTGACATTATTTATACTAGTAAATTGATAAAGATTTTTTTATTACTTACGAGATATTCTAGAAGAGTTTTAATTATGATAAGGTACTTTTAAGTCATCCACATTCAGACTAATCTCTCCTTAAATCGAATAGATCTCTTACGAGAAACAAAGCTGTAATCTCAAATTTTAAACGGTTATATAAATAAAGACGATTTGAACTCGTGACTTCATTTAAACTAAAAGAGTTCCTTACTAATTCGCTTGTACCTTGAGATTAATTGAGAAAGATTTTTTCAACGTAACTTTTAGACTCGTGAAATATTAAAGTTTTAACGGTGTTGCATCATAGATTTTCATATTACATGGTATATAAAAAAGATCATAACACACGCATGATTATATTAAATCAAATTTAAAATTTAGAAGTCCACACTAGATCCAACTAGCAAAAGAACATACATTCATTCTCGATTAAAACTTGGCAGAGAGGCCTTATCCAGAGGAGAGAGCATATCCAAACGCATGATTTATAGGGCATTGTCAATTCTACAGCATTGAAAGGGTTTCACAATCAGAAGCGACCCGGCGGGCTCGTAGTTAGGTGTCTGTGTCTGTGTCTGCTTCGCTCACTGTACCCTACCCACCAGTGTCCCATACATACATTGAACATAAGCTGACATCTCCGCCAGTAAAGAAGAGCTGTCAACATTATACGTTGGAGGGAATTTCCACAGTTTTTGCTTTCGTGGTTAAGTCAAATAACAAAAGCTGCGGGATTCTGTAACCGATATGCTTGAGAGCTTTTAGTTCGGTGCCATATCTATCTATCTATCTAATCCATTGGAATGGATTGGTGGCTGCAAATCGAAACCAGCTGTAATTTAATATATAGACCCTGTTTGAAAATCAACTCAATGTGTTAACTATTAACCGATTCTGTGTCCCATAATGCAATTTTAATATAAAACAATAATTATGAGATGATAAAATAACATTTTTAATAAAAATATATAATAAAAAGGGAGGAAGAACAAATTCAATGACCTTAAAATGTGGTATTTATCTAGCATTATTGGCAATTTATGATGGAATATTCTTAAATTCAGGATCTTTTGATATGAGTATATATTTTGAAAATTCATCCATAACAGTCAAAACTTCTTTAAAAACTTTACTCACAGTTTCGTCAGAATGTTGAAAGCACTCTTGAGTATTTCTATTAGAGAAATCTTTACTTAGAACATAGACGAATAAATCGACTTTCTCCAAAATAGACATCCTATTCAAAGGTCTCAAACCATAATTATTTTTCAAAACTATACATAATTGACGAAATATATTTTGATTCATCCTAAATGTATTAAAACACCATTTTTTATGACTATTCAATAATTCATTCATCCATAACTGTCAAAACTTCTTTAAAAACTTTACTCACAGTTTCATCAGAATGTTGAAAGCGCTCTTGAGTATCTCTATTAGAAAAACATTTACTTAGGATATACATGAATAAATCGACTTTCTCCAAAATAGACATCATATTCAAAGATCTCAAATCATAATTATTTTTCAAAACTATACATGATTGACAAAATATATTTTGATTCATCCTAAATGTATTAAAAAACCATTTTTTATGACTATTCAATAATTCATCCATCCATAGTTCTCCTGTTTGATAAGAGGTCATGCATGATTTTTTGTATATGTGGTTAAAAAAATACACACTTATGTAACTTACCACACAAGCCACTGAATCCTAAAACTCATTCCCATTATGCAAAATTTGTTTCATTTACAGAAGTTGCATAATTTGCATAATATTATCATTTATACCTACAAATTAATAAGTAAAATTATATTGTAAATAAATAAGACACTTATAAATATAAAGAAATAAATAATATGGCACGTAATAAAAATATAGATTACTAACAAGATAACATAAGATAATAAAATAAGCTAACCAAGTTCATAATGTCTTAAAACACACGATGTAAACAAAAGTGCACAAATAATAAAAACAATAAACTAAACATAGTAATTGATAGATAGAAACTATGTTGAGTGTTTTTTTATATTTGTCACACTCATACATAAACTTTATGTATTCAACTCTCTTTGTATCATTTGGTAAACAAAAAAAATGACCTTTGTGGATCTTCAATCAACATGCAAGGAAAGTAAAATTCATGAGTACTAGTTTCTAAACCAGGCAAAGTACATAGTTTTTTGAAAGCATTCGTAACATCATGATGTGACGCACCAACACTAGTACTCTGTGATGCCCCAACATTCATCGTGTCCAAAATTTTCATAATGAATTTATTTATCTCCATTGTTGCACTTTGTCTCTCTTAAATCAATTGTATCATCTCGTCAAGCCTCTTATACATTGTTGCAGATCTGCCTACTATTTTAGTAGAATCAGTTCTTGCACTCTTGTTACATTGTGAATTATCACTCTCCAAAACCCTTTTGTATCTTCTTCTCTCAATCCCCTTATCATGTGTAGCTTGAGAGATTGGGGTAGGTTCTCTCCACACTTTTTCCTAATTGTTTAGACCACTATTCCCATCTATATTCTCATGATCATGATAGCCTGATAATTGATACTGACCACCGTTGTGATTATCAGGTGAAGAAGGAACATATACTTTCTCAACTTCTCGTTGTCCTTATAGAGGGTTAGCCATAGGACAAAATGTAGTTTCTCCTCGGGCTAAACATCCAAAAAGTTTATCCAACTTATATTCAAGCTCAGGTTCAAGCCCTTCCTTTTAAAATGTTTTAAAATTGATGTTCTCCCACAAAAAACTTAAATAACTTATATTTAACTCACTATTTAGCATTAGAGTAAGGAAAATAACTTAAATTGGGAGAAAAGGGATAACCTTAATCTTCAAAGTCTACCAGTTTTCACTAGCAGCAATCGTTCCTTTGTCATAATCCCATCCTAATCCCATTTCTTTCCCTTTCAACTGTTTCCAAAGACTCCATTTAGTTCTCATCCAATCAAACTTATTTTTAAGCTTAGTTTTATCTCATGATAAGTTGGTTAATTTGTGAAACTCTTCCTCTACCTTCTTCTATGGTAACCTTTGACAAATAACTCCATCACGTTTTCCCTTACTCCTTTTAATATGTTGGTTACAAATGTCACAAAAGATAAAAAGAGTTTCTTTTGGCCAACGACTCCTGCCGATATCATTCCCCCTTGACTTCCTCATTTGTTTCCTTTTTGAGACGATGTCATCTACTCATGTAAGATGAAAAAGATGATATGCTAATTAATCAATTTATAATTGGTTTCACTACTTAATTAGTTTTACCAAATTGAATTAAACTATTCCAACAAAAGAAATATTAAATAATTAAATAATATAAGAAAAAGATAAACATAAAATTGTAAATAATAAATAATCAAGTTTTAAAGCATAATTACGAAACCATCTTAAGAAGATCGGGACTAGAATAACAAATCTAGAAAAAACCTTCTTAAACATGAAAATAAAAAAGAGAGAAAAGAAAGAGTTAGAGATTAAAAAAAAACGGTTGCAAGTTTGGTGGAATGATAGGAGAGAGTTCCAAATTAACAAGGCCATTATAAAAAATAATGATACTTTTCTTTTCATTAAATTTGACAAATTTAAGATAACGTTTCATAAACATAAGTGTACATTAAAAAAAACAAATATTGGTGTGAACATTTCCTTTTAAAATTGTGTATTTACTTTGAATAAAAATTTTGTTAAATATTTTTCTATTAAATTACTCTTTGTTTAAATATAATAATTTAAGAAAATACTACTACATTTTGGTAACAAAAGAACTATTAAATAATTAAATAATATTAAAAAATTTAAATATAAATTTGTAAATATTAAATAATCAAGTTTTAATGCATGGTTACGAAACCATCTTAACAAGGTTTGGAGAAAATAAACTTTTTGCAAAATGAACTTAATTTTGTAAAATTCCATCAATAAGATATGTCAACAAAAATTAAGGATAACTAATATACACTAATCACATGGTTCGTTCCTAAAGTTCGGGAGCATATATCATGAGTTTCTTTATAATCCATTATTTGGCACTAGACAAGCCCACACTATGATTCTCTTTTGATAGCATATCTACTTAGGTTACCTCTTGATACAATTTTTCTCCTTAATACATTCTTGTTACAGAATGTTTACCATGCTTATGAACAGACCACTGAAATTTGATACATATGATACTTATTTGAGATTTCTATTCATCGTATATATTATGTAAAGGCAAACCTTCAAGAACAAGTAGTAGAAGCATATAACTTTGTTTTATATCTTTTTTGAAGACTAAATTTAGCATAGTGATTATATAATAAGAAAATACTATTTTATTTTGGTAACAAAAGAACTATTAAATAATTAAATAATATTAGAAAATGATAAATATAAACAAACATAAATTTTTATAGCATTTCAGAAACATAAATTTATAACATTTTTGTAATAATGGTACAACATTTCTATAGTATTTCATAAACATAAATTTATAAAGAAGGTTTATAATACAGACATTATAAAACTATTAAAACTCAACATATAAGCCTTCTTTTCTTTTTTGCTTTTTATTTCTTCTTTCGATTTCTTGTAACGACTATCAAAATCACAATTTTCTGACTCAATCTGTTCATCATCATTCATTCTATTTCTACAATATACCAAATAACATAAGCTACATAACCTAATGAAAACTACTGGCAAGGAACAACTATTGATGATGAATGAGAACAACTAACAATGGTGACTAACAACTATTCAGGGAAGAATAGTCTTTATAACCTGTAAAGACTCTACATGATCAGTGGAACAAAAACAGGCCACAAAACATAGCATATACTTGTGAGAATAATAAGACATAATCCCTGAAAAAGCAATAATACTAAATAAAAGCAGTTTGCACCTTATGTATGGGAGAAAGTGAAGTATTTTGCCCAGTTTGATGATTCTGAAGAACCCGATAACTGGAAAAAAAGCAAATTGTAAAGACTAACAAGTAACAATTGTGTTGAACTTTTCCATTTTAAAGGTAAAAAAGAGACGATGGGGTAGTTGTGAGTATTAAATGGAGTTAAATGCAATAAATATAAAGAGTAGCTACAACCCCCACGAAATTAATGCAACTTTCTTCAACATACTTTGTTGACACAATAAAGATTGCATAAAATCCATATTTATCTCAACTATTGTTAAGTCATCAATCTGCATTGATTTTATTTCTAATTATCTTCAATGTGTTGAAATTATTATCCGAAACTAATAGAATTATCTTATAATTTTTTACAGATGATTTTCAACACCTTAGAGATGAAATTGAATCTAAAAGATGCAAAAGAATGAAAAAAAAATCTTAAATTCCAAGTTTGACAGTAATTTTGTGACTAAGTGTGGGCACATCTAAAGATGAAATAAATCTACAGATCAATTTTCAAGATTCAAATTCGAGATTTTCACGATCTTTAAAGATTATATTGTCATCTTTCAAGGGGATTGACCTCCTAAAATTAAGGGATACATTATCTGACAAGAATCACAGAAAGATAGGAGGAAAATAAAAAAAAAAGCATAAAAGGAGGGAGAATTACTATTCACGCAGCTAGCTTAGACAGATTTTGTTTTATGCAGTTTTCTTTTTCAGTTTTTTACGTTTTTTGCATTTCTTCCTTTAGTATTTTCGTATTTTTCAGTAAAGAACCAGGGATGGAGACTTTATTCTTTGCTATTTCTTTTGTTTTCGATTCTATTATGAGTAGCTAAACTTATTTTCTTGGTTAAGGGGATTCGTGTTATCTGCTATTATGTGTGAGATGTTTTGAATAAAGTTTATGTTGTTGATGAATATTGAATATCTTCCGATTTACTCTTTCTAATTGAATTGGTGGATTTCTAGGTGAGCAACTAAGAATTAATTTGTTCAATCGCTATATTAACGAAACATGACGTTCAGTTTCGCTAATCACAAGTAGTAATTAGGATTACCTTCTTTATGTTAGAGCCGAAAATTCTAAGGAGATATTTGCTTGATTTATTGCATATTGTACATGTATTTCGCTTGCTAATTGGTTCATGATTCGTAAAGCTATTATTCAATTAAACCTATGATCGTATCTAGGTTGTTGTTTAATAAGATTGCTAGGATTCATGTTTCTAGTCATGACACTTAAGAAAAAACATCTCCAATGAATGTTTGTTAATGATTGAAATTTTATATCGAGGATTCATATTAGCGTGATAACATCGCTGACCCGAAAACCAAGGTTTTTTCCATTAAAATTTTCAGATCCAATCACTTTTATTAAATTCAGATTTTTGTTATTTATTTCTTAAATTTTGTGAATTGGAAACAACACCCCCCCCCCCCCCCCTTCGTTACTTTGTTTTAGTTTTAAACTCGCCAACCTTTACCTTAATCGACTTACCACTATTACATTAATTTGTATTAACGGAAGTTGGTTTCTTTTTGAATTTGGTTGCAGGCGACAGCAGTACCAACTACTATCAGATGTCATTTAATGAAACTAAATTATCTCAGATATACTTTCATTAAATCTCAAATTTAGTTTCAGACTAGTCCTAAAAAGGAATTGTAGGCACTAATGTTCTGTTAAATCAACAGATAGTTACAACTAGATAGTTTACAGGATAAACTAGATAATTATAATGGACATATAGTTACAACTAGATAAGTTGGGAATATTATTTATAAAAATGTTATGTTAAATCAACAGATAGTTCCAAGGAAAGATTGAAGGATAAGTTACCTGTTAGGTTTAGGTGAGTGGACAGGCATTTATGCTCTCACTTTACCCAAACTTGACTTGCAAAATCATCAAAACAACCACTACAAATGAGCAGTTGAGTAGGCGGTGGTAAAAACACACCTAAATGAGCATGTTGTTATTTTCCAATAATAAAAAACCATTGGTCAAGATATTTAATCACTGTAAATAGGAAACACATGTCCTTTAGTTTTAGTTCATGATAACTAATTCTGAAAGTTACTTCTCAGAAAAAACATTGATGAAACAATGATAAAAATGCATGATTGCAACTTAAACTATACCCTGCTCAACATGTATTAAGACAATTGTTATACACATGTCGAAACAAAACTCTGTAATTGGTTTCTTAGTCAATAACAAATTGCTAACATTGGTTAACCGGTGATCCCAACATAAAAATCCATAAATATGTTGGGACTGAGATCGACTAAAGTCACCTTGAAGCGTCCCCTACACATTACAACTCCTTCCGATGTATCATCTGTTGCATAAATTGATTAAGCAAAAGTAGAATTGGAATCAGCATAGACGCATCATAAAGAAACAAGTAACAAGGTGGTACAAGAATTTCATATCAAATGAAGTGTTGTTGGTCTTCCTTTTTTGTCAATACAATAATGGACAACTGTAATTTCTATCTAACTGACCCTAAAGATGTAGGAAACTACAATGAGCAATTGATTGCAAAAACAAGTACCTCTTCCATTAAGATACTTTTTGAGAATAATACCATTCATATAATAGTGTATAACTCAAGATCTTGTATGAGTTATATCATAAATTTTTTTGGAGATTATAACTTCTACAAAGCTCCATAACACTTTTATGAAATTAAGGTGAAACTTAATATATCAATTGCATTCTCAAGATTACAAAAAATATAAATAAACTATGAAGAAAAATGAGACATTTTACTAAATGAACAACTTCAAGTATTCTTAAATAGAGCCATAACTTTTTCAATCTTTATGCTTTGTTAAGACATACATGAATCTAAGCCTTATTCAGTGACAACAATTTATTTTAGAGAAGTTAATTGTTGATCTACGACTGGTTTGATAGGGTACAAGAGGTGTGCTTTGCCAGGGTTGATCATTTAGCAACATTTGACAAGGTACAACAATCATAAATCAATGTGTTGAAGTTCTGGGAGTGGACATAAATAGTAAATAATGTCAAACACAGGCAGTTGCCACAAAAATGCAATAACCATGCCCAAACATACTTCAGGGCAAGAAGATGGGAAATCCATTTGCAATCACCAAACTTTCTCATTCTTAAACACATGACTAAAATAAGCAATGATATTTGGCCCCCAGTTAATGTAAATGGTATAACTCTTCACACAATATGGAAGATGACACTCACAGGTACAGACTTCATACATTGTACATATGCTATGCTGGCCCTAGTTTTTTATTCATCATTCAGGGTTTTCATGCACTTCTAAATGTTATAGATATCAAACTTTCAACGAAGATAGCAACTCAGAGTTTAGAAAATCCCCATAACTCATATGGATAATTGCTCTTTATCACCATAAAGAGCCTTATTTTGAAGAAGAAGATCATAATCTTTTGCCTGAGAAAAAAAGGATGTTAACTTCAGGATTCTTAAGAAAATGTTTACAAAAAAGATGTAGTTATTAAAAAATAGGAGACCTTCAACTGTCGAAATCGTTTCCTTAAAGGAAAAAGTCCCTTAAGGATGGTCCGATTCATAAGAGCGTGAATGTTTAAAGAAATGATGTTTGATAAATAGACATGGGAGATTTAACAAATAAGCATAAGAACATCTGGGCATAATTCTATCGATAATTCTACGATGAGCAAGATTGACAAAGAAGAAGAATAATGAAAAGTTTAAATTTGCGAGAGTGGGCTCGTAGAAAACACACCTGAACAAATAATTCCTTAGAAGAAGTTGTAAAACAAACTGAAAAAAGATTTTTAGAAATTGTCGAAGACCAGAAAAGTGTGATGTACATCTTAACGAAAAGAAAGAAAGGTGTAAAATACAAGGGAAAATGGAAATAAGAAAAGAGAAATAAAAGAGTATGATATGTCATCTAAGATCCAACTCTCTGATGATGTCGTCTAAGATCTAGTGATTACTTTATTGATTATCTATCTTTTGAGGATCCAGTTTCTCATGAACTCCATTATGAGCACCGTTTTGATTCTTGTGCAAGCTACACAGATTCGTAAACACAATCGTAAACTAGCGACTGGTGATCTGGTGGAGATGTGAGAGCCAAGAGACGTGAGAGATGCAAAGAAAGAGCTAAGCAAAAGGAAGAAGATTTTAAAGAAAATGAGAAATGAGACGGTTAAGAGTAAAGAGTAAAGAGTAAAGTAAGGGCAAAATTGACATTAAACTAAAAAGCTATCAGTTGATTACACTAAACGCTCCTATAGAGGAGCTTCTAAAAATCAGTTGGATGGGTTGAATCAGTCAACCCAACTAGCTCATAACAAAACAAGTTTAATAGTTTTTTCATTGATTCAACCCAACCAGCTCATAACCAACACAAGTTTAATAGTTTTTTTGTTGGAACCCCTCCCCGGTGAGTGGCGGGCCTGACGTCCTACGTGACATCTGGACGCGCATCCCACGAGAAAGGGATTCCTCACCCCATAAAGAACCTCAAATCGAACTTAAGTTAACGTCATCCGAACAAAACTTAATAAATTCAACATAATTATCCTCCAATAAAAAAATGATTTACTTAGGGCCCAT
>JANZLD010000003.1:6836515-6847800 GCA_026413575.1 Erythroxylum carthagenense | reverse complement strand
CACACCTCAAAAGAGGAATTTAACTAGAGTCAAATTTGTACTACAAATCTTTGACTTAGTTTGGTGTACTAAACAAGAAAGTAGCCACCTCCTTATATAGGTGAAAGCCTTGCCCCAATTTGTGTTCCCAACTAATATGGGATAACAAAGAGCTAAACTCAACACTGACGACGGTTAATTACTTTCCATGCTCGTAGCAGCTTCAAAGTAACATCTTCATGTTCTTCCTGGAACCATCTTCACGTCAATCCCTTTCAAGGAAATTCCTGCTTCCAAATATTATCTTTGGATCATCTGGGCATGTTGGGCACTGATTGAAGTAGCTTAAACATACCTTCCCGGTGCTGAAATTTTAAAGTTGTTTAACTATTAACTAGATCATGCCTTTTGAACACTATGTTCTCAAAATTACACCATTGATGAAGACTGGATTAGGTCTAATGTCTTTATTCAGTGGTTGATCAAATTTTAATAATACCTAATCACCCACTAATATTCCACTTCAGCCAACAACAAAAGCTGTGTGTTATACAATGACATCATCTTTTGTAATCTCAAACTTGCTAGTCTTTCTACAATTCAAAACATTGCTTGAGATGGTAATACTCGTCCATGTGTTGGTTTAGTTCAAGATGACGAGTTTTAAGGAGAATTGACAAATAAGATTGGCATTTAAGTTCGGGTTAGATTTACATTCTAGAAGGTTAAATTAGCCTCTTTCAAATTAATTCTATAATTTATACAATAATTTTATCAGACATAATACCAAGTTGGCTACTCCTGGTCAGAGAGCTCGGGAAATACTAGATCTCGTACTTAAGAACAGATCAGCTATTAGAGATAAAGCAAAGCAAGATTGATGTGTAAATTTTAGGTATACTAGCTGAGACATACAAGTCCTTTCTTGTTAAGGGCACCAAATCTCAAGGCTTGTTTTTTAGGAATCATATACTTCCAAATTTTTTTCCGACATCAGACAAAATCTATAGTCTAAGACTTTCTGATATACAAAATTCTCCCGAAGAGTCAAGTATAGAACATACTTATCTTTTTGTATGACTATGACAATATTATTCAAGACTTAAACTTTCAAAAGAGAGACACTTAAAATGAAGTCATAGGATTGAAACACACAAATTTCTATTCATTCAAATTGTTGTTCTTTCTTAATGTTCCATTCTGCGAGAATGTATTATGATATCTTTGAGCTATATATGAACTTTATGCATGTGTTGTCACCCTTCCAATGTTATAATAAGTTTTTATTAATGTCAAATAATTAAATTACTTCCGAAAACATATTTATTTATAATTTTTTTTTCTTATTTACGTCAAATTCTCATTAACAACCCTAAAACAAGACCTTAACCTCATGTTTAGAGGTGACATAGGCAACACGTGTTTGGTGTTTCCATGAAAACAGATTCAGGGAACGAGACATTAGGCCTGTGTTGTGACTGTTACGAGTTTGAGGTCTGGTTCTTACGAGTGTCTGATTCTTGCTAAGTTCGTGGAATTAGAGTCAAAAACTTGCAAATTCCAAGCAAAAAGGGCATGACCTTTCACCAGTAAAAGAACAAAAAGTAGCAAACATGGCCACGTTCTTCTGTAACATACTTGGGGAATTTCTGGATGTGTTCATTATCAAAAATAAGGATGTTATTAAGAGTTGGAACAAATACATTGGACCACCATTAACATAGGTTTTATGTTCTTACATGGATGAGCGTTTGTTATAAGTTCCTGATCTTGGACAATACCACATAGTAGTTGATCTGTCATCGGTTGAATCCACATTGAGAATCAGACAATCGATGATGGTTTACTATAATTGGTAATTAAACAGTGCGTAATTAATGCGAGACAAACATGGAGATCAGACTGAATGAGAATAGAATCAAAGTTTTCCATTTTTGTTTCTCCATTGTTTCTTTCTTTCGACCGGTTTGTTAGTGTCACTAGATTGAAAAGTTCTCTATATAAAAAGCTGTTTCGATTGTTTTCTTAAGTTGTCTTGTTGAAGCTAGAAATTTTCACCAAGAATCAATCTTTTTAAATTTACACTTACAGGGTGTGCTGTGTGGATTAGTTCTACACAAAGATGGTGGAAGGAGGTGTGGTGAGTTCTGATAAGACGGAATTTACAGATTGTTGGAGAACAGTATGGAGGACTCCTTATATCATGAGGCTTGCACTCTCTGCAGGCATTGGAGGACTTCTTTTTGGTTATGACACAGGTAATTGATCTTCAGCTTCTGCACGAGTTACTAAAAGCAAGCAATCCCTCGAGTCTGAGACAGTTCTGGTTTGATGATCTTTGAAACACAGGAGTAATTTCTGGTGCCCTCCTTTACATTCGTGATGACTTTGAAGAGGTGGGAAAGAAAACATGGTTGCAGGTACTGAATCAGAAACGCGTTTTGAAATTAATAATGGTTGAGTTGAAACTGTTACTTGCATTGATTGAGATGTTTTACTTGGAAATATGCAGGAAACCATTGTGAGTATGGCTGTTGCAGGAGCCATTATTGGGGCGGCCATTGGAGGATACATCAATGACAGGTTCGGAAGGAAAATATCAATCTTAGCTGCTGATGTTGTTTTCTTCGTTGGTGCAATAGTTATGGCTGTTTCTCCAGCTCCTTGGATGATTGTGATAGGTAGACTTCTTGTTGGTTTGGGAGTGGGAATGGCGTCCATGACCTCTCCTCTTTATATTTCAGAGTCTTCACCTGCAAGAATTAGGGGTGCTCTTGTTAGCACAAATGGTTTGTTGATAACAGGGGGCCAGTTTCTGTCCTACCTAATCAATCTTGCTTTCACTAAGGTACACATCATGATGATCATTTCCAGTTCTTGGTTATGTCCCATAGTTGAAAATGCTGATATTTTCCAAATTGGTGTTCCAGGCTCCTGGAACATGGCGATGGATGCTTGGAGTTGCTGGAGTGCCACCTTTTGTTCAGTTTCTTTTGATGTTATCTCTTCCTGAATCTCCCAGATGGCTCTACAGGCAGGTTTGTATTAGCAAATTCCTGAAATGCTACGTCTCTTGCTAATGTTAATGTTCTGCTGATATAAACTCACCTGATCTTGAGCATTTGAAAATTCCTTCTTACTTTTTTTATCAGGGGAGAACAGAAGAGGCAAGGGCTGTCTTGGAAAGAATCTATCCTCATGAAGAGGTTGAAGTAGAGCTAACGGCCTTAGCTTCTTCAATTGAAGCAGAAAAGGCAGATGAAGCAGCTATTGGAGATGACATAATATCCAAACTGAAAAATGCATTTGCAAATACTGTGGTCAGAAGGGGACTCTATGCAGGAATTACAGTCCAAGTTGCACAGCAGTTTGTGGGGATCAACACTGTCATGTATTATGCCCCAACCATTGTTCAGTTTGCTGGATTCGCTTCAAAATCGGTGGCCTTGGCTCTTTCTCTCATTACTTCTGGCCTGAATGCTCTTGGAACTATCATTAGTATGTGTTTTGTTGACAGATATGGAAGGAGAAGGTTAATGATTATTTCCATGTTCGGTATCATAATTATCCTCATCGGCTTATCTATTGTCTTTATGGAAGCAAGCGCTCATGCGCCTAAGATAAGCGCAATCGACTCTGCCCATTTTGGCAAGAACTTGACTTGCCCAGATTACATGACAGCTCCAAATCCAGCAAAGTGGAATTGCATGTCGTGTCTGAAAGCAGACTGTGGATTCTGTGCTGATAAGCAGGATGAAGTAAGATGAGTTGCATAGTTTCCCTATTCCTGTCCAGCTCATTTTCAAAGTTGTGAACTTGGAATCATTTTTTCTTTTACTGATTTGATTTGTTACATTTGATTAGCTTAATCCTGGAGCTTGCCTGGTTTCAAACAAAGCTGTTAGAGGCCAATGCCAGGCAGATAGTCGCGTGTTCTTTGAGAACGGTTGCCCCAGCAATTTTGGATTTCTTGCCATTGTATTCCTGGCACTCTACATTATTGTATATGCACCTGGAATTGGTACAATACCCTGGATTGTGAACTCAGAGATATACCCTCTAAGATACAGAGGAATTGGTGGAGGGATTGCTGCAGTATGCAACTGGAGTTCGAATCTGATAGTGAGCCAATCCTATTTAAGTCTCACAAAGGCTCTTGGTGCTGGAGGAACATTTTTCCTATTCGCAGTATTTACTTGCATAGGCCTCTGTTTCATCTATTGGTTCGTACCAGAGACCAAAGGATTGCAGTTCGAGGAGGTAGAGAAAATGCTGGAAGCTGGCTACCAGCCAGACTTATGCGGATTAAGGAAACGTAAATCCAAATCCAAGGATGTTGATGATGCATAGAAGACTCTTAAATAACCGGTTTTCAATATGTCCTAAGTGAATAAACTCTTAATGTTTCCTGATATGTGACTATGGGCATTATCATGCAACTTTAGTCATTTCTATTTGCAATGACTTGGAATAATGCATACCAAAAAAAAAGATCAGTTGTTTCAGAAGTTTGGTTAGGAACTCAATCTGGGTTTTTTGTAGTTTTATTGCAGAAGTTCTTAGTCTCTAATCCTCGCACTTCTTTTTATAGACTTCCAATTTGTTGCTCCGAGTCAAGAACACAAGTGCAGTGACACAGAACGTGAAACAGGGGAAGGCTCAGTGTAAAGTCTCGTATGCTCCGTACAGAAACTACAGGCAAAAACCTTGTGGGGCTGAAAATTTGAAGTGAAATGGATTGATGGGTCTTGGTTGGGTGAGAGCGAGCGAGAGAGAGAGAGTGAGAGTAAAACCAAGCAAAATAAAAAAGAAAGGTGGGCATGGTGGGCAGCTAGAACACAGCAATGAAGCGACTTTACACCGAAAACAATCAAATACAAAGGGCCTACCAATTTGTTGTGTTCATCATGTGCATTTGTAGCCATCGAAACAGAACACCTTCAGTTAAAAACTCAATTTAAATTGTCGCTAGTTACACAATGAGAGTTCAATTTTTCTCTTCGGATCGAATTGTACAGGAACAACATGGAACCAAATCTGTTAAGAGATTTGCTGCTTCTCTTTGGCTAGACAAGGATATGAAGACATGCAGAATAGGAAATATATGGTTGAAGACATAGTCAAAGACATCAATTTCATGACTATAGTACTACAAAGTTTCAACCTTTCACTATCAAATCATATTTCCTAAACATCAAATGAGAAGCAGAAACAGGATCACCCACGAACATACATGCTAGGATCAGAATCAAGTTCATCAATAGCTAAAAACCTTCAGATGGCTAAGAAGCAATAGACTTGGAATCCATAAAAGTGACCCCAAGGTACAAGAAGCTGGGAAAAAATATGCTACAAGCAATGGCAAATCCTATGCGTCTGTCAATAGTTTGAAGAACACAAGCAGTAGGAAGAGTTTGGGCCATCCAAACAATACAAACGGAAACATACCCAAATTCCATCTCTACCACCCAAAAACCCACAACCGAAAGGCCGAAGCATGTGTTCCTCCTCAGAAAATCATGACAATAACAAACCCCATAAACCTAATTAACACCATACAATCTGATAAGTCAGCCTCTTTTTATCACCATCTTCCCTAATCTTACTCATTCCTCCACACTGTACAAACCATTAGCACACACTCACCTATATACGAGCTCGACCAAATACGTTCACTCACTCTAATTAGTTATTATTACCTTTAAACAAAACAATATATCGAAAAGATCACCATTAATTGCTTAAGGACTAGAAGATGAAGCCTCTTGCCTTGGTTCTCTCAAGTAGCCAAGAAGCCTCTCAGCCTGCAACCAACCAAGAATCAAGCAAACACTAGAAAGAGTTAATAAACCAAACCAATCCAAGACTCGATCAGTCAACTAAATAGGTTGTTACGAATTCCAAGTTCCGATCTTTAACGCACCTTATGCTTAGCACGAACACTACCAGTCTGCGAAAGAGCAACAAGCGGAGGAATCCCACCTTCCCTCACAAGCAACCCTCGATTCCTCACATTATCAGCACACAATTGCAACAATGTAAGCACAGCAAACTCCTTCCCCTTAACAGAACCATCTTCAATAGCTTCGACGAAAGCAGCTATCCCCCCTTCTTCGACAATTGCCGCTCTTCCTTCCTCGATCGCCGCGAGACTACTCAACACCACCATTGCCTTCTCCGCCATCCCCATCCCTTGCTCTGCCACCATCCCCACCAGCGGCTTCACAGCTCCTGCACTCACTGCCCTCTCCTTGTTGGGCCTTATAGAGCAAAGCTTGTAAAGGGTCGTCAATGCATCTTTTTGCCCTCTGTTCGACCCACTAATCAACAGCGAAACAAGAAGAGGAATTGCGCCACAAGCCCCTATTGATGTCTTGTTCTCTTCAACTAAAGCCAAACTAAGCAACGCACATGCCGCGTTTTGCTTCGAAGTCTCTGTCCCTGTCTTCAACACGTACACCAGAGGCTTTACAGCGCCGGCGTTGGTTATTAACTCTTTGTTCCCTTCATGAAGTGACAAATTCAACATCGCTGTCACCGCGTGCTCTTGCGCCCATGGGTCGCTGCATCGGAGAAGCGGGATTAGTGCCGGAATTGCGCCGGATTCTCCAATCAGTGCGCGGTTATCCGACCGGTTCTTCGCGAGCAACCGGAGCTTCGCGGCGGCTGATCTCTTAATAGCCATCGACGGCGACTGCAGCCCGTCGATACAGATCTTCACCGTCGGCTGAAGATCCTCCGGCGAGATGCTCTCGATAATCTCCGTCGAGAAGTTCTCCCGCTGAAGAAACCCCAGGCAGGGTTCCACTTCAGATTTTTCGTCCGATTCACCATCATTCGCTTTCTCCGGATACGGCAAACTCGCGAGACGTCGGAGCTCTCCTGAGATATCGCTGCTACACACAGAGAAGTCGCTGAACGCTTGCGAAATATCGAGAAACTCTTCCTCAGCAAAAGACGATTTGCCCGACTTGTAGCAGCTACTGGAGTTATTGTCGTTTTTGCTGTTGTTGGTTCGTGAGGCGAGTTCGCCGAGTCGCATGTCGACGACTGAGTCGGTGAGATTCTCCGACACGAAGGTTATCGAGTTGTCGGGAGCTGAGGTAAACGAGTTGAAGCTAACGTCGTCGTTTTGGTAGAGATTTGAGCGTATCGTCCTCATTGAACGCCCAATGTTGCGCGGCGACTTGGCGACGCAGCTGGGGCTGTATACGCTACGGTTTCCGGCCAGAGGGAAGCGATTTGAAGTGGAATGTGAATGAGAATCTTCCAAAGACACCATTTTTGAAGAACTGAATCAAAACGCTAGTCTTCTTCTTTTCTTCCTCTCTCTTGGTCTGTTTTAGTTAATACAGTCTCATCGTAAGAGGAGTAAGTGAGAAGAGAGTGGCCAGCAGTGGAGGTGAAAATTTATAAAGTAGATTGGTTTTGCTTTGCTGTGTCTTCTGGTGGCATTGGTATCTTGGGAAAAGATAAAGTCACGAACGGAGGAAGGTTACAAAGTCACAGTCACAGCGACGGAGCACTCATCAGGTTCTGTGCAGTGGGGGCCCACGCATTAATCTGGAATCCGACGGTGGGGGGCGATCTCTGATGTGACCCTTGACACTCGTGTGTCGGTAATCGCCCGTGTGCCTCACTGCACTCGAATAGTTAACGTATGATTACGAAATTGCCCCTCGGAAGCTCAGGGAAGTTTTGGCACTTACGACAAGTGCCTGTAGCTGATGATACAGCTGTATAGATGTTAAATGAATACGACACGTGGCAAAGGAATCGCCGTATGATAAAGAACAAACGTTGATTACGAAATTTATGGGTTCTGATTGGTGGGGCCTCGTCAAACAGTTTGAACATATCTAGAGATCCAGTGGCGACTTGTCGTTTTGCGTAGCCGTTTTGAGTGAGCGAGGATCAACTTTCGCCTAAATAAAATAATAGAGAGGAAAATATCAAATATAAACTAATTAAAATAAAGCCAAATGTACGTAACTGTGTATACAGGTAAGCTAAGCCTTAGCCAGCCACACCAACCACACGTGCGGTGCAGACAGACATGTC
Organism: Erythroxylum carthagenense; assembly: GCA_026413575.1. Classification (NCBI taxonomy): domain Eukaryota; kingdom Viridiplantae; phylum Streptophyta; class Magnoliopsida; order Malpighiales; family Erythroxylaceae; genus Erythroxylum; species Erythroxylum carthagenense. The sequence goes on along the minus strand of JANZLD010000003.1, from coordinate 6,839,760 downwards.
TTGCTCCAGTAGTACAGGTTTTTTTAGTTAAAAAATTTTCTTTCTCAATTTTATAATTATCGCTTAAATTTAATAAATAGAAATAAAATTTTCAATCTTTATTTTTTAAAATTATAACCTAAACTTAAAAAAATAACATTAAATGATTAAAATTTGCTTTTCTTAAATTTTGACTCGACGTTATTGTTTCCATTAAATTTGTTCACCTAAATTAGATTACCTAACTTTGATGATTTCAAATTTTGATTTTAATTACTTCCTTTTGTTTTCAATTTGTTATTTCGAAGCTCTTATCCTTTGATTTTCAAATGACGTAGCTGAAAATGAAGAGCTTGCTGGTACAATAAATTACAATATAAGACAAGTTTGAAATATCAAAAGAACAAACAGAAAACAAATGTTAAAGATGTCGAGAGAACAAATAGATATTAAAGAGCTAAGATTGAATAAATTGATTTAGAAATTCCAATTTTAACAATGACATTTGTTCATTAAACTTTACTTTTGTGTTAGTTTTAGTTTGTTTGCATGTATGTTAATTTTGGTTAGCGTATATTAATAGTTAAATTTTTTAACGTCATGTTACTATTAAAAAATTAAACATTTGATTGTCGTTTTTAAAAGTTCGAGTTAGAATTAAAAGTTTGAGCATTTGATGTCACAATTTTAAATTTGAGTTACAATTAGAGAATTAAGCAAATTTTGAAATTTTTTATAATTAACCTTTTTTTTAATAATTTTCTATAATTTCACGAGAAACGAATGTGCCGGAGTAGCTTAAACAAATTAAAAATTAAAGTTAAACAACAGTTATCCATTGCGATTAGGCCATATTCATAAATTAATTATCACGTTCTTCAACTTATTTCCTAAACAAATTGGACAATTTTTATACATTCATTTCCTTGTGCAGGTTCACTGAAACACATAATTCCCAATTATTGAAAGTGACGATTCTTCCGTATACAACCAATGATCGGAGACGAAGTGCTAGGTTGGCTGCCTAATGAGAATACGTACAAGTAAAGTCCGATTTTATAATTTTTATAAATATAGAGATATGATACTTTATAATTAATTAATTATTAATTATTGGTTCCGTTGTTCTTTTAGTTGGAAACATGCTGAGTTGTTCAGCACCGCAACTCCAACCGCAACTCTTATTCTAATTTGGAAAGATTGCTTTTGATAGGGTTAGACCTAAACAGAGGGTTAGGTGCAAAATACGTTCAACGGTCTCACCTATTCAGATGACACCTCTAATTTAATTAAGGTAATCCATACTGAGTATTGGACCAAAAGAATTGTAAAGTATAGTTAGGACAAAAAAACTGTTTACTTTTAGATTTAACATAACCAAAAATGTAATTAAATTCTTAAGTTATTATATTTATAAAAATAACTTAAAATTTTGAATTGATGTCTAATATTTCCATTACTTATGAATCACTTCTTTTGAAAATTAGTGTTAGTTTGATGCAACCTTTTATAAATCAGATTGGCAGAAAAATCAGTTAGACAAAGGTCCTGTTTTTGACTAGCGGATTGCATTAGCTGTTTGTTAAAGATGTTTGATAAAATTAGTTGTTTAATATTAGAGGTTTATGTATGAAATTATTTATGAGGATATGACTTTAAAAAAATTATAAGGGTATGAATATTATATATCTTAGTATTTCGTTGAATATTCTTATAAAAATTTAGATTTTAGAGAAGTCATGCTCACCTATATTGTTTCATCATTTATGAAAAATTTATGCAACTCCTTCTATTTTCATTTTCGTTTAATGTCAATATTTTATTTCTAACCTATAACTGTATAAAACAATTATAAAAATAAACATTGTGCCTAAAACTTAGATATAACATTGTGCCTAAAACGTAGATATCTAAGAACCTCAATTAAAGGGTACAATCGATTTTTTATAGTTAAAATTTTGGTTGATTGATAAAAATACTCCTATATTCCATTTTAACTGTTTATCTTAGATTAGTCATCGGATCTGCTACTCTCTAAACAACTTTCGTAACTGTTTGAAGAGTCAAATAGCTGAAGACAACCAATTAGTTAAAAAAATAGTTGATTAGTTGTCTATCAAACGAGGCCAAAATATTTAGGATGTAAAAGATTCAATTGGATTATATTGTGATAAAATTGACTAAAAATTTAATAAAATCAAAATTTTGAAATATGATTGAAAAATATTGTTTTTATATATATATCAAAAAATTTAAAATTTAATTAAATAAATGAATGATAAATAAATATTTATTTATTTATTTTAATTTATAATAACTTATTAATTTATAAAAATTGGCCGTCTAATTTTTTAATTCGGTAATTTTTTACCATTTAATTGATAAATTGGTTAAATTTCTATTTGCGAGTCATCTATAATTAATTAATTTCTAGCAATAAATTATAGGCCACGTGCCTAATTTAACTAACCACCAGTCTATCGGTGCTAAATCTTCGTATCCTACGAAGTTAGGATTTGCTTGTACTCAAATCCAAGACATTAGGATGTGTTACTTAATCCTGTCCCTTTCATAAGGTTTGTAGGATTTCTTCAATTTATCAATAACAGTTCAGTGTCCCTACGCGTTTTTGACCATTTGTTAAACCACTTTGCTTAGAAGTAATGCAAAGTAAACGATGCTCTTTTTAGTATCTCAAAAAACAGAAAGTGGGGATGAAAATAAGTTTATCACTTGGCTCTTTTCATTTCGCCACTTTTCTAGCCTTTAATGTACTTATGTTCAACATCCTCGTGATGATTTTCGAGACTAATGATGTGTAACTAAAGCACCCATACTTGTTGCCGCCACCTCATGTTATCATCGATTACTAGGTCACATGTGTTTTGGCTTGCAAAAGGATTTTAAAATATTAAATATTTATTTGCAATAATCTCAAAAGGATGTGTTTGTCTAGCGCTTCAAGAATAAATAAGCATTTTTTCATCGTAAATTATTTCAAAAAATAATTATTTAGCTGTAAAATAGAAATCACCTTTTTAGAAGATATAACTTTTTTAGCTGACGAAATTTGATATTTTTAAAAAGTTTAAATTTAGAGCTTTTTAAGAAAAGTATCTTTTTGATGAATTTTTCAAATCAATTAATTAGTCTATTTTTAGTTTATTTTGTCCTTATATTTTACACATAATTTTCATAATACTTACAAACTCATCTTCACGTTTGTTTTGAGATTTATATAATATTATTTAATTTTTTAAATATAT
>JANZLD010000003.1:6819189-6833983 GCA_026413575.1 Erythroxylum carthagenense | reverse complement strand
CGCCACCCTCGCGGATCACGGGCTCGGATATCACCATGGATATCGGGTTCGGGTCTCGTCGGGAGTGGGGTGCTACATTAATGGCCTCGAAGGAGTCCACTTCAGCGACTATCCTGCGATAACCCAATTTTCAGGCCAGCGAAAGGCTGGAGAACACAGCCCACAGCTCTACCATGAGAGGCGAGCCCTTATCGAAGTTTTGTTGAAACCCCCTACACCAGTTGCCGTGACAATCATGGATTAATCCACCCGCAGTCGCTTGAGAGGACCCAGGCTTCGCTACTCCATTAGAATTAATCTTAACCTAACCCTTTGGGGGTTTGGTCCAGCCCACAGGAGCAGTCTGATTCGGAAACACATGGTTTTCCAACGCACGGGCACGTCGAGTCCAGTTCATGTAGTCCAAGATGACACGGTGTCTCTCGACAGGCCATACAAAACCAGACTCAAAAAGGCTACAGTTACGTCACTTCTAAAGGAACTAGCAGCCGACCCTAAAGATAGTGGCCCACTCAACCTGGTGCACCAGATTGGGCTTGCTCAGGTTAAAAATTGGCCACTACTCCGACGATTGCTCGAAAAAACCCAAACCGAGCACTGCACGGGGGAGTCAGAAAGCAGCTGCCCGCAGACAATCCCGTAGCACATGAATCATAGTCTCAGGAGTTCCACAGATCAGACACCGTCCATCAATAACAATACGGTGCGCCACTCTCTGTTGATTTGTCAGAAGTTTTTGGTTGGCGACTATCCAAAGAAATGATCTGATCCGTTGCGAGTCGGCCTATTTCCAAATAATCTTCTAAAGCTTGTTGCGGGCTACCTGGGGACGATCCTCGATAAACTCATAAGCAAACGCAACAGTGAAGTGCCCATGGGTGGTGGGGCCCCACCTTATGATGTCGTCCCCTGCAGTCGTGACTGGCGGTCCCAGAGAAGCAAGTGTCAAACAAACAGACATCGGAAGGTACTGTTGAAAATCCTCCCAATGCCAATCGCCCGTATCTTGTGCAAGGGAGGCAACCGTAGCAAACCGGATGCTTTCAGGGACCGGTGAGACTGCAAGTTGGATAAGAGGGCCTCATCCTTCCAGCCAGTTATCCAACCAAAAAAGGGCACTTCTCCCATTGCCAAGTGTCCAAGCTAGCTCCTGGCAAACAATGTGCCAGGTAGCCGAGAGTCCCCTCCAAAACCTAGAAACCTCGGTATAGTAGATGGAGTGAGGAACTGTGTGGGTGTCCAATCTATATTTAGTCTGAAGGACCTGAACCCACAACGCATGGGGTTTCGTGAACAGTGCCCAATCCAATTTAGCCAACAGCGCATCATTGGTAACTTGAAGGCTTTTGAGCCTCCGTCCTCCTTCAGTTTTAGGCTTGCACACTGTCTCTCAGTTAACGAAGTGGACTTTTCGGGAATCTGACGTAGGCCCCTAGATAAAAGCCCTCATAAGTCTTTCCAAGTCATCGCATAATTAACGCGGGAGACAAACTGTTTGCATCGTAAAGATAGGGATCGATCATGAATTGCTCTTCTGTTACAACTTGCAAGAGCTGGAACTGGACGGCGACAATATGAAATACTATTCATATCATGTGAACCGACAAACTCAACCAACACTTTACTGGAATAATTAAGTAGCAGTCGCTGGCAATGCATGGCCAAATCAAAATGACCAAATCAAAGCAAGTGCCAACACCAATCCATATCAAAATGGTCGCAGCAAGTGGTCATAGATAAAGTTCGTTTAGCTTTAATTGCAGAGAACAAATGCATATTGACCAAAGCTTATCATAACAGCACCGAACCGTGTGGCATTTCATTAAAACCTTGACTTCCATCTGATGTTATTGTCGGCAGAACCTATGAATGTATCTATATATATATATATACAGTACTCACTCAGAGTTATCCTAAAATATGTGATTCGTATGTGCCGCTTTAGAATATCTTGGTCGCTAGATCCTATTTTTCTGTTCATTGTCATTTCACATTTCTATATCACCAGCACAAGGACAGAGTTTGATTGATCTGATAATCATGTACAGAAGTAAGCAGTCGACCATGAAAATGTTGGGGCCAGATCCTCTGGCCCCTTATTCTGGACCTATTCTGGTCCAGAATAATCTGAGCCATCCATTTAAGTGGGACCCACTTAAGTGGATGGCTCAGATACCCTAAGGTCAGAATAGGGCCAGAGGAAAGGGGACAGAGGATCCCCTTCCGAAAATGTTAGGACGGCACTAGCGCATTTCGGGATTGGTGGGTGACAATCAAGTTCAAGAATAGTAGAAGAAAAGAAGAAAGAAGGGAAACAAAATTTTAAAAATAAAAGAGAATTATATTTTGACAGGAAATCTATAGCTCTCAAATTTTAGATATAAATTAGATAATGTTTTAAATAATATATTTTAAATAAAGTATTTCATATATTAATCACTTAAAATTAAATAATTATGTAACAGATATAGTAGACCTTATTACGTATCCTGGATCATTCATAAAAGAGTTTAAAATGAAGGAAATGCAGAACACTTGATTTCGGTTCCATCCAATCTTCCGATGCAACTTTCGAGATCAAAACGAACTCCAATCTTTCGAGACCTTTGTGAAAACGTTCACAGACACGTGATTAACGTTTTTTTATAATTTTCTTAAGACATAAGCGCTCTCAACGATGCAGAGAATCCATATACTTACAAATGATATGAGAAACTGCAGTAGGCCTTAATCTTTATATATCTTCTATATCGGATTTCTCTATCACAAACTTGATATGGGTACAATTCACACTAATTGAGGTCCATTTTCTTCTCTAACTTTAACTCGTTGATTTAAATCATTTATTGGGTCACTTTATTACCTTTGTCGGGAATAAATTACGTAATTTAATCGATAAGTTATTAAAAAACTGAAAATATAATTAATAGTTGTCCAAATTTAAGAGGACGGCACTAGTGCATTTTGGGATTGGTGGGTAACAATCAAGCTCAAGAACAGTAGAAGTAAAGAAGAAAGAAGAGAAACACAATTTTAAAAATAAAAGAGAATTATTTTTCAACAAAATCTATAGCTCTTAATTTTTAGATATAAATTAAATAATGTTTTAAATAATATATTTAAAATAAAGTATTTCATATATTATCACTTAAAATTAAATGATCATGTAACACGTAAGATAAACCTTATTACTCGTTCCTGATCGTTCATGAAAGAGTTAAAAATTAAAGAAATACGGAATACCTAATTTCGATTTCATTCGAACTTCTGAAGCAGTTTTTAAGGCCAAAACGAACTCTAATATCTCGAGACCTTTAAGGAAAACTTTCATAACATCTTTCTACGATTTTCTCAAGATGTAAGCGCTTTTAATGGTTTAGAGATTCCGTATACTTAGAAATGATATGAGCAACTACAGTAGACTTTAATCTTTATATAATTTTCATATCGGACTTCTCCATCACAAACTCGATATGGATCCGATTTCACACTAACCGGGATTCATTTTTCTCTCAAACTTCAACCCATTGATTTAGATCATTTATCAGGTTACTTTATTTATTATCTTTGTCGGGAACAAATTACATAACTTAATCGATAAGTTATTAAAAATCTGAAAATATAATTAATAATTGTCCGAATATTCTAAATAGAAGAAAAAGAAAGAAGATAAATGAATTAGTAAAAAAGAAGAAAACTATTTATTAATAAATAATTCATATAAGTTAATTTTTATATTTAAGATAAATAATTTTTATATTTTATATTTTAAATAAACTATTTTACGAATTAGTAACTTAAAATTATCTGACAATTCAATGCGCATATTTAATAATTTGTTAATAGATAGGTTAAAATAAGTTTATTTGGTTAAATATAATTCATCTACAAGTTTTTTATTGAAAAAAAATAAAAATTAAATCATACAATAGAAAAACAGGTACGAAATCAATCGTGAACGCTGGCAAAAGTAATCCGTCTAAAAACATGCAAAGTGGCATTCTTCCTTATTTGGACAAACGAAACAAACATATTCGTCATTCTTGACCCAATGGCAGAAGAATAGTATTGAGGTTTCTGGTAACTTTAGTAGGAGCAGAGAGATTCCACAACGGTGATAGGATAGGCATAGGCTAATGCTTTTTGGAACAGAGGAGCCACATAATAGTATTAGTTAGTGGCGAACATTGAACAACACGTCACTTTCTGTTGAGCATTTTTAAGATCGACATTTGGCACCGAACCCTGTGGCTGCATTTTCCAGCTTCAACTCATACCTTCTACTTTTTCTTCTCTTTAAACGAGAAAGTTTACAGCTTTCTCTTCGAACTCGACGGCAACAATAATTCATCCAAAACTTACGTAGATATAGAGAAATTTAATAATATGTAATTTTATTTTTAATCAATAAAAAATAGTTTTTAATAGACCTGTATAGAAAATCAAAAAAGTATATATAATATATATGTACATGCTAAAATAACAAAATAACAATAATACTAAAGATTTGAAGTATAGTGATTATTTAAATTATAAAGTAGTTTACTCGAACAATTTTGTAAATTATTCATGTTTTAATAATTTTATTTGATAAATACTTAAAAGAGAGTCCAATAGTAGTGGTTGAGTTGGTGGAGTAGAGAGTATGAGGTCAAAAGGTTCTGTGTTTAAATCTTCCTATTTACGCTTTCTCGATCAAATTTATCGTACAGAGCTTACTTAGTGCGAAATATCCAGTTAACTTGATTTGTAGACTATTGCATCAATTCGTCAATACGCATCTAAACGATAGTAACTACAAGTTTCTTTATTAAAAAAAGGGAGTAATTACGAATTTCTCTCAATGTTAAGAGAAACTATTATAAACTTTCATTTCTGGTATGTGTACCGTAGGCCCAACTAGGCCTAAAGTGAACGCATTCCCATGACCAGAACATTGTAGTTATGGGGATCCATTTGGGCTTGCCCAAAATTAGACTGGGAACATTTCTATAAGCATGAGCCCAACATAAATAAATATACTAAATTTAAAATTAAAATTTTTATAATAATTTATACTCAATTTAAAAAACAAGATTCATTTAATAATTTTATTAAATAAAATATTTTTAAAAACTTTTAATCTCTTAATTTTATGATCTAATTCACTTTAATAAAAAACTGATTAATTTATTAATTAATCAGTTAATTAATAAAATTATTATTAAAGATTTATACGTTAATTTTAAACAGTCATAATATTAACATTTTTGGAATTATTAAAACAAAGACACATCAATATAAGAATTTTGATTAATGGTATTAGTTTAGGATTTACGATTTCTTTTCCTTGAGTTATCGATTATGAGATATGTTTATCATACTAATCTCTATTCATGTTTTGGGTATTAAATACCCATCTGACAAGGATTCTTAATCCAACCGGGATTTTAATATATCTAATCCCGATTAGTTTATTTTAAGGTTTCTAATTAAGAGTACAAAATATCAATTACTGTCCGTGTCGGAAAAGGATACAGAGGAATCCGACTTCCCAACATTCCATCGGAGGAGGAGGAGGATAAGGACAAGGAAGAAACGACAGCGTCTTGTCGGGAAAAAACGTTGTACCTTGACGTCAGCGAAGTTCGTGTGGGTGGTCCCTACCAAAGATCAGTTTGCGGCAAGGATTTAACAAACCTATTTCATTTTCTGAGTCAGATTTTGGACTAAATTATATTGAAAATTATTTAACTAAAATAATTAAATCATTTTAATTAATAAGTTCTTTCATAAACTAATTAAAGTTATATTTTTAATTAATTATATTAAAATGACATTAGTTAATTATCATTTGATTGAATTTTAAATAACTTAAAATCTAATTTGAGTATTTAATATTTACTGTAATATCTAAATTTGGCAAGAGTCACTTTGTTACTTAAAATTAATATTTTTATGCAAAATTTAAAATTTTAAATGTTTTATAATAAGATCTAATAATTAAAATTATTTATTTAATACGGTATTTATAATTAATTAGGTAATTCATTATTAGTTAGGAATGCCTTGTTAATTAGGAATTCATTATTAATTAGAAATTCTTCTATTACTAGGAATCGGTAATTAATATTAATTAGGAATTGAAAACCGATTAGGAGTGGGATTATCGAACCTATCTCTATAAATATGTCCATGCCATTACTCTCCTTCCCTGTAACCTTTCTTTCCTCTAGTTTTGCATTCTTGGGTCATATTCATCCATGGCTTCAGCACTGAAAGTTGTGTTAACTCTCTCAGTTCTCTTCTGTTTGACACTCTCATCATCTGCTCAGAATTGTTCTACCTATACCTTCAGAAGCAACCATGTCTTCAGTGCATGCAATGATCTTCCTTATCTAAACTCGTTTCTTCACTGGAGTTACAACTCTTCATCAAGCACTCTGCGGATAGCCTACAGGCACACAGGAGTCTCTTCCTCTAACTGGGTTGCATGGGCTATAAATCCTAACGCAACCGGCATGGTGGGATCACAAGCACTTATTGCATACCAGCAACCTGATGGGACCATGAAGGCTTATACGTCGCCTATCGACAACTATCAGACTCAGCTGTCAGAAGGGAAACTTAGTTTTGATGTCTCGAATTTATCGGCTACTTATGCTGATAACGAGATTACCATATTTGCTACTCTGGGACTTTCAAGCATTGGCGGTGCTAGTAATGTGACCCATGTTTGGCAGGATGGTTTGGCTTCCGGTGGTACTCCTCAGATGCATGCTATGAGTGAGGCTAATATGCAATCCGTGGGAACCGTCAACTTTCTCTCAGGCGAGGTTCGAACTAACCCCGTCGGTAAAGGCAAGCTTAGGAAGAAGAATGTAAGTACCTGCTATCGATGTTTTTATGATTTATTGGTGATCTCTGCTTTGCTTTTTCTAATTTCTAATGATCATCTGATAAATATTCTCAGGTTCACGGGATCCTAAATGCGGTGAGCTGGGGCATTATGATGCCAGTTGGTGCTCTAATAGCAAGATACTTGAAGGTCTTCAAATCTGCAAATCCTGCATGGTTTTACCTTCATGTGAGTTGCCAGTCCACAGCCTACATTGTCGGGGTCGCTGGATGGGCCACGGGTATCAAACTGGGAAGTGAATCTGCCGGTGTTGCATATAGTGCTCACAGAACAATTGGGATCATCCTATTCGCCCTTGGAACACTTCAGGTATATCACAAATCCCTGATTTTTCTGATACTTTTCCTATTCTAAGTTGTGTTGGGTTTACTAAACAGATACTCCTTCAATCCAGGTGTTTGCTTTGCTTCTGAGGCCAAAACCTGATCACAAGTACAGATTCTACTGGAACTTATACCACCAATCTGTTGGATACATGGTCATCATCCTCAGCATTATCAACGTATTCAAAGGAATCGACATTCTACAACCAGAAAAGAAATGGAAGTATGCCTACATCGGAGTAATCGCCGCCTTGGCTCTCAACGCTCTGTGGTTGGAAGGGTATACCTGGTACATTGTGCTCAAGAGGAAAAGATCGGAAGGTGAAACAAAGATGCCTCCTAACTCTAATGGATCAAATGGTTATAATCCAGAGCCAGAGGTGTAGATGATGACCTGTATTTCACATGGCTCTTCCCTTTCTCAGTGCTCTTTCCTTCTCTTGTATTGTATGCAACTTTCAGCAGTAGTTGCCTGATGGAGGCCAGGATTTTGATGTGATTCTTTTACAGTGTGGCTAGCTATAGGAGGTTGTATCTAAACATGGATATCTTCCAACTCTTATCATACTCTGTATATCTGTTTCTTGTTCAGATACGTTTAGTCCCATGTTTTTTCATTGTTTCCTTGACAACTTCCATGTTCGATCCCGATTTACACTGAACTGTTTCACATAAGTTTGGCGCAGAAAAACAATTGAAGAATGAACCAAAAATATAATTATCTTTCATTTCTTGTAACAGTCAACAAGTAATAAATAAGAGCAGAATTAGGTGCCCAGAATGACCAGGAAGAACTGTCATCTTTAACAAATATGTATTTGTTTGTGATTTCATGAAATCCTACTTGCTTGATTCTGCCTGCTGCAAAGCCTCGATAAATGCATCCTTCAATTGTGGGTTTGAAGCTGCAACCCTTTGGGATGTGATGTCAAAATCTTTACCAGATCTGATTGAAACCATCCAACACCAAATCTTAATTTTTCAATAGCTAAGAAAATCCATGCAAGTAATGTCATGTCAAAATATTATAGTATTCTCATGATCAACAAAAGCGTACATCTTTCAACTTCAAAGGAAGAGCCAATTCAAGTTGCATATCAAATGACACAAGTAATTCTAGGTTATTGGTGTGGACTGATTGTAGCCTTCCCTAACATCATACTTTTGTATATAATAAAGTTTGCTACTTACGGATCATAAACAAGTCCTCCAGCTTCTGTGACAATCAGAGCACCAGCAGCTACATCCCTGATCATGGAAATGGCCGACCATTAATATGTTAGTCACATCAATCACATCACAACTTGACACATCAGTTTTTTGTGAAATAAATTGTTAAAACATACCATGGGCCCCCATATCCAGTTTCATAAAATAAATCAAGCCTCCCTGATGCAATTCCACAAAGATTCAATGCACAAGAGCCACTCATCCTGAGGGATCTCACCTGAGAACAGCAATTGATATGAAATTAGCAGATTGCCAATGCATTTTCAGAAGCGGATACAATTAACTGGGATGTTTTGGTTTCACCTTAAAAAGCAAAGAGTTAATTCGATTTGTAGTAGCATCCACGGTTGGCTTATCACGTTTTGTTCCAACCTGCACTTCGTAGAATATTGATTAGACAGGTTCTCATCATTATTGTATGAAGGACAAAGGAGGGTGACAGATTCTACATAAAGCATGAAGGACTCGATATGAATTTTAAGGTGAAGGAGCAAGAAGAAACAGAATTAACAGAAAAAAAATCCTAGTCGCAATACTGAAAAAATGTCAGTTATGCAACATATCAAACTCGAGATGCACATAGAAAGAACATGCGCATTTCTCGTATGCAGGTGCTATAGTTGTGCAGTTAAAGTGATTGACTGAATGCTTTGTTAACCATAACAAAGACAAAACGCGAGAGCATCAGATGTACGAAGATAAATTAGAATTTGGATTTAGGAGGAAGACCTAGTCCGTATGCCTAAGTGCCAATAAGAAAAACCACCTTCAAGTTTATCTTAAACCTTATGTCCAAGTGCTCACTGGTGTAAGCATGTACATCAATCCCAACTAAGAGGTTGATGAAACCAGCAAATTCTTGGCAACAGTTGTCCCTCCCCAGGTGACTAGTTTCTAGTAAAGGTAAAATAACAGCTCCAATTTGAGGTCTTAGAGCAAGAGAATGAATGTCTTGACCATTTCAGCCCAATAAGGTGTTTTCAGCTTTGATGAAGCTAACAGATAATAGAGTGATTTTCCCAAAAAAAAAAAAAACAGATAATAGAGTGATGGAATCGTAAAAGAGCAGATGTGTTTGAGAAACAGATGACAGATCTTAAATATATGACACAAGAGAGAACGAGCAGGATCGAATATTTTATTGAGGCAAAGAAAAAAACCAGAGAGTATAATCAGCAACCTAGTATCATAGAAAACTTGCATTAGAAGAAAGTTGCATTTATCATGGTCAGTGCTATGACTACTAAAATTTCATCTAGGCTTCATCTTAAGATTATAAGCAACTAATCATTTAGTTACCATAGAAGATTCCTTTTCTGACCACCAGGTTCAGTAATTTATTATATCTCACATCACCTTGGTCTTGTCAATGGAACTCTCATACAGACACATTACTCCAAAATCTGCAATCACTGCAATAATGAGCAAGTAAATGAAACTAAAATGCATACCTCTGTTGCAAGAAGAGACTTCAGAAGCTCAGTCTGGGATGATACTACAATCATACAACGAGAAAGCAAATGCTTAATTTTTGTGGAGAGAATGCACAACAATTGCATCACCAGTAGGGAGCAACAACAGTAAACTAATTGGCTTACCTTTTATTGGATTACCATTCAAAAAAGAACCTTTTCCATGGATGCTAGTAAAAAGCTACATTAAATTATTAAATTAGTAATGAATGTGAATCTTAATACCTATCTCCGTAAAGCACTTTAATATTCAACATAATTTAACATCCTAAGAAATTGAAGCATTCATTACACGGTATTATTAAATCAACAAGGTCAATATTCATCTCCAAATTACAGGAAAGTAATGTATGATAATCGGAAGCATGTTTATCTGAATAATTGCTTTCTGATAACAATAATGTTTAAAAAGCAAGGAGTTGAAAGAAAACAGCAGAACATCACGCATGCAGAGAAGCAAATGAATTGCGCAGAGGTAAACATTTTTGCCATTGAAAAAAAGGCACACATAATAAACTGGATACGTGTTTTTTTACTCTTAGGAAGGAAACAGAACATTCTGCTTTACATATTGAAGTATAAGACTCCTCACCTCGTCCATTATTGGGTTGTAAACAACACCTACTTTGGGAATCTTGCCAATTGTAAGGCCAATAGAGATGCATACAAATGGAAACCTACAACCAAACATGTTAGCTGAATTACAATTAAGATGGAGATGTAAACAGCAAGACAACATCAAACAACCGCATGCCATGTACCCATGAACGAAGTTGGTAGTCCCATCGAGAGGATCAACGATCCATGTTGGTTCATCAGTCAGCTCAGTGGTACCATAGGCAGCGGTAGTTTCTTCCCCAATGAACTGAAACAAAAGTTAATCATAAACAAGAGAATAATAAGAGAATCCACGAGCATTTGGGGGCAGCAAACTCAACTATGAGCAACAATCGGTTTTCTCAGCTACATACAGAAGAAAGGAATTCATATTAGAAGACTCAACCTTATGTGTTGGATGACGTTCCTTGAGAAAATTGAAAACTAGATCTTCACAAGCCTTATCAGTTTCTGTAACTAAATCCACCTAGCAATCACAAAAAAGAAAAGCATTAATACATATACTGATTGACTACCTTGACATTGATGCAAGTGTGTGCAAATACCAAAGGAATTTCTGAGCTCTGACTATTACATAGTAGGAAGCAAAAGGAAAATATAAAGACAAAAAGAAAATACCTGTCCTTTATGCTCCACATGTTTAGTCTGGTAAAACCCTTTACGGATTATCTGTGAGTCAAAAGAAAAAGAACAAAGAACAAAGAATAAACAATAAGTTCAAAAAAGAAAATCAAGCAAACCAAAGGGAATGATGGAAAAGAAATCTTTTTCACCTCTCCGGCCCCCTTGGCTGCATCTATAGCGGTTTCAAGGAACTCTAAAAGTGAATCTGAAGAGAACCCAGCAAGGAAATCAAAAGTCAATCCACACAGAACCAGAATTCCAGATATCGAAATGAAAATACAAAGTGAAAAAATAATAATAATGAGCAAGTGAGACTAATGGGATCATACCCGTCTCTTCCATTATCAATAATACTCGAACAAGCGAAGAAGAAAGTGAAGAAGATAAATGAAACTTGGATTATGAATGAGTGACAATGAAAGGCTGTGAACGTGGCTTCCGTTTATAAATGGTTCAGTGACTCCCTCACGTTGCAGAACGTGAAAGAAGAACCCAAACTGGCTTCAGTTTATAATTTGATTTTTTTAAATATTATTTATATAATCAATTAATAATGACAAATTATACTAATTGAATATTCTGTAGTAAGTAAGTCATGTTGGACCGGCTCGATTAAATTAAAAGAATGTAAGTAGAAGAACTCTTTTTTGACTCCCACTCCAAATTATATATGCATTAGAAGAGTAATGGTTTCTTATGTCAAAAAAAGAAAAAGAAAAAGAAGAGTAATGGTTTCTTATATTACAAAATGGAATTATTGTCAAAGGAAGTAAAATATGAAGTTATGTACAAAAATAAACCAATTCCAAATGTTTTTATCCTATAAATATATAGATAATTAGATATACGGGAGTGTTTTTTAACATTGAAAATAAGCAATATTTTAAAAAATTGGACCAAAAATTAAACTAATAAAAAAATTTAAAATAAAAATAGTTTAATCCTGAATCATAAAATCAATTAAAGATTAAATAAAATTAAATAATTTAAAATATTATTAGAGTAACCTGTTCTTCTTATTAAACATTGAAGTTTAATTGACAACAAAAATTATTAAATAAAAATTTATTTATTTATTTTAGTTTATTAAAATTAATTAATTTATAAAAATTAACCGATTAATTAATAAACTAATCAATTTTTATCGAAAGAAGTATTAATATAAATTAAATCAAAAATTTGAAAAAATAAATTTAAAAAATAGTTTAAATTTTTAACAGAAAAATTAACTGTATTAATTTAATTTTAATATTTTAATCGTCCAAAATAAGTGAATGAGAATATGCCAATGTATATGCTCTGGAACAGACTGTCTTGTCTTCTCTCCGGCTCCGTCTATTTAAGCACCAGGACAAAAGTGTACCTATTTCCTGCCTACCTGGGGACGATTTGGTACGTTGTTATGAATCTTCCTAATTTGGTACGTCTTCTCTAATTTTGTCTGCCCTAGGAAGGAGGGGTTTGAGCTTGAACCATCCAAATGAAACTAACTTGATAATCAAAAAAGTGTATTTAACAAAAATAATTAATATTATCCGAAAATAAAAATATTTTATTTATTTTGAATATTTACTAAGGGGTTGTTTGTTTTCGTTTTTTTTAATTTTTTATTGTAATTTTTGTAAATTTAAAAATGATTCTTAAAATCGTGTTTGGTTAAACATGTTTGTATATTTTATTTTTAAAAATAAATAACCAGCAACTATTTTACAATTTTTATATTTTCGTAATTTCTTAAAATAAGTTTTCATCTATTTTGAAACGTTTTTTCACAAAATATTCTCTTTTATGCGCCGATTTGTCTTCTGCATCTTTACTGGTATTACTTTTTTTGAGATTAGTGAAAGAGAAAGTTTGCCCAATCTAACTTATTCCAACTTGATTTCAACAAATTTGATATAAGTTGACCAAAGTTTATATTAAATTTGAATTTTTTTAATTTTCAACTCTAGACTTTAAACTGAATATGTTAAATAAATTGATATCATTTTGAGTAAAACAATATTATTTTAAATTATTGATTAAGAAATAATTAGACTTAATTCAAACTTAATCAGAAGTGCAAGCTTTGGGCTTTGGGCTCAACTGTCCATTGCCAAGCCTACTTAGGACAAATTAAATACCCAATTATCTCTACAAGTTGATGATTTAATATATGAGAACATAAGATAAACCCAATAGAGGCAAAGGGAAATTCATAGGAAGAGTATGGACATGTTTTTACAAGGGCTTGGTCAATCACTCAAAAGATAACGGAGTGACCAAACAATGCACGAATTCATCTACCTTTATTCATGTACTTGAAGAACAAAGACCAAAATAGTGAAAGGGAAAGAAGATAATTGGCTTCGTTGAATATAAATTGTACCAGGATTGTGTTATGTCAACCATGCGATTCACTGATTACAACGGATCACCAACATGAATCACGGGCCGTCTCTAGGTTCAAGAGCAGCTATTTCTTTCACAACTTGAGCTTTATCTGCTTCAAATTGTTCATCCTCTGCACATAACCATGTAAAACAAATGTCAACAAGACCTGCACTGTAAAACTCGAAAAGAAAAACTAACAATTCGATTTATACATGTGAATATTTCTCAAGTACCTTTCTCGGTTTTGAAATCAGCAAATAACCGGAGAAGCTTGCTTCTATTTGCAACAAGTATGCTCACAATGTCCGGAGGTTTATTTTGATTAGCAGCAAAGAGCTGTAGGAAAAGGGAAGCATAAGTACAGAGCACGAATGCAAAATAGAAAACAACTACAATAGATCAAGTCAAAGTGAGCATGCATGAAAAGGGTACCTTGAAAACATGAAATGCTTCTATCTGGATGCTTTTGCTTGTTTCCTGCATTGATGAAGTAAACCAAACTTCAGGTTTTTGGCACCAGATTTAGTAGTTCAACAGATTTAAGTTTTTACTAACCTAACAGGTGACAACGTAAACCTTATGATAAAAGACACCAGTAACTATAAAGACATCCTATGAATCAAACAATTAGATAAACATTATAGACAAAACATAGGATAGGGAACCAAAGACATTGTTTTATAAATTGAAAAAAAAAGAAGTTGCAAATCAGCAAAAACTTCAGTTGAGAATTCCAATCTAACTACGAAGGAACAAAATCTTTGGCGTGCATAAACAGAGAAAGGGAGGGGAAAAAAAAAGCAGGAAAGAATGCATCAGGAAAGAACTGTACTCTCAGAAGATTCATGAGAATCCTCAAGTTATCCCTTGAGCTTACGTATCGGGTCATCACAACTGAATTAGACCGATCCAATAATATATCTCCCAACAGCTGTAACATTTAAAGAATCACATGTACGTTAACAGTATCAGAATCTCAATGGCAAATTCATAAATACATTTGTTAACCCCACAAGTCTAGGGGAACGGTTACGAGAGATAATACCATATATATACATGTTATACCTTAACAGCTTGCCGTCTAGTAATGTAATTAGTAGATTCTAGCAACTTTGAATTATATTCTGCAAAAAACTGAAGTGGCATAAAGTCAGGAAAAAGTAGTAATTGTTTTCTTGCGAATCTTTAACCAATAATGGTAACAAAAGTACATTAACTCAAGTTGCCTCATGACTACCAACAAGATTTGCTGGAAT
>JANZLD010000003.1:6740770-6766622 GCA_026413575.1 Erythroxylum carthagenense | reverse complement strand
TCATTATCATTGCCCACAGCCCCCTCTCTTTTTCGTCTTGCCATATCCTAGGTTTGTTGACAGTACTAATCCTAACAGGGAACTTCAATAGGTGGTAGCTTTAGCATTTGAGAAACTTTTGCATGGAACTCGTGAAGGATTTGTGATGCCAAAGGGCTTAGAGTTTGTAAAAGAAATAAAAGAGAGCAAATCGCTCAACCACAAGCTTCATTCCTAGTTCCGTACCTCTTTTGCTTGTTTCCTCACTAAAATTCCAGCAACCAAAAACTTAAAATTCCATTCATCTCAAAACTGAAATTCCAGCAGCCAGATGTTATAAGTTTTGTTAATTCTAAGTACTAGTTTGATATTTCTTCTGTTTGTCCTACACCAATATGGTTAAAACTTTTCCGCAGGATTAAATTGGGAAGGCTAAGTCCTCACTACTTCTTACATCCATGTTGTCTACCAACCATTCAAAGAGTTAAGTTGTCGTTGGAAAATCAATTCATTATGTTCCATGTTATAAGTGTAGGTAACCATTTGAATTGTGGCTATTTGATGTTTTTGGTTGGAAAGTTGCAAATGCTCTTTGCTAACAGGATGATTTTAAGACACCTCTTGAGCAAATTCTTTCAGTTACCTTGTAGTGGAGACTACGATATCTTGCTCCACATCCCCTTGATCAACAGTTATCACATGTGGTGGGGCTCCAAAGTTTCCAATGTTTTCAGGAATCTGAAGTGAGAGTGCTCCACTTTAGCAATCTTGAAACTAAATTTTGTAGGCTCATAAATGACACAAGATTAAAATTGACGATTTCCTTGATCAACACAAGTCAACCCATTATTTTGTTTCTGGTGAAAAATTAAACAGAAGAGCAAGTCTTAAAGGTTGTAATTAATAACTGACATATAGCTAAAGTGTGAAATGAAAGAAATTTGTTTCGCTTTGTAATTAATGGGGCTATATGTTATAACAGAGTTTGTATGACTTTTATTAATTATTGGGCAAAAGAAAATAGATGAAATTGCTGTAAGTCATTGTTTGAAGAAAATGGAATATTATCAGTCCTGGACATAAGATTTAACTACTATTTTCTTGTCTTTTGGGGAAAAGGGATTGCTGGCATCATGTTGTAGTTATAAGTGAAGCTTTTTGATTCTTGTGAGAACCAAAAGTGTCATTTCATATGAACGTAAAATCCCTTGATTTGAGCCGTGAACCTTAGGATCTGGGATGGGCAGAACCTACTGCCCCCCTCCCCTTCTTGAGTTAGTTGTGATTGATTTAGATGCATTTGTACGTAATAAGAGAAAGTACATGGAAGCCTTCTAGGATAGGAACTGCATATCTAGTTCTTTGGGGGGTCCTTAAGTATAGAATCTAGATATTATAACTTCATTGACTGTAAATTAAAATATCGACAAGTGCAGAAGGTGATTACCATGGTCACGGTTGTCCCGTTGATGAGAATTTTGAGTAATCTGGTTATGTTTTTGTTCAGACACCAGAGTCGTTAAATTTTCTTTGTTGTGTAGTCAAAATGCAATTGGAGGAATTGGGATTTGGGGGATGCTTCATTCTTCTATATGTGGTTTCTGTTTGCTTTTAGGTTTTGAGCAACCCTTGCTTTGGGGTGAGGCCAGCCCGTTACATTCTCTCTATTCTTTGGCCAGGGCAAGTATAATCATGTGGAAAGAACAAATGGAATCTTTTGTTTTATTTAGCTCTTAGCCTCCTGGTTCCTCTCATAACTAAAACTGATTATGGCATTCTTATTCATTACATTTTTTACACTAAATGGGACATTAATTATATGCTTATTTATGACAATCCGAAAGCTTAACATCAACATTATTCTGGATGATGAGGACTCCAAATGGTTGGAGTTCTCTTTTCATTTTTCACCTTTTTCTTCCTGTTTTGTGTATTCTCGTAAAGGTCGGGGCTTCTCCTGGACATTGAATAACCTTGTTACAGTCTTAGAAACCATAGCCAGACTGACGCTACTAAGTATTAAGAAGAAGTTGATTCTGCTAATGACTTTGAATAAGGAGCCACACAATTGCTAAAAACCAAACTTAAGTATGTGATTGTGTTTTGGCGAAGCCCCCATTGGGCAAAGGATTAATTTGCCAGATTGATAGTGCTGTTAGTTATGTTCTTAGTGATAACAATCTGAAAGTCCTCCATAAATTGTATTCTCTAGAATTTAGACATGCATTTTGCACTTCTTGTATTGTTCAGTTTCTTTTCACAATTGAGCAATGTTGTAAAGGTCCTGAAGGGGAATCATGAACCAGATTCAATATCAGCTGTAGAAAGCTCTTGTTCGAGTGGATGTTGACCTGGTTGGCAGTTTTTTGTTATGTATTAGTTCGTGTGTGGGAAGAACAAATTGGTAGAAATAGACCTTTTATGCAGTTGATATGGCATATATCTTCCTGCCAGACAGATAATGCAGGCATTGCCTTTTATAATTTTTTTTTTCTTGACTATTCTGCAGATTGTTGCTGAAATGTCTTCTGAGCAGAGAAAGATTCTTCTCTTCTTTTGGACTTCAATAAAATATCTGCCGGTAGAAGGCTTCCGTGGTTTGGGAGGTCAGCTTTCCATTTACAAGACCTCTGAGCCACATGACCGTCTGCCTTCATCTCATACCTGCTTTTTCCGGCTGTGTTTCCCACCTTATCCTTCAATTGCTGTAATGCGAGATCGTCTAAATTTCATCACCCAGGAGCATATTGGCTGCAGCTTTGGTACTTGGTGAAATTTCAGCCGCGTTCAGTTTTGGGGATAGCTGGGGTTTATAACTGCACATACAAAAGATTTGTACTCAACTTGTACAGATAGGATCCTGTCCATCTTCTATTTTAAGGAGGTGCCAGATTACTTTAAGGAGGCACCATAGATATCTATGTTAGAGAAGAATGCGATGTTATTGCTCTTTTTGCAAACTGATTATATAGAGGTATAGTGTAAAATAATGGTGGATGGAGGAAGGGAAAGGAATCTCTCTGCTTCCATGGACATGCTTTACCAGTTACAACAACTGCTCTTCATGACATGTAATTACAGAGATTATGCAATGACATCGATATCTATACAAATACTATGATTGTCCTAAATCTTGCTCTCTCGGCTGTCTATAAATCTAAAGTTAAATCAAAATTATGCTTTTCAGTGGATGTTCAGATTACTGTCCTACCATGCGAATGTGCTGCCCATTGGTCTACTTTATATGGCATAATTGTGCATTCCTCGTGTGTCTAAGCTATCTTCTAGAGAGAATTGTCTGGTTCTGTAAGAATTGGCTGTTGCATATGTCTTGTACTGGCTAATCCATATGCAGTGTTCTTGTGTCAACTGTCAAGGTTACTTGGTTAGACGACTCCAATATTTGGACCCCCAGGAACATCAAGAGGTAGGTTCGAACCACCACTGTTCCTGTTCTTTGTGTTCCCAATGTTGTTTTATGCATTTGACACGGCTTTGGCCTTTATCAAACTTCTTGTACATCTGTTTTTATATGCTTTTTGCATTTCTGTATGTCATAAACCTTACCAAGTTCTTGAAACATCGGTCGACTATGTTGAATTATTGATCAATGTTTCTTATCCTTGAGCATGGTAAGTGTGTGTGTGTGTGTACATGATCCTCATTGCATGATTAACATCTTCTTCAAATATTCTTAGAGAAAATAGAAAGATGGCAAAATTTGCATAAAGGATTGACGCATAGATTGAACAAAAACTCAGTAAGAGTAAATATTATTCCTTATCAAAGCACACCATCTCAAGCTCGAACCAACATTCTGTAACCCAACACCCCATGTACATAGCATAACAAATCTGCAGCATTTCATAGGGAAATGTGGATTCAGGACAACCCAATTCCTGCTTTAATAATAATATCATAAATTTGATATAACCAAATTTAAGAACAAAAGAAGAAACAGAAAATAACTTAGCCAACTTCAGTGCCTAAAAAGAGCCATCGCAACAGCTACACATACAGGCCGATCACTCATTCCTCATCAGTTTTCACTACTGTTGGTTCTGTGGTGGCTTCAGCTGCTTCTTTTGGTGCTTCAACAGCTGGTTTCTCATCGACGGTCTCTTCCACCTTTGCTGCAGGCACTTCCTCAACTGCAGGATCAGCGACTGGCTTCACTTCTGTTGATGGTTCTTCTGCTGCAACTTCCACCTGAACTTCATCGGCTTTTGCTTCTTTTGGTTCAACAACCTCCTCCTTGGTTTCATCTACTACTGGATCTTCAGGTTTTTCGGTCACCGGAGCTTTCTCTTCCACGACCTGGACCTCGGTGGCTGTTTCTTCATTTGTCAAGTCACCCTCTGTCTCAGCAGCTGGTGTGGTTTCGTCGGGAGTGACCTCCTCAGTCTTGGTGATCTCAGGGGTTTCAGTCTTTGTCAACACCGATGTTGCATCCTGAACCTGCATAAACCATGTAATTATTGTTTGAAACAAAAATATTCATAATCCAAATGAAAACAATCCTGATCCAGCAAGAACACTCTCCGATGACCATGGCAATGGATTTTGAAAAGGATCATAGGGAGGATTGCTGACTGAAAAATGTATAAGCTACTAATCGCATGTATTGAGCTTTATGGTTTTGATCTATCATATAATCCTTAAGCTAAAGCTGGTTGCAACCACAAGTTGCAGTAGACTGAACTGGACCATGATATCGCTCCCCCATGATCGGAACTTCTTTGAATAGTAAGGATCACATAAACACAGTTTATAACAACATACGGAAATCCAAAGATGATTCAAGGATTAATAAGAGAAGATCCATCATCACTTGTGCTAGATTTGCAAAACCATAAAAGAAACCAAAATGATCATAACAAGTTGGAGTGGCCAAAATAGAGTGCAACTTAATTATAGTAATTAAGTACCTCAACACTGGCCATCTCAATGAAACTGGAAACTAAGCTAGAGGAGGTTGAAAGATAATATTGTATGAGTTGGATTGGAGATTGAATGAAGTGAAGTGAAGATCAACGTGGGAGCTATTTATAGAGATGGAAGGATTGTCTAATGAAG
Organism: Erythroxylum carthagenense; assembly: GCA_026413575.1. Lineage (NCBI taxonomy): Eukaryota > Viridiplantae > Streptophyta > Magnoliopsida > Malpighiales > Erythroxylaceae > Erythroxylum > Erythroxylum carthagenense. The sequence continues at coordinate 6,761,567 of JANZLD010000003.1, read as the reverse complement.
AAGGGAACCATATACTTTAGTGTGAGAGCACTTTGAAGAATCTTTGCAATTTGACACCTCATGACTCTCTGACTGCACTAGCTTTGTCTAGTTGTAAATGTGAATTTGATAAGGATTTTTCTAATGTGTATTGTTGTATCAATGGACTTGATTGATAAATTGGACAAAATAGATTAGAAATCTTATATGGTGGAGGCCATTTCACATGCAACATCATATCTTCTCTTTGAGTGGGTTTAACTGTGTTCTTGTCCAGTAGGGCAAGAAAGGTGACTTCCTTATGATGCCTTCATGTTCTAAGAAATATAAATATATTATTTCTTGATATTTTAAATTTATCAAAAAATAACAAAATGAGATTTCTTATATTAGCATTTACACATATTGTACTTTGATAGTACAAGACAATAGTATATAAAAAAAAACTTATTTCAATAGACTATTAAAAAAAAATCACTAATGTCATAGATCCAGTTACATGAAATCACTTTAATTTTTTTTAGTTGCTTCATTAGTTTTTTAATGCATTTGTATTGGAGTGATAGATTGATTATAGTACAATCACATGCTAGGCACTACAGTTGAGCTCCAATTAGTACAAATAATATTAGTCATTTGAGAATATCAAAGAGCATTGGATCTATGTAGGTTAACTCAACCTCTTGTATGTGTAGGGCTTTATTTAGTTCCACCGGGTACTTTTACAAATTCAGAAATAGTCTCTCTGTTATATAAAGATAATATTGCGTACTATTAGACCTTTTTAGACCCTACTTAAAGCAGAGTTATAAACTAAATATGATGAGTTACTTGAACAAATGGAGAGTGTTTTAAACGATGTTTGTCAGTGAAATTTTTATTATATTATTGTTATTCTTTTTTTATAATTTAAAAATTAGTTCTTTTACAAAAAAGTTTAACAAAAGTTTTGCCTAATGTGATCAAATCATTCAAATGTTTGATTAAATGTAAGGTTTTTTATGAAATAAAATGATTTATAATAAAATAAAATATAAATAAATGTAATATTAGAAAATTATTGTATGAAAAAAGAGAAGAATTTATAATGCAATATAATAAAATATTGTTTAAAATAAAAATTTATAATGTATAAAAAATTATTTATTATTTTACATTCTATCGTAAATTTTTCAAATCAGATATTTTTATTTTATTATTTAAAATAAAATAAGATGTAATAAAAATCTCTTATCTCTTATTTCATTTGATTATAAACCTTACATTCACACCAAACGAATCCTAAGGTTTTTGTTATCTCACTATGGACACTCATCAGGCGATTAGACACCCAAATGGTAGAACGGAATGGACAGCACTGAGCAAACAAATCTCTCTAGGCCGGTGGGATAAAAGTGATTACCAACTAAGTATCATCAGGACCGTAGAAACAAGGGATGGCCCACTGCCACCTGCTTGCAGTTAATTCACCAACTACGATCAGGGCCGTTCAAAGACCCAATGATAATGATGATGATCCTGAAACAAGGATGATTGATTGCATTCTCTTTTCTGCTTTTTTCCTTGATTAAGTTTAAGCCCACCGCCCTTTCTAAAGTTGGAGGCTCTGGTCTGGTTGGCTCAAGTGAACGGACATGCTTTCCAGGTAGCACGCTCGTGACGTTGGGGTCCACTCAGAGCCGTCTGATTTTTGCCACGCCATCAGTCTGGTCTATTTATGTCCGCACACATGGTATGCCCATACCCCACCCATCCCTTTATTTTCTAACTTTCGCTTTGATGTAATGTACCGAGTTCAGATCTCCTATTTAATATTACCCTGTTTTATTCTATTTAATAAATCTCGACTATTTATTTATGTAAATCCCACGTGAATTCTGCGAAATAAATGGCCAAGATTTCATGAGACATAATAAGACAGAGTAATATTGGATAGAGGATCTCATTTCTAATATACCAAAACCATCACATTTGGTTCTTTAGAGTTTGGTGTCTTCCCTCAACTAATTGTATTTCCCAAATAATTTTTATTTTTTACTGATATAAATTATGAGTTTGATTTCTTATGAACCCCTACCTACTTATCAATTTTTATATTAATTAATTGAATTATAAAAAATTATCCATTGTCAATTGTTGATAAAGAAGTGTTTAACAAATAAATACAAGAGAGAGTGTTAAGAAGCAGGCATCCATGTGAGCCTCCAATGGATCATCCGAGTCCAAAAGATGTTGACATGTGGGAACATGTTCTCTGATCTATCATCATCATCATCAACGAGTGTGACCTCTCAATTCTATGATCTGCTAATCATCATCAGGATATTAATATCCTAATTTTCTCCTTCAAATCAGGTATAGAAATGATCAAAAGCAGTGGGAGGTGCATGTAATCATGAGAGTTTTGCATGAAAGTTGATGTCTTGGCCTAACAACTTTTCACATCAGGGACACATGGCTTGTTGAATAATACAAACATGTATGTTTACTAACGGTAAATTACCTAGTCATCTCCAACAATGAGTTCATTCACTTCATCAGTAAGTATGTTGTTAATAGCAATCAAACCTAACCTTATTCTTCTTTTAAGGTTTGGCATCTACATAAACCTTTTCCTTTTCTGTTAACATCTGCTTTTCCATAGCTTTTCCTTTGTCTCCTTACATGGTCCACCGCGAAAGCAGCAATTGAGGAGAGCAAGTTCTGGGAAAGCCATCAGTCAGTCTCCCTCTCTACCAAGCTTCAGTTCAGAGTATCAGAAGCTTCCACTGTTACACTTTAAGCTGAATCTAATTTGTAACGTTATACCTAATAATCATGATCCCTAATAATCATGATCGGTCATGTTCTTTCACCTTATCATGAACGTTAACTTTTCGAACCCACTTAGCAAAGTCACTATAGGAGGTGGAATCACCAGAGCAAAGGCAGTAAAATACATAAAGATTTTTTTAAAAGCATCCTTCAACAACAAACTTGCCAACAACTTTACTACTGATCCCTTTAATCTATAATTATATGAAACCATCGATTGACTTCCTTGTCCAAAAATCACGATCTCATTGCCAACATTAGGATAGTATTCTAGAAAAGATCAAAGAGTCAACAGACTCAGCCATGAGGCACCTAAATGATAAAGTTTTCCAGTGTTATAAACTGTTTCATATTAACTGGAATGCTACAAGGAAGAATCCGCCAATTCTTGCAAGGTTCCAAGCTGGACCATCAAGAATGCTAGGTAAGAAGAATGTTGAGCCCTACTGGTGATTAGACTCAAGAAGCGGACTGCAACTAGCAATGATCAACTCACAAACTGTTTAAGCACAGCTTCAGCACGTCTCTCAAACTTGGGAAGGGCCCATTCATGCTGAACTATGTCAAGACCATCCTTCTCAGCACCCAAGCTCTGGCCAAAACATAAGCAGTAAATTAGCATTGACGCTGCAAAAAATAAAATCTAGACAATACGCAAGAAAGGACGGGGATCAAGAAGCTATATGCTTCAAAGTTATTTCATCATAATATATATACACTTTTTTTTTTATGGTGGGGAAACAACCACAAATCTGCAGCATTAGGGAGGAGGCTCTAGAGGAACAAAACGGCCTTTCCAAACTTACAAGTTCATAGTCGACAAACTTACAGGACAGCAATGCTAGTTGAGAATTCTCCAAAATATTCACAAGTTTATTTCAAGTAGAAATCAGTTCCAACTGAAAATAGGATAAGTTCCCCATCTAAAGATCATAAAGCACTTGCCCACTCTGCCATGGACCAATCTAAATCCAAGTTAAAAATGGGCATTGAGACTAAAAGTGTGTGAAAAAAAATTGATGTTTAACCATTGGAAAGATTCTTGACACGAAGCACAGATGCTCTATTGATCACCTGATATGGGTTTATGTGCACATTGCTACGAAACCACAGAGTATAAGTCATTCATGTCAGACATTTAAATACTATAATAGGAAAAAGCTTGGCATAGTAACACCCAGAGATATGTTCCTTTCCTTCCTTCTCAGCAAAAAATTGAGCTATATCAAAAGCTTCTGCAACAAAAACTGGAAGCTTTTTTTTCTAAAAGTTAAAAAGCAACTGGCCCGGTAGACACTGAACATAATTGGGTCACATCGGACCCAAAAAAGTTGTGGAATACCAGCATAGAGTCAACATGATAGCTGGAACAGACCCGCAAAGAGACAGCTTTCTCATCATGGGTATTCTTTTCCACAATATTCAAAACCACCTAGGCAAAGAATCTGCACCCGAATATCTAACATCAATTCCAGTGGTCACCTAGGAGTCCAGAAAAAATAGGTACATAGCTTCTAAGTGGGTCCTAGCCACACCACCCCATGAAAAGACCTGATGATACTCGGTCGGTATCCAATGGTTGCAAGCAGCATAAAAAAATAACACTGACATAATAACACTCCATTGATCACTATCATTCAACCTAAAGGAGCCTACAATGAATAATTTCAACAAGTACAATTTCTATCCAAAAACCCCACAGATCATTCTACCTACAAGAACAATTTGTAAAATTCACTTGTTATTAACGTTCCACCACGAGACCCTGTTTTTTCAAGAAAAAGTAAAGTGAGTTCCTTCACCCAGACAAAGTGCATCCAAACACCAGAAGTTCATAAGAGACAAACTTTCATATCTAAACAAGTTAACCATAGTTGTAGTGGAAGAACATAAAATACCACACTTATGTAGAAAGTAATGATTTTGCTGCCTATGAGATCTACAGTAACAGAGCCCATCTCACTAGCAAACCAAATCATCAAAACGGACAAAAAACGAAGATTTGTAGGACATTATTTCCAGTATACTATCCCTGCATGCTGCTATGTGATTAATAATCAAGAATTAGCTGTTCCAAAAACAAAACCTATCTGTGATCAAGGCTAGTATGACAGCAAGATCTTAGTTCAAGGATATAATAACTTTCAGCCTGTTTCTTTCAAGATGGAAAACAGAAACCAACTATTAACACGCAGATTTATGACTTCAAGTGTTGGTAAGACTTCAATTTAAGTATAGAGTAATAATAAAGATTGCAGAATATAGGAGATATATCAGATATTTAATCAACAAATCACATTCAATGTGATGACTAGATGCTTACCATAAGCATGGATCAAGAAAAATAATCGCAAACTAACAGACAATGAAACATACAAAAACAAGCTCCAAATGCTAAAATAGAACCACTAAATTTTGTACCTTTGATGGATCAAAGCCAAATCCACTCATTTGCATCATACGTTGTGTATCATCAGTAGCTGCAGAAAGAACAACAAATCTTGTGATATTAAATAGATGCATCAAGTTACCCAAATCTAAGCTGAAGTCTTAACTTATAGTATCAACTACATAGCCAGAAAAGGAAACCAGCAGATCTGAGTCAAAATACATATCACAACTGTGGATTCGACAAATAACTAACCATTTTCTTCACCCAAGATGAGACTAAATAAGCCCCTTAGTCCAAACAAATTGAGGAAATACCTGGAGAAATAAAGCAATTGCAGATCATCAGATAAACAAGTAAGTGCGTGTCTAGTAATTTTATACAATTTAGAGTAATGTGCATTTATTAGTTTCCTGCTTAAGAAGAGTAGACAAGTACCATGATCGACTACTGACATAGCTGACGTCAACAGTGCTCAAGTCAATACCATTCTGCAACATTGATCTGAACCTCTGAGTCAGTGGAAAAGGTATCTTGGCTGCAACCAATAGAGTTGCAATAACAGTAAGTTCGGCATGCTAATCTAAAGTTAAACAAAATATGCACAACAAAATTACAGATCAAATAACTAATGCAAAAGATCAATAATCTGCAAGTTCTAACACAATGTTAATGAACAAACCTGCAACAAATCCAGAGAAGAAAAAGTTGACCCATGCAAATGTAAGAGTCTGGCCAGCAAGGACAATACAAATCACCAAGTCAATTATGCTAGTATGAACAAAGATTCTACAGAACAACTGAAATCAACACATCTTCCAATACCTGGGGTATGATCATAGACAAGTTTTTCTTCATCATATCCATGGCCATATTTGGATCAGAAAACATTTGTGCTTGAGCATTTTGTGCCTGGCCCTTAGGAACAAATAAGAGTCCATTTTCCTACAAACAGCCAAAGAAGGCATTAGCATAGCAGTAATCCAACAAGTTCAGGGTAAAAAACTTAAGACAATATGGAACTCATAAAGCTTCCAAGATGCGAAACCATGGAAACAAAAAGCATCTGATTGTTAAGTCATAAGGACAAGAAACCCATAAATCTCCTCAAGCCATGGGAGACCTGACTATAAAGAAACTACTACACTCTTACAATGCCACCCCTCCGCAAACTATCAAGTATTTGTCAAGGAAAACTACTAAGCCATATTTTTAATAAGGAATACAGCTGTTTCAAACTTCTTTAGCCTAAATAGAGAAAAGAATAGTAACTTGTTCAATGGTACTCTCTCCTCACACAAGAAATTAGCTTCACGTTGAATTACGATCTGAGATCCAGTCCCCGCTAATAATCACAACTAAGTTAACCAAGTTTGCGATTTCTGAAGTTTGAACCAACTCCCAAGCAGGTTCAACAAATCAAAAGGATCCCATTTTTAATTAATCCACTAAAACTTCTAAATGGTATGAATTTTGCAAACTTTGACAATCACCCAAGTTCCAATTCACAAATCCCAAACCGAAATTACCAAAAAGACAAGAGAACAAAAGATAAAACCCTAAAGCAAACCTTGTTGCTAAAATAAAGCCTACGAGCATGAAACACCTTGGGAGGAATGAAATTAGCGCCCCCGCGCGAATTCCAAGCCCTATCGATCACTTAACTGAATCAAACCAATTACGATTTGAGATCCAGTCCTAGCTAATAATCACTACTCAGTTAACCAAGTTTGTTGTTTTTGAAGTTTGAACCAACTCCCGAGCAAGTTCAACAAATCAAAAGGATCCCATTCTTAATTAATCCACACTAAAACTTCTAAATGGCATGAATTTTGCGAAATTTGACAATCACCCAAGTTCCAATTCACAAATCCCAGACACGGAAATTACCAAAAAGACAAAAGAACAAAATAGAAAACCCTAAAGCAAACCTCGTTGCTAAAATAAAGCCTACGAGCACGAAACGCCTTGGGAGGAATGAAATTAGCGCCGGCGCGCAAATTCCGAGCCCTAACGATCACTTGCCTGAATCAAACCAATCAACGATAAGTGAAACTTCCGTCGTAAACATTAAATTTAGAAAAATAAAGACGAATTTGTACTAGGAGACACCATACCCTTCTTTGACGATCTTGGGATCGGGTACCTGGGAAGAGCGCATGAGCTTGGAGACAAAGTGACGGAGGATCCCGATGAGAACCATAACCACAGAGAGTGGTATAAGCACCCAATCCCTAATCGCCGTGTCTAGCACCAGATCTTCTGCCATTGCTTTTGCTTAGCTAAAACCCCTCTCTCTCTCAGATTCTGTGCTTGTTATTCTCATCTCTCTATAGATACCCTTTTATGTTTGAAAACGCTCCGTTTTGACGTAAAAAATAGTCATTGCTTTTCATATTGTGTTGAAACACAACCTATACTTTGCTTTTGTAGTTCCCTAGACATGTCTTTTAAATATGATATGAAATAAAAATTTGTAAAAAATTAATTATTTAATTATAATTTTAATTTAAAAAATTAATCACCAAATTAAAAATTTTAAAAGATTAGTCCCTCAATTGAAAATTTTAAAAACTTACTATTAAATAAAAAACGAATACATGCAGACCAATCTTGTATAATATTTATTTTTAAATCATAATAAAAATAATATTTATTATTTACCATTAATTGTAACATAATTTCAAGTATCTTAGAGTTATATTTGTTATAAGTAAATATATTTTTTACTTATTTAATATTAATTTGATTTTAAGAAATTCAAATAGTTATTATAATTTTATTTGATTTTTTAAATAACTTTCCATGAGCATCGTGTGAAAGATAAGCAAAGAAATATACCTCTTAAGGACTTCTTGGTCCAATCCGACCAATCGAGTTTAGATACTCCAAATTTTAATTTGATCGAAGCTGAAATAACATTGTTTTGCTCAACCAATCCGGTCCGGCCAATCCTTCAAAACCTGATAAACTCGAATTTGGCCGGTTAATTTTGGGTCGGATCTTAAACACTTTAGTTTTGTTAGACAATCAACTGATTGCATTTATTGTTAGTTGATTTTATCAAGTATCAGCTGATTCGACTGGTAGATTGCATTAACTATTTGTCATTTGATCTTTAGTAAAATTATTTTTTAGTATTAACTATTTATGTGTAAAATGACTTATAAAGATATGACTTTTAAAAAATTATAAGGATATAAATATTATATATCTTAATATTTTGTTGCATATTCTTATAAGAATTTAAATTTTAAGTATTTAATTCTACAAAAATCAAGTTTATAATTCTAATAAAAAATATAGAACATATAATAATAGTAATAATAATAGTAACAATAATAATAATAATACCAACAACAATAACAATAATAATAATAATAATAATAACATCAATCTTATTAAATTTCTTATTAATATAAATGTGGCGAGCTACATTATATTAATATTTTTTATATAATATGTATGAATTTTATTAATTGATAAATTTAAAATAACTTATAAAAATATGACTTAATAAATTTATAGGTCTTAAATAAATATTTAATTTTACAAAAATTAAAATTTTGATAATAATAAAAATAGAACAAAAATTAAATTTTACAAAAAACTTACAAATGTTTGGTGCATAATTCGAAGGTATAACATAGTAGTTATGGTTATGCTTATGACATATGGTTGATATTTACGAGAGTTATATATCTTGGTCGAATGAGTCCTCAACAAATTAAAAAGAAAATGAAATGGTTAATATTTTAGTGTTATGGTGAAGAACATGGCTGGTTGGCAGAATTGATTTTTCACTCACTGCTATTGTGTATCTTTTCAAAATTCAGCTGTTTGAAATAAATAAGCTGCTTATTCACCTTTTTACCAAACAAAAATTTTGATGTCAAACAGTTTGAAAGACTTTTTTTTTTTTTTTGAAAGACTTGAATCAGCTAAAAAAATAGCTGATTCCTTATTCACCAAAAGCAGCCTTTATTTGGAATAAATGATGTACAGTGAACCTGTGAATAAGGGAATACTTGGAGATACTAAGTTGGGTAAGGTAAAAGAAGCCTGGCAGCTGAATACACATAATCATCCTTCAGGGGAAATACATAATATTTTACATTTCCACTGCTGTCTCCAATCTATGATCATAAGGGTTAGACATTTCCAAGTTAAAAGGAGCAAAGAACCTAACAGCATAACTACAAAGATATTCCCGCCATTGGCTTTCATTCTGATCATTAAAAAAAAAAAAACAAAGCAAATGATCATATCACCTAACCACGTTAATCAACAAAAACAGGGGGAACAAAAGAACAGTAAAGGACCAAAAAGGAAGATTCTTCACTATCATCAGTTCTACCATCCTAAAAGCTACCAGATGGCTCGCATTCCATGCACCTGCAGAAAACACGAGACATTCATTCGTAATTTGAACAAGGAAGGTTAGGTGCACACATAAGATTTGTTGATGGCCAGTCTGACAATGTACAAAAACCAACGAGAAGGTATTAGCTAACAAATGTATCAAAATGGATTTTGGGAGTTGTATATATATGTGCATATTTGTCTGGAAAAAAGAAATAAAATCCATATTAACGACAGATCTATTAGAAGTTCCGCAAGTATACAACATCAGCGAGCCATTAGGAAGTTACATACAAATGAAAGGCCTACCATTTCACTGATGAAGTTCACACTGGATAACTGATATTGGACGTCAGCAAAAAACCATGTTAAGATCAAGGACAACACGATCACGTTAAAGCTTGCATTTATCAACAAGCAAAAAGCTTGGGATGCATTTCTTAACATGGTAATCTCTACCCAAAAAACTCCCTATTCGTGAGACTCGGCGCAATTATCTTCAGACTAGTCAAGCCCAGAAATATGAACAGAAAATTGCTTGGCTATTTTGAGTTGGAAAAACTCAAACATGATGCTAGGATGCTATAACAAGAGAAAAAGAAAAAGTGACAAACACACTCTGCCACCCCTTAGTTCGCACATTATTTTAACACATCAGCATAAAGTTTTCAGAATACTGACCACTTAAACATCATGACCTCTTGAATAAATGATGGCGAGCTAACATTTCTTCAACACCCACAGCAGAAATGCTTTCACATCCAAACAGCTCCTGAAGCTTTGCATCACAGCGTATTGCCATTGGATTCAGAGGATCCTAAAGGAATACAAGCAGAATCTGAGAAAGTTAATTGCAAATTCACTTCCCTATATGTTGCTTCAAACTGACGAGTGCTAATCGTCTATTTTAAGAGGGATAGAGGATACAATTAAATTAGGTAACAATGAAAAATGTCAAAACAACAAAAGCCAGAGTAACAATAGGCAACAAGGGTCATCAAAATGTCGGCTCTAGTAGAAGAAACAGACAGTACATAGATAATAAGACAGAAAAAACAGAAAATTAAAGTTAAGGTCTGTTGACCATAAATTAATTTATAAAGAGGGCCACGGACTATTTAAATGATGGTTCAGGGAGTAATTTCTTTTGTCAGCTGAATGTGGGATGTCAAAAGGTCAAAATACCCATCACCCTATTAATCAGATTAAGAAATTGCTGGATGAAGTGAAATTATTTCTTAAATTCTTTCTTGATAAATTGAGCTATAGTATTCACACCCTATTTAAGTCACGCTGAAAATCCATGCAACAAATAGATAATAGAGTACTCGTACTTTGCTATAATTGAGGTAGTATTAGAATAAGGTATCTGTACCTGAAGTTTGCACCGTCAATCCAAATTAATTTTAATTTCTAGGACCTTTTAAAATATAAGTAGGCGTACCTTACTCTAAAAATCTTATTTAAGTTGGGTTAATAGGGTGTGGCTTTTAAGTATTCACACCCCTTATTCAGCTGAAATTTTTTATAAGAAAAGGGCCTTGGAGCATCATTTAGACGCTCAGTGGCCCTCTTAATGAAATAATTCAAGGTCAATGAACCCTAAACACAATTGCCCTAAAGTAAAAACAAATACAACAGCAGAGGGAAACCTAGAATCAGTTATCAGTCCAACAAAAGGCACCTGCAACAAATATGCAGCCAAGATAAAGTGAAAACTGTTTGATGATAATGAAAGAGATTAATGATTAAACAAGCCACTAACCTCCAAATTATTAACTTTTATATACTCCCAAACACGTTTAGAGGCATCCAATTGTGTCATCTCCCTTCCTCCAGTCCCCAAAAACTTGGCCAGTTGCTCAGATATTGTCACAAAAGATCCGCCAGGTTCAGCCCTATCGGTTGTGGAATCCACATCCACCTTTGCTCTTTTAGCTTGGCCAGACTCTTCTGCACCGAATTTCATAGGAATTGCACTTATATCATGTCAAACAAGGTAGTAATGATTGCATAAAATTCCAGACTACATACTTGATGGTTCCAATGGCGTAATATGTTTAGCAAGCAGCTTGTTCATCTTAAACATATCCGTGCAGTCTGTCTCAAAGAGCACTCGTAAGGCTTCATCACAAATAATCTTCCTCTTATTGCTTGGATCTTGAAGGTTGTTTTTCCTTATATATGCCCACAACTGCTTCACAATCTACATCAAGCAAAGTAAAGATCTTGCAAACATTAAGAATTTCTTCAGCTTCTGCATAAGGAATTAAATAGTAGAACTGCACTGCATAAGAGGAATTAATTATGCGATAAGGTACCTCTGTCCTTGGCAAGGCTGGCTCACCAACAATGGCCTGAAGTTCAGGTGAAACACCACAAACTTTGTTTAACCCCCCTGGGCCACCTCTTCGTTTAGCTCCAACTGGAGTACTGCAGCAATTTGTTCAAAGATACAATCAGATTCTATGCCAGCTAAGCGTAGCTTCAATATAGACTCGGGTCACTCTCAAGATCAAAATAAAAAAGAATGGATAGTTAATTGGAAAACATTAGACTCCAAACATTAAACATATGAAAAATAAAGCTGGCAACAACAGGATAATTCAGTGGATAATACACTTAGCCTGAACAAATGCTGCTGGCAAATTTTCTTATGTAGTACATTAGCATATTTGTACAAGTATAATTTGGTTGATTAATAACACTCCAATCTCTAAAAGATCAAGTTCAAAAGTCGTCTTCTTTAATTATCTCAATGCTTATAAGGAAAATAGCAATGGACCAACAAGATTATATGCAAGGAAATAATGAGAAAGCAAAAAAGCAACAAATTTGAAAGCAAAGAGCATTAACAGCTGAGTAATAAATTGTTTATCTTTTTAATGTTAATAACTCGAATGCATTATCTAATAAGTATTATAAATTAAGTTCAAATTATGATAAAAGCACTTAGTTGACGGCATCGATAGCATATTCAAAAAAATAACGCAATATTGCTAGGTGCTTATATACTGCTAAAACCGTAACTATATGAAGAAAAAGAAGGACGAGAAACGACAAACCCTAATTAAAAAAAAACCCTAACTTTTCTATCAAAACACGGCTAAAGGAAAGAAAAAAACATGAAATCAGAATCCTAAAGAAATCCTAACGAAACCCTAAAACCAGCATCACGTTACCTTTCTTTTGGAATCTCGGGAGGGGCAGCAGCGGCATTTTGAGAAAAGACCTCAGGTTTGACGACAGGCTGTGGTGGTTGTTGTTGAACCTGGTGCGGATGTGGCTGCGCCGGTGCCGGCGCCGGCTGCGTATGTCGGAAGTTGAGGTCCTGAGGGAACACCTGAGGGTGGTGGTGGGGATGGAGGGCAAAATGGGGAGAAAATTGCTGAAATTGGGGATGGTGTTGGAGGGCGAAATGGTCCTTTTGAGTGAGATGGAACGCATGTGCATGTGGAAGCTGTGGCTGTAGAGGTGGTGGTGGATGGTGGGCAACGGCTGTAGTGGTAGTCGCCGGCGGCTGGTGTTGCCGGAGGAGGAGGTTGATCTGGTCGCGAATGAAACCCGTCTTGTGCGAGAGGTCTAACCCTAGCTTGGCTTCGAGTTGCTGAACGACGCCGTTGAAGGAGGTGACGGCGTTAGGGTCCGATTGACGGAGCACTGTCTCTACACCTTTCGCTATTTCCTGGTCCGACACCATATTACCTCTCTCTCCCTGTCACATATATTTAACAGAAAAAACGGACACAAACGTCTCCTCTCTCTCTCTCTCTCTCTCTCTCTCGCTCTCGCTCTCCCTATTCACCTCTGTTGTCTCTCTCTTTCTCTCTCCTTCTTTCTTTTCTGTCTTTCTCTATCTCTCTCTTTATAAATCTTAAAATGACCACAATGCCCCTCCACCTTCACTTCTTTCGAATTTAAACACTGTATGGACAGTTATGCCCCTGTGAGCACCGCACGTAGCATGTGGTATTGAGGGTAGAAATGGGACCTGAACTTTTTATCTCTCTGGTCATCCCTTTCCTTGGTGTCACTTTGGGACGGTGGAGTACAAATCTACCCCTGTTTGACTAGCCCGGAGTAAACTCAAAGGTCAGGGGTGAAAAGGTAATTGAGGACGTTGCTGGTGGGGAACGGACTATCTTTGTTGTTGCTTTTCCGGCCTTTTTATAAAATTAACAGAAAGTGATAGCTCTTGGAAATGGATAAAGATGTTTCAAATTCTTTTTGTTTTCCAAAAAGCGGTTTCTTCACGTTTTTACTATAATACCCCAATCAATCTGTCCTCGAAATGAGGAGGGTGAGGATAGCTTGGTCATTTAGAGAGATGGGAAATGGACCGTTGGATGAAGATAAGTGGGGGTTGGTCAACAACATTTGGAATTGGTGGCACGAATTTCAAAACCTTGGTTCAATCTTGTCCCTTCAACTAGTGAGTTTGGTTTCATTCATTTTGGTCTTATTATGAACTTCCAATTTAATTCAACTAATGCATTGGAGACAAATGGAAATTGACTGATGTTGATTGGGAAGAACTTCATAGGATGTTCCAAAGTTGTTTGAAAGCTTGCAAGAATGTGATTAAAAGGGTTGAATCTGAGTACTTAGTAAAATGATGTGTAAAGTTTGTTTCAAACGATCATTTTCATATATTTTTTCAAATCTCATATATTTGTGTGAATAGGATCGTTTGAAATAATATTAGTGTAGAATTATGGGCATAGAGAATTTGATCCCGGCTTAAGAAGGTGAGTTGGTGGTTTGTGTTAATGGACTCAAGGAACTTTAAGTTAGAGGTTCGAGCTTTGAGAATGGAGCGATTAGTTTGGCTAACACTTTATCCTTTAAGGGTTTACTCAATGCAAATAAAGATTAGGTTGAATATAAATGACTTTAAAATATTGTTCTTATAGTTAGGACCTTCCCAGAATACCTCATAATTACGGCCTAATTAAAAAATAAAAGACAACGTAGGTATAAATTTAAAATTTTACATTTTTTAATTTCAAATCATTTTTTTAGGTCATTCTTAATTTTATTTTATTTAAAATTTATTATAAAATTTGATTGATTGAGCATGACATGGAGACTACTCTCCATCATTGATTCTACATGTCATGTTCTGTTAGGTACTACATGACATGCTTGTCTTTGCTTAACATGCAATCAAATATTAGGAATCTTTTTGTGTACAAGCAATGTCTTATGCAACACACGAGACCCTTAGATTCACTTACTCAATTTCAATCTTGTAGCTATCTAATTTCAACAACACATTCAAATTAACGTATAAGTGAGACTTGATAGAACAACGACGAAATTGAGTAAGTGGAATTTTTTGTACTTGCGCACTAACTAAAGTGAAAAACATATAATAGAATATAAGAATTATGGTTCTAACAATTTATATAATAATTATAATTAATATTACTTAAATTTTACATGGTGTAGATTATTTATAAAAATTTAAAAAATAATTTAAAGAAAATTGATTATAATCATCATATATGTCATACAGGTGGCTAACACTGCCGACAAGTTAAAGGAGACTAGGTTGAGGTGATTTGAGCATGTGCGTAGAAGGCCCTTAGGTGCTCCGGTTCGGCGCTATGAGAATATAACTATTACTGACTACAAGAGAAGAAAAAGGAGACCTTACAAAAATTGGAAATAAGTAATCAAGAAAGATATGTCAGAGTTAACCTTTACGGAAGCAATGACTAGTAACAGAAAAGTATGACGTGAGTGAATAAGGATAAAGGATACCCTTTAAATCTTTCCCACAGCAGTTGAGTAAGTATTTAGGAGATGTTTATTCTATGCTTGCGCCCTGTACTTACCGCATAAGGAGTCTAACTTAGATGTCATTTTCAGTCTGTGCTAGTTGTAAGGTTTAGACAAGATTTTCGGATCCATAACTTGGTTTTTCATAATAGGTGTGTGGGGGGGGGGGACGGGGAAGATCCCGCAGGACAGTTTAAAATTGTCCGCATAGGGAGTCTAACTTAGATGTCATTTTCAGTCTGTGCTAGTTGTAAGGTGTAGACAAGATTTTCGAACCCATAACTTGGTTTTTCATAATAGGTGTGTGGGGGGACGGGGAAGATCCCGCAGGACAGTTTAAAATTGTAAGATTATTGTACCCTCAGGCCCTCTGAACAAGGACCCCTAGCTTATCTAGCAACATGAAGAGCCGATCTTTGTAGCATATCAGGTATTAGTAGATTTAGACACTATCAGGTTATATTCTTTTGGCTATATCGAATTGTTTATTTATTTGTATATTATTTTGGTAATTTTATTTACAAAACTAATTAGCGTGCTATTTTTATTCATCTACGTTTGTACATGCATCACTTTTTTATTGTCATAGCTGTATATGAGTTTATTGGAAGCAGTTTCTTTATTATATAAGATAACGCTGCATATTATTAAATCTCTTTTATCGTGGGAATTAAGTTTTGGGTGTAATGTGATGATATATGTCATCAAATCATATAATAAAGAAGTAGAAGATTTTCTCATGACTTCCGTAGATACACACACCCATCATTGAGTGGTGGGAGACATGGATCATAATTAATCAACCTAACATTATATCAAGTATCATCCTTAATCATTCCGTGGGTCCATTTTTCAACTTATATTTTCATATAGTAATACCCACATAACATATCCATCATCATTATTGTTATAATACGTTGGCAATAACAAGATAATTCACTTTTTAAAATTCTAAAAAAATTCTTTTCTTTCATTTTTCTATAAAGATTATTTCTCTTAAGTTTCGATTAAAAAATAACAACAAAACACACGTAGTATAAATATCAAATATAAACTAATAGAATGTTGCTCAGACTAATATTTATTACAATTATCTTAAATTATTAAGTTAAATTGAATTTAATTAATACAAATCGAGATTAGGGGTTGAATTGGGTTACTATATTAGCAACATTTGATTAGCCCACGTTTGATATTTATATTGACTTTATTTTATTGTTATTTTTTAATCAAAATTTAAAAGAAGTACTTGTCTAAAAAAATAAATTTATGTTATTTAAAAAAAATGTTCTTAAACTAGATGTTTATGTTTTTTCCTCTAAAATTATCAAATTCAAACTAAATGTTTGTACCTTGATTTTGACAAAAACCATTAACATTAAAAGGTTAATCTGATGATAAATAGGAACTTTTTTCCATATCTAAGTAGATAAAGAAGAAGAAACATTTGGTTTAGAATGTTGTCTTTGGATTAACAATCATGATAGGAAGTATGGCATAACTTATAAGGGAACATCAGTACATCAGAGTTAGATGTATTAAACTAGTACTGGAACTGTACGTTCTTTATAGTAAGTGAAACTTGTTAGCATTATTTGGTCAAAAACATTTCTTTACAGTAAGTGACGTTAATACCGTTGCTATTTATTAACTCCCATGAATCCTCTTCAATACCATAATCTACATTCACAACTTTAATATAATTTAATATTTCTTTATTTCATGGTTAACGTATAAAGCTCACCTCTCTGTATATGTATGTATATAGCCCACTCATTTGCTTTTACCCTTGCTTCTTCTCACACTTATCATGCTTGTTTTTCATTTTTCTCCCTACAACACTCCCTCCCACAAACAAACTTCTTTACACACAAATTCTCTTACCTTTTCATTTTGGGTTTATTTGTTTTTGTTAATTCATGGAGACAGTTCCCACTTTGCCATTTGGAGTGCACCGAAGATGGTGGAGGAGGCGTTAACCTTAAGTCGGATCCCATTGTATTGTTGGACCGTAGAAGGAGAATGTTTGACTTAGGGCAGTAATTTTTATGACACCTTACATTCAAATAAGTCGTTCCAATTTAATTATTTATGCTATTTTCGCTAAAAATCTAAGTTGGAAATTATTACATTGCTACTATTATTCGAAAAAATATTGCCTTGCTATTGTATGTCGAAGGATTTTTGTTGCAGTGCTACTATGTCAGATATTTATTGTGTTTTGATACTATTTGTCGACAATTATTTCGATTGTGCTGTTGCATATTTATTTCGATTGTGATGTTGCATATTTATTTCGAAATATTGTTATGTTCTTACTGTTACTTGAGTATTTCATGTGAGACATCTCTGTTATCGGATTCAATATGTCATCTATGAATGAAACCAACATAGATTTTGCCTTTACTGTTCCCCATATAGGTTCTGCTCCTGCCACCGTAGCCTAGAGGATTATACTTGACCTAACTAGATTAGAGCCGCTAGATGAGAGAAATTTTAAATGATAGTTTAAGAAAATTACGTTTTTCTTTCAACAATACAAAATCAATTATATACTATTTCAAGAAATTCCTAATGACAATACTAACCCTAAGATAACTAAGGATAACTGTACTGTTAAAGAAGTGTTGTTCACTCATATCATAAACTCATTATTTGATATCTACTGCAAGTACAAAACTGCCAAGAAAATTTGTAATGCTTCAGAAGTGAAATATGGGACAGATGATCTCAGTATTAAGAAATGTGCAGTTATTAGGTGGTTAAAATTTACTGTTGTTAATGATAAGCCCATTATGGACCAATTACATGAGTATGAAATTTTAGTTGTTGAAATCCTTATTGAGGGTATGAACATGTGTGAGTTGTTTCAAGCTAATGCCTTTATTGCAAAACTATCTGTCTCATGGAATGAGTATAAAAACCAGTTGAGAAATAAGAAGAAAGACATAAAGCTTCAGGAATTGATAGGATATATAAAGATTGAGGATGCTAACCGTACACAAGATAAGATCAAATCATTCACCCTTATCCCTACTGTTAAGGCTAATATGATAGAACATAGAAATGTAAATATCTTTAAGAAGAATAGTGGACAAAACAAGTCTTTCAACAACAAGAAGCATGGTCAGTTTAAGTGCAAAATGATTGATGGTGATTATTGGTGGTGCCACAAGCTAGGCCATTCTACTGCTTTTTGCTAAGCTAGAATCAACCATGAGAAGAAGGATCAAGGATAGAAACCACAATTGTTCAAAAAAGAAAAATAGAAAGGGTATCAATGGGTTAACCGAAAGAGCTTTGGTAAGCTTTAAGTTAATATGATTGAAGCTGGTGATGACGAGGAGATCGTACACTACTATGGTGTTCAAAGTCAACCTTGTTAGACATTTGGTTGAGTGAATCATTGACACAGGAGCCAAACGCCACATGTGCACTAAATAGGTCCTATTCAAGGAGTTGAATGATGCTCTTAATGGTGAATTCGTATACATGGGCAACTCTAGTAGAGTTCTTATCCAAAGAGGTAGAAAGGTCACTCTCAAACTTGCTTCTGGAAAAGTGTTGGCATTAAAAAATGTTTTATTTGTTTTTGATATTCGTAGAAACTTGATTTATGATGCAATGCTCAAGAAGGTTGGTGTTAAACTTACCTTTGATTCTAATAAGCTAGTTCTTACTAAGAATGAGAACTTTTATTAGTAAAGGGTTTTGTAATGGGGGCTTATTTGTTCTTGATGTTGAAACGAATGTGTTTACTTCTTCTGTTTATATTGTTGAGTCCTTAGACCTATGACACTTTAGACTTGGGCATGTGAATGTGAAGTCAATTAAGATGATGCAAATTTTAAACTTATTGCCTAACCAGATTACTAATGAAATGAAAAAAAATGTTAAATTTATGTTGAGGCTAAACATTCTAAGAAACCTTTTAAGTCAATGATCGAGAGAGAGTCGCAATTGTTGCATTTGTTGCACATAAATTTGGGTGATTTTAAGAATAATGTGAGTAAAAGAGGCGTAAGGTATTATATTACTTTTGTGGATGATTGTTATCAGTTTAATAAGGTTTATTTACTAAAAAATAAAAGTAATGTGGAGGAAATGTTTATGAAATACAAAGTTGAGGTTGAGAACCAATTGGAAAGGAAAATTAAGAGATTAAGGTCTGATCGAGGTGGTAAGTATAATATTGATTTCCTTGCTGATTTTTGTGAAAAAGTTGGTATTATTCAGGAGCTTTCAGCCCTTATACACTTGAACAAAATGGAATAGCCTAGAGGAAAATCAAACACTTAAGGACATGATGATTGCAATGTTGATTTCCTCATGATTACCTGATTTTATGTGGGATAAGCTATTCTTTCAGCTTGTTATGTTCTAAATAGAGTCCCTCACAAGAAACTAGATCAAACCCCTTATGAAATTTGGAAAAGTTATCCACCTAACTTGCATTTTTGGAAGGTGTGAGGGTGTCTTGCTATGGTTGCTCTACCTGAACATAAGAGGAAAAAATTAAGCCTAAGACCATTGATTCAATTTTTATGGGATATACCTATAATAATGTTGCCTATAAATTTATGGTTAAGGAAGAGGAATCCAGCATTTATGGACCAATTATGGAGTCAAGAAATGCAGTGTTTCTTAAGGATATACTTCTTATGAAAGTGAGTGTGCAAACTCCTAGTTCTTCTATCAATGACGACTTAGATGAAGAGGAAATTATTAAACTAAGGAGAAGCAAAAGAGCTAGAGTACCCACCAGTTATGGTTCTGCCTTTATTACTTCTTTGGTGGTGAAAAAAACCTAAGGAGATAGATGACGATTTTGTGGTGACTTATATTATTAAGAAAGGTCCTAAAACTTATGAGGAAGCAATGAGATCTATGGATGCTATCTTTTGGAAGGAAGCCATAGATAGTGAATTAGAGTCAATTATATCTAATAAAATTTAGGTTTTAGTTGATCTACCTCGAGGGTATAAGCCTTTGGAGTGTAAGTGGATTTTCAAAAAAGAAATTGAGACCTAAAGGAACCATTGAGATGTTCAAGGTAGGACTTGTGATTAAAGGCTTTAAACAAAAGGAAGGATTGGACTTTTTTGATACTTATTTTCCTGTTACTAAAATTGCATCTATAATGATGTTGTTTCCTATTGCCTCATTATTTAAGCTTCATGTGCACCAAATGGATGTTAAGACAACTTTCTTGAACGGTGATCTTAATGAGAAAATTTATATGGTCCAACCCGAGGAGTTTAGAGTACCTGGTCAGGAACAAAAGGTATATAAGTTGGTTAAGTGCCTGTTTGGTTGAGCTTTTATCAGTAGAGCTTTTATTAGTAGAGCTTTTGTCAGTAGAGCTTTTCTGAGAAGAGCTTTTTTTAAAAGTCAGTTGACTGTTTGGCTGTCAATTAAAAAAACAGCTTTTTTAAAAGAGCTTCATACAGTAGACTGTTTGGCAACATA
>JANZLD010000003.1:6716484-6734687 GCA_026413575.1 Erythroxylum carthagenense | reverse complement strand
CAGATAAAGCATTAGTACTTTTTACCATGTCAAAAGCATCAACAAACTTGATAAAAGTTGTTCCCATATTATAATAAACCAAGAAATTAATAAAGATTTTTTGTCTTTGATAAATCCACTCATCTGCTATAATGGTGCATCCTGTTGATTCCTAACTAGATTTATATGTATCCACAATTAACTGACATTTCTTTTTTAAATCTTGAAGTAAAGACACACAAATCTTATAATAAGATGGTACCTTAAATCCTATACTTATTGCTGTTGTAGCATCAATTGCTTCTTAAAAAATATGGTGAATTTAAAGGAATACGTGAATTATAGAACCATATAGCCCATGCTCTTTTACATCGTAAAACAACATCCTTATCAACCATAAAACTTTTTAGATTAGGTTGAGAATTAGGAGTAGTTCTCAGAGAAAGATAAGAATCTATGTCAATAGTAACTTTTCTTTTTTCCTTTATCTAATACTTGTGGTATTTCATCATCTCTAAAAGATATATTATGGGCCTCTTTATTTTCCTTTTTCTTTTTTACTTGTTGCTGCAAATATTTTACAATCATATAACGTACATCAAGTGGTATTTTTTTTCAAAAAGCAATGTTACCATTAACACCAGCATCATTTTAAAACTTCCTCTCCCTTTAAACATTCTACTGCAAAACATACAGTTATACTGGATATTCCCATTAGATGCTTGAGAAAAGGAAAAATAATTCCGTGCTAGATCGAACTTACCATGAGTAGAGGATGATTTCATATTCTCCATTATGATTTAACTTAAAATTATATAAATAATAATAATAATAGGGTATACTATTGTCAGGGCAAAAGTATATAGCTTAAATAATTCTCATTATCAATTATAATAAAGAAGACCAACAGTAGCATAATGGATACACAAAAAACCAGCAAATGTTACTCACTTATTAAACTTTGCTCCAGCAATTGCTCCACTTCAAATAACCTAATCGAAATATTGCTAGTTTTCAATTTTAGAATTTAGATCAATAAATTGAATAGTTGAAAGAGCATATATAATCCAAATATCAAAACTAGAAATTGATATTAAATAGAGTTCTAAATATTACACAAAACTTAAACCAAGTATTTCTAATTGTTACATAAAACTAATTACTACCTTATCCTTATCCCCTTATCTACAGGACAAATTGGAACTCTATAGCAACTTGACAACTAAATCGCCATTTTCACTCCAAAACTCATTCATCGAATCTCGAATTTTTTATTCCTCTTAAACTTTGCAACAAAATGATTCACAAGCCTGTTATCGAAGTCCTCAACACCAAGATGAATGTCACCAACTTCGGCTTTGACCTAAAAAAATCCTCTCCTCATTCATCAATAGATAAACATCAAACGTTCTTCCACCTAAATAAAAGATTAGCACATTCTGCTCTACTTCCCTTGACACTTTTTTGTCCAAATCATACGCAATAGCAGTAGCTGTAGGTATAATTACAAATTATGGGCATTTTTGTTACTTTGAAATGTACTTATTACCTGCAATGCAGTATCCACATAGTGTTAAGAGATTTGGTTGTTTAAGCCTGGACTACAGCGATAGCAAAGAGGGCGATTCCAATATTGCAATGAGTAGAATATGTAATCCCTTTGGATTTACTTCCTAATTTGATACCAATTGTGTAACATCCTATGTTAGGGGCTAAAACTCCAGAATAGTGTATGTGAGAGTATACAGAGAAATTATAAGTGCATTTCATGCATCATATGGCATTGCATGCGAATATTTATTTTTGGCTCATTAAAATAATTATAAATGCATTCATTGACATTTTTCGGGTATCATTGATTTATAAATGAGATTAAAATGTGAATTGCGAATTATTTGTGACGAAAATTTATTTGGAGAGTATTATCATTATTTTGGATTTTTTGGTAAATTTTAGGAAATTTTCAAAAATTTAGGGTATTTTAGTATAGGAAAAATATGAAAATAAGAGATAAATAGACCAATTATAGTGTGACATATGGCAATCTTGTTTCGGTGACAAGTGTATTACATGTAGTAGTGATATGTGGAGAAATCTTATACATACACGTGGTTATGTTTAGGCTAAAACAGAAATTATTGTAGCTATTGGTGTTTTCTTCACTGTTGTTCTTCACCGTATAAATCAACACCAAAATTCTTTTTTTTCATCCATCATCAAATCAACTAATTGCTTCTAGTTATGTATTTGGCTTTGGATTTTGATATCAATGTAACACCCCGTACTGGGGGGTTAGAATATTGAGGAATTTCGGTGCACTGTATTTCGACACCTACAAATAAATTATGCATACATTTATTTACGTATTCTGGGTAAAATAGATTTATAAAATGTGAATAAATTATGAAAATTTTATTCAGAGACTATTAGTATTATTTTGAAATTTATGGTGAATTTTTGGAAAATATTAAAATTTGAACCAATCCTAGTGTGACATGTGGATTGATTAAAGATTGACATGTGGTGTTATTAATTGTGTGACAAATGGCTTGACATGTTGGAGACATGTGGTAGCTTGCATGAAGGACAAATGGCTCACATGCATGGAGCCATGTGTCAATATGTAATAACACACGCAAGTAAGTGTGTTAGAAGGCAAAATCACTGAAGCTTTTGTGGTTCTTCGGATTATGGAGGTGTTCATCGAAAATCACTGAACATTCATCACTGAAACTACTTGTTATGCATGTTTGTGCTTTTAGCTTCTGACTCTCAACTGCTGGAGCACTGGCTGAAGAAGATTATAAGCTTGCGTTGATGTTTGTTTGCTTTAGAGGATTAGAAAATTTGGAAATGGTTGAGCTGAAATTTTACAGAATCAAGTAAGTGATATTCTAACTCTCTGAGTTTTGAGAATGATTCGGTTGAAATGTTACTATTGGAAATGAATGCATGCATGTGAAGGTATAGCAGTAGAGTTGAGAGAATGCATGTTCTAAATCACTCAGATGAGGATTTGAAACTGTGAATGTGAGAAAAATGCTAGAAATTTAAAGTTGTATGTGTGTTAATTGGATTTTGATGCTAATTGTGAAGTTTGAATTTATAAATTGTGTGTGTGACTGATGAGCTAAGAAAATGGGTTAGAGAAATTGTTTGTAAGTATTGGAGTTATATTGAAGTGAGATTGAGTTTATGAAAAGTTACAGTAGAGAGAGGAAGAAGATGACCAAATGCAGTGAAGTTTGCCGCGACAAACTTTTGAAAAATGTCTTAGAATGCTGCTATCTGGAAAGTTCACTGCGGCAAACTTTGGCTACATATACTTTGGTATTTTAGGTATAACTTTCTCTATAGTTATCTGAATGGAGTGATTTTTAATTTGGAGTAAACTAGAGACATAAGGCTACAAATTGTCTGAAGAGATTAAATTTTAATTCTACCTCTAAGAATTTCATAATTTGATTGGAAGTTGAGATAAGAGTTTTGATGAAGCTCAAGAACATCCTGAAATCTTTTGAGTATAACTTTTAGTATACTAAATCAAATTGGACGGATTGGTATCATTGAAAACCTAAGAAAAAGAGGGACAATTTTCTAGAAGGAAGTATTACTTAATTACCTCAACTACCTGATGAGAATAATAGAGCAAAGTGGACCTGAAAGTTGAGTGTAAAATAAATATGGATTGAGAAATTTAGTATGGTTTATCTTGATTGGTAATATGATAAGATTAAGGATAAGAAACCCAAATTTGCCATGAACATGCATTATACATATTCAGTATACATGAATGTATATAATTGAATTTATAATTGTGCACAATAGTAATATGTGCTTGTATTAAATGATATAGAGGAACACTTCGAGCAATTGATTCCAGATATTGCTGGGACGTCGAGACAATAGGCAATAAGGGAGATTTTTGTAAGTAATCTTAGGTGGTATTTTGTGTAAGTAATTTTAGATGGTAATTTTTGTAAATAATTTAGACAGTAACTTTTTTGAGTAACCTAGATGGTCTCATCTTTATTTGTTTTGTTTATTACTGAATTGAATTTGATATTGATGAATGTGTACTGAATTGTGTACTGATTCCGGACATGAAGGTCCGAGGTATTGATTGATGAATGTAATATTGAAGTGCTACTTGCATGTTAACTACTTGCTTTGCATGAAATGTCTGAAAGGACTTTCTTTTGTTTTAAAACTGTTGAATCCTAGTTATGGGTAAATAGGCATGCCTAGAAGGGTTCGCAGCTGCTCCTGTATTGAAGCTTCGGTGTCTCCTGTATTGACACTTCGGTGTCTCCTATATTGACGCTTCGGTGTCTCTTGTATTGATGCTTCGGTGTCTCCTGTATTGATGCTTCGATGTCTCCTGTACGGACACTTCGGTGTCTCATGTACTGACACTTCGATGTCTCCTGATATCGAGACATATGTCTCTTCTGCTGATACCAATTATGGTATCTCCTGTTTAAGTCTCGTTACCTGCTTCTGTAAATGGATTTAACAGTCATATGATTTTGTATTATGATTTCTGTTTGACTCTGATATAAACAAAGAAATAGTGTTCTGAATGTGAAAGGTTTCTACCCTCTTTTGAGACTCAGTTCTGTTTTCTATACAATCCTTTTGAGATCCAATATAATATGTTTGAATTGTTCATTCCAATAAACTGTTAATGCATGCTTATGATATATCATGATTGTGTATAATTAATTATCAATTTATGTATAGATTAGTTGTTACTCACTAACCTATATGCTTAGCACGGTGGATTTACCCCGTGTAGGTTTGGAGAGAAGGACATAAGGAATGGGACAAGTCGACCGCAATGACCAAAGGAGTCTGAGTTCTGTTTTGCTTAAAATGTATTTTTGAGTTGTTTTTTTGGGGTTGTATATGACTTAGGATTTTTTTGTTTGAAGGTTTGTAATAACCTTAATTCAGGTTGGCTTCTAAAAGTATGGTATGTAATGCATGTTTGTTGAGATTCTGGAAATGCATGTATAAAGTGTTTTGTATGTTATGGAATGTTTATTATTGAATGTTATGCTTTCGCGAAATGTTTGGCATTCTGTTTGTACTACCTGGTGCGGCACTCGCAATATCCTCCCAGGAGGTATTAGGGCATCACAAGCTCACTGTGAGAACTCATCATGCGCTTAAAGGGGGCTAATAAACATGTTAAGATCTTCTAAAATCTCACCAGTATTATTATGATTTGTATTATCTTGTATTTAGCTTTATCTCTTGTAATCTCATTTGAATTCATTTGTATCTTATCCTATCTCAACAACTTAGATCATCACCAACTTGTATATATACAGTGTAAAGCAATTCATTGAAATACAAATGAAAACCAGTTTAACCATATATCAATTTCTGCTTTCTTTACATTCTTTCACAATCCAAAGGCCTTATGAAAATCGTCAACTTAGATAATGATTTTTACCTTATAAACTTTGTGGAGGAGGAGGACTATGTGCAAATTCTAACTCAGGGGCCGTGGACTATATCTGGCAACGCACTCTCCGTTTAACCATGGTGTTCAGAGTTTAGACCTTCTATTGGCAAAATCACAAACATTGTTGCATGGGTGCTCGACCTCCCCATTGCTAGATATCACCCTTTGATTCTCACCACCCTCGGTAACTTGGTGGAACACACAGTGAAAATAGACACCAACACACAACAAACTCATCGTGAAAAATTTGCTCGAGCCGCCTTCAAAATCGACCTCAGCTCACCTCTCAGATCAATCGTCGAGCTTGATGGTGAAATCATCCGAGTGGCTTACTAGGGGCTGCCTCAAATATGTTTTTCTTGTGGACGGGTCTGTTATGGATCCTTGAACTGCCCAACACGGCTGCCCGGTCAACCTGCCACTGAAGCCATCATAGGTGAACCACAGAACCACCACAAACCAGATAGTAGTGGCGCCTCTTCCTCTGGCGATCTCCGACCGGCGAACTATGGTCCATGGATGCAAGTTCAGAGGAGGACGTGCCGGACGCTACCCACCCTAATGGCTCCAAGAAATGACAGATTCAACCACGCTTTGCATGTTGGATCGAAAGGATCGAGGTATATGAATCTTTCTAAAATCGAGCCGTTGGACTTCTCAACAGATCACCCTCCAACGACTGAGGAGAATCGTAAAATCGCTTCCCAAATTTTGTCGGATCTGAACCAAAGGAAGACTAAATCCCTAAACCCATTGTTAGACAAAAACGAGCGTCGTTTAACACCCGTCTTGGAACTCATGCCCACAGCCTCCACACTACACCGTTCGGCAGAACCCAGGCTCAGCCAATGGACTCGCACGCACCTCTCCAGCCCGTGGGCCTCCCTAGCCAACCCCCTCCTTTGGTGCATACAAAGCCTACGAGTAAAGAGACTCCAAGCCCAAAAAATAACCTATGTGGCCCTGTCAATCCCATCCCATGTGGAGGTGATATTGCAAGATCCAAATATCACCCTGGACACACCAGAGGGCGTGGGCTGCGGAGACATGAAGGAGGACCCCATCGAAGATGGTATTACTACATTCTCGACATTTATCAGAAATATCCAAAGGATAACCCCCTGTGTCCCCCTGATCCAAAAATCTATTCTATGGTAGTGATTGAACCTGTGGTTGAGTATGATACTCGGATGGAGGAGACCTCTCAAGACCACTCGACAAACCCATATCGGGAGGCCACCGATAATGCAGTCAACCTTACTATAGTATAGATTGACTTTTCGTTCAATGGATATATCGATATTTATATGGGGTTGTCAAGGGGCTGGAGATAGGACCTTCAAACCCATCATCAATACATCCGAATTCATATACCGGTTATTGTTGTTTTGGTGAAGCTACATATTAGTGGAGTATGCGCGTTGAAAGTTATTAGAAGTCTGGGATTTGGACACTCTTTCAGGGTGGAAGCCGAGGGCTATCCGGGAGGAATTTAGCTTCTATGGAAAGATGATATAAAGGTCAAAATTCTAATCACTCACCGTCAATTTGTGCATACCAGCATTGAGTGGGAGCAACTGTCTTTTGACTTCACTGCCATCTATGCTAGCCCTACGTATGCGGTACAAAAAATTTTATGGTGATATCTGCGGAAACTTGCTAGGATCACCGTCAAACCTTGGTTGTTGAGGGGGGGGGATTCAATGCCAAATTGGAGAGTGTTGATAAACGCGGAGGCTTTCGCCTCCAACCCATCGTCAACTCTCACTTTAGAAACTGTGTGAACAGCTGCCATCTTTAGGATCTCAGATTTTCTGGACCAAGATTCACTTGGCAGCGAGGACAAATTCTTGTCAGACTAGACTGTGCCTTCTGTTCTAATTCTTAGCATTCTATCTTCCCTAACACCGGAGTTACTCACGTACCCTTCTTGAAATTTGATCATAGGCCTCTTTTAATTATGTTTCAACATAGCGCACCTCCTACTCCGTCGATTAAACCCTTTAGATTTCAATCAGCTTAGTTAACTCATAATGGTTTTAGTCAAGTTGTAACTACCAATTGGAACCCTTCTAGTTAAGACTTTAGTGGCACGATCAGAAGTTTCTCGGAAAAACTTCAACATTGGAACGACACCATTTTTGGTAACATTTTCCACTGTAAAAAGAGACTCATGACCTGACTAGAAGGCATCCAAAAGCAACTAGACGACACTAACTCGACGTCCCTCCGAGAGCTTGAGGACTACTTACGAACCGAATTGGAGTAAGTCCTTTATTAAGAGGAGCTTTACTGGCACCAGCGATCCAGAAGCTAGTGGTTAGGCCAGGGAGACAGGAATACCAAGTATTATCAAGTAATCATATTAACTAGACAACATCAAGGGAGGATTAATTCCTTGAAAGACATGAATGGCAATGTGGTTACAGAAACTTCGAGCCTCAGAAGATTAGCACAAAATTACCTCGAGAAATTATATCTAACTAACGGCCAAATCCCTTCAGACTGGCAGATCCATAGCCATTTCCTTCCACTTCCCCTTCAAGCTAAAGTTGATCTGGCTCATCAGCTAAGTCCAGAAGAAATCAAGACGACTTTCTTCTCTATTGCTCCTAACAAGGCTCTAGGTTTTGATGGGCTAACCGCTCTTTTTTTACCAATACTAATGGGACACTATAGGCCCTTCTCTGACCTTATTCATATGGCGAATCTTCCGTAATGAAGCTTGGGAGTCTGAACTCAACCGTACCATTATGGTCCTTATACCTAAGATCCTGTCTCCCACTGAGATTACGTAGTTCAGGCCAATTGATTTATGCTCAGTGCTCTACAAGGTCTTCACCAAGATTATTGTTAATAGGCTAAAACCCTACCTTGAAGATCTAGTAGCTCCAACGCAATGTAATTTTGTTCCAAGGAGCCTTGTCACGGATAATATTATTATCACCCAAGAGGTCATCCATTCAATGAAAAGAAAAACAGGCAAGAAAGGGATAATGGCTCTCAAAGTGGATCTAGAGAAAGCGTATGATAGATTGTCTTTGGATTTCATTCAAGACACCCTAATTGACGTTGGGATTCTGGAATCGCTGATTAATCTCATAATGAAGTGCATATCATCCGTCTCCCTACAAGTTAACTAGAATGGTGAACTCAACGAAGCCTTTAGTCCCTCCAGAGGCATTTGTCAAGGTGACCCCATTTTGCCTTACCTCTTTTGTTCTATGTATGGAACGTCTTGGCCACTCGATTACCCAAGCAGTGACACAAGGACACTGTCAGCCTGTCAAATTAATCAGAAATGGACTGTCTCTTTCCCATTTGTTCTTTGCTGACGATCTGATCCTATTCTCTGAAGCTTCCAGGGATTAAGTGATCGTTATTTGGGATATTTTAAATTCTTTTTGTGCTGCTTCAGGACAACGCGTCAGCTATACAAAATCTAGATGCTATTATTCTAAAAATATTCCTACCTCGACGACTCACTACTTAAGTCGAGCACTGGGATTCAAACAGATGAATAATCTCAGATGATATCTTGGCATTCTTCTGCTACACAAACGAGTCAGCAAACTAACATATCAATACATCCTTGATAGGGTCTACCAACGCTTATCAGGCTGGTCAGTCAAACTT
This sequence comes from Erythroxylum carthagenense, assembly GCA_026413575.1. Lineage (NCBI taxonomy): Eukaryota > Viridiplantae > Streptophyta > Magnoliopsida > Malpighiales > Erythroxylaceae > Erythroxylum > Erythroxylum carthagenense. Next base: position 6,725,599 of record JANZLD010000003.1, on the reverse strand, counting down.
TTGTCTTTTGCTGGATGCATCACACTGGTTCAATCAGTTTTAGCAGCAATTCCTAGTTACACTATGCAGACGGTCTGACTGTCCTGTAATCTTTATAATGAATTGGAAAAATTAATAAGACAATTTTGGTGGGGCTCGTCTCTAGATAAAAGGTGGATTCACGTAGTCAATTGGGATGACGTTTGCCAACCCAAGGAGATGGGGGGCCTAGGCATCCGAAAAATTTGCAAAACTAACGATGCATTCGTAGCAAAACTAGGATGGACTCTAATTGCCAAGCCTAATGCTTTGTGGGTCAAAGTTCTCTCTGCAAAATACAACTTTGATGTTAATAATATTCCTACCTATTTTGATGCAACTGCTGACTTAATGATCTGGAAGAGCATCAAGGCAACTTGACATATTGTTCTGTAGGGCATGAAATGGATGCTTGGAGATGGCACTCGGACTCGCTTCTGGCTAGACCCTTGGATAGCGGGAGTAGGTCCTCTTATTTTCCATTCTACAACCCCAATCCCTGTGACAACTCTTAACCTTAATGTCCAACACTTTGTGGACTCGGTCGGTAATTGGAATTGGGACGATTCTCAATCTAGTCTCGCACCATCAATTTGTCGATTAATCGCAGGAACGTTTCCCCAGAAGCAGTACCTCGGGCAGGATAAGTTGATCTGGGGATTATCTGACATTGGGCATTTCGTCGTCGTCTCCACTTATTCCATGCTATTGGATCAAGAAGAAGTCGCACACAATGGTGTCTGGAAGGCAATCTGGCAGTGACAGGGCCCACAATGAATTCACTTCTTTCTCTGACTTCTCACACATGATCGTTTGCTCACCAACCAACAACGCGTACGTAGGCACTTAACTACAGATGGAGCTTGTCATCATTGTAGCCTTGAGGAATCCTCACTTCATGCAATGCGAGACTGCTTCAAAACGAGTCAAGTGTGGGGTTCCTTACCTACTTATATAGTTTCCCCATATTTTTTCAATATGCCAATTCGAGAGTGGATCCTAAAAAATCTGCAACATCACCGGAGAGTATTTGGGCAGGATTGGTTGCTAATCTTTGGAACGACTTGTTGGTTCCTTTGGACACGGAGAAATATGACACTTTTTGATGAACATTTTAACTGGTCATCCTCACCATTTTATCTCATTTTGTCTTATGCAGATCAGATCCACAAGTCTACCATGTGGCAAAGCCGAGTTGAGACTGGTTACTGCCCTCGACAAGAGCAACTCATCGGTTGGAGAAAACATCCCACGGGTGAGTAAAATTAAATACAGATGGAGCTTGCAAATGTTCCCAGTCCTCAGCCACAGCAGGTGGTCTTCTATGAGATAGTGTAGGCAATTGGCTTGGTAGGTTCAAACAAAATCTCGGCCGGTGCTCATCGATGTTGGCGGAACTCTTGGGAGTATTTACCGGGCCCTCGCTTGCGTGAAATCTGTGTTTCTGCCGGATTGAACTGGAAGTGGATTCTATAGCGGTGAGCAATACACTCTCCTCCTCATAATACCACTTAAGGGCTCTCAATCTCATTATAATATGTATGCTCGAACTGTTTACTTGGAGTTGAACTGTTGTTCATCGACTTGCTGCCTATACCGAACATATTGATGTAGGAATCATTTATTTTTATACTATACCTATTGGATGCCACAATATCCTATTAGAGGATATGTCGGGGATCTGTTTTCCATACTCGTTTTGTAATATGTATCGTTAATTTTCCTTTTAAACAAAAAAATTCCGACCAGTTCAAACATGAAAACTTTGAATTGGTAAATTTTACAATCTAGTATTTAACTTTTTGGTTCGATTTACTTTAATAACTCTTGTTAAAAATAATTAGTTTATTAATTAATCGGTCGAGTTTTGTAAAATAATTGACTTTTATAAACTAAAATAAATCAATTAATTTTTAGTTAATAGTATTTTTTCAATTAAACTTTAAATTAATTTCAAATTCTTCAATTTTATTCAATCTTTAACTTATTTATGACAGTCTAATCTCAATTTAACATTTTAAACAGCAAACCTTTTATCTTACCGATTTAATAAATTTCAGTTTGATTTTTAAAATATTGATTGCTTGAATTGGTTATAAATATCAAAAGTTGAATAAATTAACAACTTTTATAATTTAAAGTTATTATTTTAATTAATAAATATTATATAGTTCTAATATTAATCATTTATAATGAATTTATTATACAATAAACCTCTACAAATTAATATTAGATAAATAAATAATAAATAATATAATAATTTTTATGGCTTCAATGTTATTTAATAGTTTAAATTAATTTTGATTAATTAATTCATCTTATAATCAATATATTTTGTATGATTTTAACATTATTAATTTATAAAATTATTATAAGTGTTAGTAATACTTAAAATTAATAAGTATTGTAATAATTTATAAAAATTTATTATAAGTATTAAGATTGTAAAGCTTAGCCCATCTTAGAGTGAGATTTTTTAGCCCTAGATCACAAAATCATTAGCAATTTAATGATCAATAAAAAACATTAAAAACCCTTTATAAATTATTTAAATTAAAATTATATGAATTTGGATTATTAGTTGTATAGTGTAATTAATTAATTCTTATATAAAACTGAAAATTTGTGTAATATATTTAAAAATAATAATTATAATTTCTCATATTTTAAATTAATATATTTGTTTTAATATATAAAATTGAATTATTTTATCTTAAATATAATATCAATATATTGATTTGCATTTATGAAAATAGGAAAGGGAAAAAGGTAATTTTGTAATCTGGACCGGTAGACCGGATGTGATTATTGGGTCAGCCCAATAAATTTGTAAACGGCATCTCTTGAGTCTTCCAACTCACTCAATTTTCTTCCGAGTCGCGACCCGTTCCAGTTTGCTGTGCCGTTAGCTCACCTGAAGTTGCTCAGGTCTACGTCTGCCACCTTCAACTATGTTCATCGTCTTCCTGTAAGTTGAGGTTTTGATGATGCAAATTCCAGTTGGCGATTGATTGATTAGGGTTTGCAGATTCGAATTTTTTGCTTACCTTATTTGTAGTTATTATTATTTAACTCCTTTCCAACTTTTACTTGGGCGTTCATTTGTTTGATTAATTTTTGAAATGTAAAGGAAAGGTAATCTCTCTGTTTTCTTTTTCGTGTTTGGTTGGTAAGAAAGCTTTCTCGGAATAGAAATGTTAACTTTGATGGCGTTTGCTGAATTATTCTCTCACTTGTGAACCTAACTGGTCATATACCGGCACTATCTTATATTTTTGTTGGTTATCCAAGCTTAATTTTTCTCTCTTGCTCAGTTTGATTTTTGATTTTTGATTTTTAGGTTAGTCTTGGTCTTACCTGTAACGGTTTGTTTAAGAGTGCCCTTTGTTTCTTTGGTAAATTATTTTCCTCCAGAAGTTAACCATTTAGTTAATGGCCAATTTGAGCAGTTAATTTGGAAGAGACCACAGAGAATGAAACCGAAAAGAGAAGATGAAAATATGGGCGGTGAAGAAGGGGTCTCGAAGAGGCAGAGACTGGTAGAGGACTCTCCTTCGTCATCTCCTTCTCCTCCTCAAGCCATTGGGAATCCTCTTGTTCCATACGATGATGCGGATGATGAGGAAGAAGATCATAGAAGGGAGCATGTTAACTCAAGTAAAGGAGATAATTATGGAAACACTAGAATAGAGAATGGTTATGAGGATAACAATTATGAGGATGATGATGATGAAGGTTTAGATGTACAAGGTCCTGATCAAGGGAATTTTAGGAAGCAGATTGAACCTTGCGAAGATTGTCCTTATCTTGATACTGTCAATCGCTAGGAATAGATTGGCATGTCTGGATGGTGTTTGAGTTTTGTTACTTTTATCTGTTTGGGTTTTACTGGACTCAGGTACCTACTCAATTGTGCCTTATCTAATTACATGATTTGTGAGTGCAGGTGTTGGGTTTTGATTTCGAAAGATTTTGCTCTGTTTCATTCTCAAACTTGAACGTTTATGCATGTTTGGTTTGTGGTAAGTATTATCAAGGAAGAGGAAAGAAATCTCACGCTTATACTCATAGCCTTGAAGCAGGACTTCCTTTCTACATTAATCTTCAGAAAGAGAAAGTTTACTGTCTTCCCGATGGATATGAAGTTATTGACCCATCATTGGATGACATTCGGTATGTACTGAACCCAAGGTCTGTCTGTCTGTCTGTCTGTCTGTCTGTATTTGTGTGTGTATGTGTTCGTGTATGTCTGTGCACCTGCAGTACAGATTACCGTCCTGATTAAATCGTACAGTTCCTAGGTTATCTAATCTGAACACCATGATTTTATCATGTCCTTGAATATACTTTCTCTGTTGTCAGGGTTTCCTGTCATCTTTCATTCTGAGTTTCTGTATTTTATTTGTTAGTGACTTATCTAGTCTTGTATACCGTGTTGGAACATTGAAGATTGTTATTATTATTTGGCTGTTATTGTGCAGGTTTACCGAGGATCTAGTTGAACAGATTGACAAAAACAGGCAATGGTCAAGGGAACTTGATGGTTCTGATTACCTTCCTGGAATGATACCTTCATACTTTCACATTTAGATATTGATTGTTCTTGCTGCACTTTTAAGAGTGTTAAGCAGCTTCTTTTTTTCAGTTTCTAATTTGTTCTCCAATATGCAGGTGGGTCTAAATAATATAAAGGAGACTGATTTTGTGAATGTCACAATTCAATCATTAATGAGAGTTACGCCCTTAAGAAACTTCTTCCTGATAGCGGAAAACTATCAGAATTGCAACTCTCCCCTTGTTCATCGCTTCAGGGAACTCACACGGAAGATATGGCATCCCAAAAATTTCACAGTACTGTGATAGAATCTGCAAAATGTTCTCCACCCACAGCAAATGCACACAACGAAAACACAGAAATAGCAGAAATAGTCTCTGTATTGATTGATTTCTAAGACTAGAAAAAAAGATAAAGATAATTGTGCTAGAATTCGAGGTTCTAGCTCCACCAGCCTTAGACTAAACTATACGTAAAAATGACAGAACAAATGAATGACATTCATTCACTCCTCCTGTACAATTTTATTCTACTGTCAGCTAACTAATTTTTCATTCCTATGGCAACTTTGAGCATCTCTTGTCCTAATATGACAAAGCCTACACCTCCAATGCCTTTGTCTTTCATCTATGATAAGTGAACTTAATTTCTGGACTCTTATGGGTTATATCAGTACCTCCCTCCTATCAGTTGCACCTTAAGTTCATAATTTATCTCATCACTCAAATGTCAAAATTTTGACCAAGCCTATAGGATCAGTTATTACAATCAATCACCATGTTTCATCTATAAACTTAGTCCAATTTAATTTAATGTATGTTCTCAATCTCATCCAAACTAATATGACCAAACTTTATGGCTCAACATGCAAAAGCATACACAAAATCAATAAAAAATGCACGCAAAATCAAAATTACTCACACAAACACCGAAATTTTTTCACATCAAGAGTCCAAAACCTGCCCCCTACACTTGAACTAACATTGTCCCTAATGTTAATGAAGCCTAAAGATAAAGAAAAAGGGTAGAAGAAAGCTGCTCTGTGTGGAGGTGTCGAGATCAAGGGGTTGGCGGATGTGGTGGGTGAAATTTGTCGTACTCCCAGTAGGCCATCAAATTGTTCTCCAGATGATATATGGTCCTTTCAAGCCGACTGAGACAGGCGTCCAAGTCAGTGGTTGGTTGTGAATGTGTGCTAGGTTCTGCCGGTGGTATTCGGCATCGTCTAGTTGAAGTTCCTGTTGTCGGAAATGTAGTTGGGCCGGGAGCGATGAAAGCGAGATGGCCTTGGCTAAGATCTACAATACCCATCCTGCATAGTCAATCTAAATCCAATAGCTCTATACCACAAGCCACAGTCAAGAGTAGTATTATCAAGATTTAACATGCCCAAATTGACTGCTAATTGTGTGATATAGGACTCAAGTATCAAAGGTTTAGCTTTCTTTGCAAAACAGCATGAAATTATGTCATAAACCAAAAACCCAAGTTAACTGGAATATGTCTATCCATATGCCACAAGAAATAAAATTCAGCCTTCGACAAAGTACCCGCAGCATCCTTACGATCAGAAAAATTAAATGCTAACAACTTATGGATGATTTTGAAAATAGGGTTTCGAAGAAAGGAATTTTTAGAAAGGCTAGCATTATACGGATGGGTATCGACAGACCATTGACGCCATAACTCGGTAGCATTAAAATCGGCATGAAAATCACATTGAGAATTTATAAATAGCTCGATTTCAGTTTCAGCCGTAGAGAGAAATCCCAAGGCAACATTAAAATCAGCAATGGAATACGCAAATTCCTTCCCCATCAATCTAAATTAGACAGCCTCTTTTGTATACACATCAAAGGTTTTATCACAATTAAATTGGAATGTGCTATAAAATTCTCTAGTTAATTCCACAAAAGCAGGACAATCTATTCTGGCAAAAGCACTCCATGCAATGTGACCCATCAATTGCACAAAAGAGTCATACAGATGTAATGCCTAAAGTTTGTCGGGAAGGATAGACTTACAGGGGCAAATTTTTCGAGTACTTAGCTGCTGGAATTGGGCAGAATCTTCAGGCATCACGAAGGAAGTGCAGCCCTCCACTGTGGTGGTCAACCTGCTTTGGGTTTCCACCTCCTTGCTGCTCCTTGACCGTAGTCGTGTCCGAGGGGCTGGGTGAAGGGACATTGGCACTGGAGCTGGAGCAGGGGCAGTGTCGGTGGTCTGTGGGTCAGTGGAGACATTAGCAACATATCGTATGGGTGTGGGAAGTCTTTGGGAATCACGCTTCTTCCTGAGAATTGTGCCAATTCATGGAGAATGACCTGCAAAATAGAGATTAACGCAACACTAAAAAAACAGAAGAGGGTGGAATGAGTGAGTGGGTAGTGGAGGAAGGGGGTTGCATGGAGTTTTAGTGGTTATGTGAAATTGATAGGTAGGGTAAATGTGGGATGGAGAATTGACAGTGGAAGATGGGGGAAGAGAGAAGGAATCTAGGTCGAAAAACAAAGGGGGAAAAATAGGGGGAAAATCAATTAGGGCGGTAACTGAAAATTTTTCGTTTCTTGTAATTTTTTTTGGAATTGTTGTAAAAAGAAAAATAAAAATAAAAATAACATAAAAGAAAAGAAAAGAAAATTCGTAAATTGAAATTCCTAACTAAATGAAATAATAATGAGAATAAATACTGTTACAGAAATAATAGAGACAAACCTGAACAATTTACGGGATGCCCCGAACGTGTTTTTTTAAAGTCATTAGCTAGACTTGTACCGTTACTTACCGATTTAGAAATAGGTTGGGGGTGCCAACTTTATTTCATCCATCTGCTCGACCAAAATTTTTTCATAATATGGCTTCAGGCGATGTCCATTAACCTTAAATACCTTAGAGGTATCGATGCTCTGAATTTGTACCACACCATGAGGAAAAACATTAGTAACAATGAACGGTCCAAGCTAACGAGATCGTAATTTTCCTGGAAATAACTTAAGCTTTGAATGATAAAGAAGAACTTTTTATCCAATGGAAAAATGTTTCCTAGAAATCATTTTATCATGAAAAGCCTTGATTTTTTCCTTGTAAATTTTCAAATTTTCATATGCCTCGTTACGAATCTCTTCTAATTCTTGCAATTGTAACTTCCTACTAGTACCAACCTCCAATTGATTCAGATTCAACTACTTCACGGCCCAATAAGCTCTATGCTCAATTTCCACTGGTAAATGACAAGGCTTACCAAAAACTAACCTGCAAGGCGACATGCCTATAGGAGTTTTGTATGCAGTCCGGTAGGCCCATAAAGCATCGTCCAATCAAAGGCTCCAGTCCTTTCGATTCGAGTTGACCACTTTTTCTAGTATGGACTTGATCTCTTTGTTCGATACCTCAGCTTGCCCACTTGTCTGCGGATGGTAGGCGGTAGAGACTCGGTGTGTAATGTCACATCTTTTCATCAACGCTTCAAAAATCTTGTTGCAAAAATGGTTCCCTCGATTGCTAATGATAGCTCGAGGCATTCCAAACCTGACAAAAATATTTGATTTAACAAAATCACTCACGGCTTTAGCATCGTCAAATACAGTAGCCTTAGCTTCAACTCATTTCGAAACATAATCTACGGCCAACAAAATGTAATTCTTACCGAAAGACGAAGGGAAAGGACCCATAAAGTCTATTATCCACACATAAAAAATCTCACATACCAGAATGTTCGTCAATGGCATTTGATTCTTGGATCCTAAGTTACCCGTTCTTTGACAATGATCGCAAGACTTGCAAAACATGTAAGAGTCATAAAATAACTTAGGCCAAAATAGTCCACATTCTAAAATTTTGCGATCAGTTCTTTTGGGACCAAAATGTCCCCCACACACAGGTGAATGACAAAAATGCAAGATAGATGAAATTTCATCATCTGGGACGCATCTCCTAACAATCTGATTAGAACAAAATTTCCAAAGGTGAGGTTCATCCCAAACATAATATCTAGCCTCTCACTTGATTTTATCTCTCTCAGCTCTAGATAAATCACTAGGTAAAGACTTAGTTACTAAAAAGTTCACTATGTCCGCATACCAAGGGATTACCTACTGAATTGTGAAAAGGCTCTCATTCGAAAATTTGTCGTGAAGGACATCAGGTGTGGTACTTGACGTGATTCGACTTAAGTGATCGGCCACCAGATTTTTCACTCTTTTCTTTTCTCAAATTTCCACATCGAATTCTTGAATCAATTGTAACACCCCATTTTTAGGGCTTCGAATATTAAAGAAAATCGGGACGTTTTATGCTTTCTATTTGGATCTTGGCATGCATTCATGGCATTTTCCGGGTAACTTGGTTTCATGACACTTCGGATTGATTTGGACTGTATTAAGATAATTTTTGGAATTTTTGTATACTTCGAAGATTTTTAGAAATTGTTGGTGACGTAGTTAGTATTTTTTGAGCAATTATTTGAAAGTCATTATTTTATGACGGAATTTTTGGTGAATTTTTGGAAGTTGTTTGGAACTTCTGGGTATTTATTTGATAGAA
>JANZLD010000003.1:6695553-6716384 GCA_026413575.1 Erythroxylum carthagenense | reverse complement strand
CATTACAGTCCTTGATGAAGAAAAAGAACAGGAGGAGGGGTTGGAAAGAAATGAAGTGGAAGCAGGCTAGATTTTTTGGCTTTCACCTTGAGGACAAGGTGAAACTGATGGGGGGAGTATTGTTAGACTCAGGACACCTAGAATAATACTTACAGATTTAGTAAATATATAAATATATATATATATATATGAGGATTAGGGCTGACAACCTTATAATTGGTTGTCAGCTAACTGAATTCTGTTACTCTTAACAGAATTCTTAGTATAAATAAACAGTAAAAGGGAAGAGAGAGGAGAGCATATACTGATTGTGTGAGTGTTGAGCCTAAGGCTGGAGGTTTCTGGATCCTCGAAATCCAGAATATTTTGTATTTGTTTTACAGAAAATCAATAGCAACATCCATTTTTCTTATCTATTTTCTCGGAACCTAACAGATTGATGTTTCTATGACTTTTCCTATATACAGGTGAGCCCGCATGCGTTTCTTCAGGCAGTTATGAAAGCCAGTAAGAAAAGGTTTCGCATAGGACAACAGTCTGACCCTGTGGAGTTCATGGCATGGCTTCTTAATACATTGCATGTGGATTTAAAAACTAAAAAGAAAAATAGTAGCATTATTCATGAGAGCTTTTAGGTTTACCTGCCACACCAATTCTCTTTATTTCATCACACTTCTATTCTTCCTTCTTCTTTCCTGTCATCATAGTGTTATGCTGTCTCCATTGCCACCACTTTTCCTAACCTTAATCATGCTGACTAAAACATCTCTTTGCTTGGCAAGGTGAATTGGAGGTTGTGAAGGAGATTCCTAAAATGTTTTTTACAGAAAAAAAGAAAATGGTGATGATCCGGATGCTTTTACGGAGGGTGGGGACATTGTTGTGGAAGCTTCCAAAATGTCATTCTTGATGCTTGGACTTGACTTGCCTCCACCTCCGCTCTTCAAAGATGTGACGGAGAAAAATATTATACCTCAAGTACCTCTATTCAATACACTGAAGAAGTTTGATGGTGAGACTGTAACTGAAGTTGTACGTCCTCGTGCAGCCAGGATGAAGTATCGCATTACGAGATTGCCCAAGCATTTAGTACCTCACATGCAGCGATTTAAGAAGAATAATTTTTTCATTCAGAAGAATCCAAGTTGGTTTTTTTTTTTTTTTGGGCATTACAAATCAATGAACATTTAACATCAGAACATACATGTACTTTCTCCTGCAGTCAACTTTCCAGTGAAAAACTTGGAGCTGAAGGATTATATTCCTTTGCCAATGCCTAAAGAGAAGGAGAAACTGCGGTCAAAGTATGATTTGGTTGCCAATATAGTTCATGATGGTAAACCTAAAGAGAGGTCCTACAAGGTTTTTGCGCAAAGGAAGTCAGAAGAACCAGAATCAATAGATAGATAAAAAATGCAACCCATGCTCTAGTGCTATTTGAATTAAAATCTGAGGTTAAGAAAAAAAGAATTGTACCTGATGGCTAATATATTCATACATTCAAATTGCTTTGGTAAAACTTACCCATTAGTTTTATAATCGTTTTCTTTATGCATCTACATCATGCGCACAAGGTGGTTCCTGTTTGTCATCTAAAGTATCTGGTATATATATATATTCTTTTTCAGGTATGAGATGCAAGATCTTCATGTTCAGAAACTCTTCCTCAAATATGGTTGCACTCTCTGAGGCTTATGTGCAAATATATGAGCAGCAGCACCAGTGGAAGATTTGAGCAAAGTATTGGTTAGTGATTAAAACCTAAATGGCTGCAAGGAACGATCAAAATGAGAACTAAGCTGATATTTTATGATGTCAGACTTGCCTTGCCAGAGAAAGGCCGAGTTTTGTTTGATAACATGTAGGTTTCCTGTTTGTAACTGTTGAGGGCGTCGATTAGATTTTAGACAGTCCGATCATCCAACTTTTGAGGCCTAGAAATTGTATAACTGTATTAGAAAAGTTCGAATGTCTCCTTCATCCACGATTAAGTGGCTACGCATTATCTATCTAATTTTCTGAAGCCAAGAAGGTGCTCAAGTATGAGCATACTTTTGCAGTTCATATAATAATTTGTAGATTTTGTGTTTGGATAAATGAAGTTTTAACATGTCTTCACTTTTAATCAATTATTTTTTAAAAGTACCTTTGGAAATCTGAGTGTTACCACCTACTGTCCTTGGTGTAACTTCTGAACTTGTGAAATATAGATTACAGGGAAGAGTTTCATAACGACCAACGAAGTAGCACTCAGAGTCATAAATCAAACAGGCCCCAGCGGTGGAGAAGGAACAAAAACACGTACTTGCCTTCTTCTACCATTACTGGCCATGGACACTGATGTTCCTGTCTAAAGTCATTGAATATTGTTGTCCTCTATTTCTCAATTTCCACTAGCTAGTGGTCCTTTAAGTTTTACTTAACTTATATGTTTGCTTTTACGTGACTGTTCTTTTTCCCTTCCGAATTGACATGCCTTAAGCCCTACTGATTCTCCATTAATAAATGTTGGGACAACTTGTATGTTCAGTCCACACCATCTCTTCTGCATCTTAAATGCTCTTTCTTTTGTGATCTACTTTTACATTAGAATAACTATTGTACTATAATTATTGTCAGAATGGGAAAAAGTGTGAGAAGAAAAACTTGAAAATGGGAACTTCCGGTTTGGATTTGATATAGAAGTTTTAAATTGGGAAACAACAATAAAATGTCATTAAAAACATGAGGAAGATTCCTTATAGGCTGGTTAGAATACTTCTGTTGACTCCATTCCTAATCAGATTAATTGATGAATCAAATTGAGAAGACTTAGTATGTTTGTGACAAAAAGCCTCCATATCTTGCAACTTGCTACATTAAGACAATGTGAATCAACCATTTCACCTTGTGGCCCCCATTCTGCAAATTTCTGATTATATATAATTAGTAGTTGATGTTGGAGGAGAATACAGGAAATAAAATGTTGGAAGAGGTGTTTAAGTTCTTCAAGGTATGGCTCATAGTAATTGCTTCACTAACTTATTGCTATGCCATTCGAAGACTCATCCCCAAAGGTAGTAAAAGATTCATCTGTGTTCTACCTATCGTCTGCCTCTTTCTTGCTCTTCCTCTCAATTTCACTTGTGTTCATTTCTTAGGTACCACAGCTTTCTTCATTTCTTGGCTCGCAAACTTCAAACTCTTACTCTTGGCTTTTGGTAAAGGCCCCTTGTCTTCAGACCCTTCACTGTCTCTTCCCCTTTTTATCACCGTTGCTTCCTTGCCAATCAAAATCCAGCAAACCACACCTCAAAACCCACCATATGAACGGCCTAAAAATGGAGGAACCAAACGGAACACATATCAAAACGTTTTTCCTGAAAAGGCCCAGAAATCGTTTGTGTTGAACTATGCAACGAAAGGTCTGCTTCTGGCTATATTGCTCAGAGTTTATCAGTACAAGGACTCTATCCATCCACAGCTCCTATTACTTTTTCAATATTGTCTTATCTATTTCTACCTTGAACTAACCCTAGCAAAGGTGGCAACCCTGGTTCGAGCCATATTTGCTTTGGAGCTGGAGCCTCAGTTCAACGAACCCTACCTATCGAGCTCGCTCCAAGACTTCTGGGGTCGAAGATGGAACCTCATGGTCAGCAATATCCTACGTCCCACGGTCTATGAACCAGTACGCAACATGTTTACGCCTCTCATTGGTCGGAACTGCTCTCAACTCTCTGCAATGTTCGCAACCTTTGTCGTGTCGGGCGTCATGCACGAACTGATTTTCTTCTACTTGGGGCGCGTGAAGCCCTCGTGGGAGATCACGTGCTTTTTTCTGCTCCACGGGCTTTGCCTAGTGGCTGAGGTCGCCGTCAAGAAGGTGGTCGGCGACAAGGTGCGCGTTCCCAGGTTGGTATCCACTCCATTGTCGGTTGGGTTCGTGTTGGTTACCGGTTCATGGCTGTTCTTCCCACCTCTGCTTCGGTGCAATGCCTTTGATAGGGCGCTTAGAGAGTACGCCGTGTTAGGCGCGTTGGTCAAGAATGCAGGTCAATGGTTTATCATATCTAGCGGCAGCTAAGATTTTTTGCCGGCAACCTACGGTCCTCATTAGCAGCACACAAAATGGTGCAGATGGAGACATGCAACCATAGATTGCAATTTGCAAGGAGCATTACTTTGACATGAGCAGATTTGTGTTCATTTATTTTATTTAGTAATATAATAGAGATGATAAGTTTTTTCAACTTCAATTAATTATATTAAACTAAATTAAAGTTTAAATAGGAATAATGTGCGTATACTCTTAATCCTAATAAATAGCATCTGACTTGTTAGTTTAGTTTGCATAATGCAACATTTAATAGATTGTTGAAACAAGCAATGGAGTTGGGAATTGAATTATGAGTCTATAGACACGTCAAAGAGTTGTGTTGTAAGTGATTCATCCCAAATTAGCATTTAAGCCTTGTTTAGTTGTTGGCTGATCAATAAATTTAGCAGACTGACCTTATTGATTAGCTACTTTTAACATTTGATAATCAGTTGATTGAGTTGACTGATTGAACTCAATCAATTAATTTTTAAAAAGTTAAGGAAGAATATCGCTTTACTTCAACTTATTATAAATGACAGATTGTACATTCTCTACAACTTACAGGCAGGAACAAAGTGGAGCAACATGTAGTGTATATACCCGCTGTGAATTTATTAATCTTAATTCTTTGCAAACTCAAATGAGTATCTTTGCTTCTCTTTTAGATTCTAAGACCAAAATGAACCTAAAGCACTCTTTTTGCTTTTTTTGCAATAATTATATTAATTTTGGGCATATATTGAGTATCTATCATTAATTTAAGAATGAGAAAGGAGAAAAAGAAGTACTCATCATCGTTATCATCGTATGTTCTATGTTTTTAATAGATTTATAAACTTAATTTTTGTAAAATTAAATATTTAAAATTTAAATTCTTATGAAAATATTCAAAGAAGTATTAAAATATAATACTCATGTCATTATAATTTTTTTAAAAGTCATTTTACACATAAACAACTAATAATAAACAACTAATTTTACCAAACATATTTAATAAATAGCTGATGTTATTCGTTGGTCAAATCAGCCGATATAATCCGCTATCAACTAACTGCTGATATAATCAACTAACAGCCAATACAATCCGTTCATTGCTAAACCGGATTATAATTATAACATAGAAATTAGAACAATAACAATAACAATAACAATAACAATTAAGTGAAAGTCTCATTGATACGTAGGATCTGAAGAAATCTAATAATATGCAACATTATCCTTAACCAGTATTGAAGATACTTCTAATAAATCACATTAAAAAATAAAAAGGAAAAATATATATATCTAAATATTCATATACATATTAAATAATAAATTAAAAATAAAATAATCATAAAAGATATTAATAATAAATAGAAATATAAAAAAAAGTAATAAAACAAATGATATAATAAAATAAATAAGATAAGATAAAATAAACAAATAAATATACACACAAAAAAGAACGAAAAATAAATAAATTAATTAAACAAGTCATTAAAAATAATACCTAAAAGCTTAAAATATCATGAAAAATAAAAATTGAAATTATAAAAGGATGACTAAAGAAAAATACACATATTATGAATAAGAATTTTTGATTAGTTATAAAAAAATAAAATAGTTAATCAAAATGGAAATTCCTCTCACCATCTCTTCACTCTCTTTGTCTTCATCAACGGTGGTCCAGAATAAATGTGAAGTCATTTTTAAAGAAAATTTTGGTTTGGATAAAAAAAATCAATTAATTTTTATTTATCGGAGTTATAAATATAAACCAGGCCGAAAATTAGGTCGATTGTTCCGATCCAATTTTAAATTCATTGTCAAAAATTTTAAACCAATTATATGATATGATCATAAACAAGGAAGCACTTTGTCAAAAGGTAGACATAAGCATGTTGAGATAAAACAGCATTGAACAAACCTAGAGAATGACACATTTAATTGAACAACAATTAATGGTGTAGTTGGTAACCACCCATCTCAGCCTCACGTCAAATGGTTGTAGGAATCAGTTAGACCCAGATCGTAATGTGAACAAATACATAAGAGTCAGTCACCTTTCTTTGACAAAGAGATTGCATCTATAAAGGGACTTCTTGTACGAGTGAAGGCTATATAGGTTTGAACTTTGAAGGAACGTACATGGAAGAAAAGAAGCCGCTTGCGGTAGTCACCCTGCTACTGACGGTGTGCCTGGGGATGGTACTGGTGTCGGAGGAAATAGCTTGTACCCCGGACGGCGGAGGCAGTGCATGTAAAGACTGCATCGTGGAGCAGATGAAGTACAGTTGCCCTAAGTGCGTGCCAATTCTACAGTGCATGGGCAGGTGCTTGTGGGGTGGGAGCTCACGGTCAAAGTGCGGTAAGAGATGCAAGTGTGACGGTGCTCTTCCCACTCTTGCTCAGTGCAAAAGCTGCATGTCTCGCTGCAAATGCAGCTGTGACTACAAAGGATGGTAACGGGTTAGATCCGATTCGAATCTATTCGGATAATTTTTTATTTTTATAATAAAAGTCGCATTGCTAAACATATACATTGGGGAAATTGACAAGTTGGTAAGAAATTTTCTTGATTTAAGTGAAGTAAGTTTGAACTGTTCTTATTTATGTAGTTATTCAAAATTTGGAGTCAAAACTTTACCTTTCACAAAAACCTACCTAATTCAAGCGAAGATTAGTTTAAAATAGATAACTGAGACCTTCTTAAGATACCTGAGCAATTAAGAAAAACATATACATTGGTACGTTGCCGTTTCACTTTACAATTGACAATACCTCGTTGATTTAGAAGGTACTTGCTGGACTAGTGGATTGCGAGCTACCGACATCTTGTATTCCATATCGGAAATTAATTAAAAAAGCTAAACAAATTTACATGGTGATAATGAATTAAGGGTCACGAAGAAATCTCTGGAAGCACCTAAACCCAAGATACTGAGCACAAAACCTCTCCATCTCGTCCCCACCTCTCTCCCTGCACACCTTTTCCTCCATCTTCTCCAACATCTCATCCCAACCGTTGATCATCATCAACCCACCACCACATGCTGCGTCCCACTCCCACTCACCAACTAATTTGGATCCGCACACACCGTCCAGTATCTCCTGCAACCCCACGATCCTACGGCTCACCTTCCTCCTCGCTTCCCTCACCGTCGGATCGACCCCCGGCACCGAGTCCAGCCTCAGCAGCAATCGCATCAACGCCTCGTTCATTCTCAGCCTCTCGCGTTCGCTGCTCCGAAGAGCGTCGACCGTCTCCTGCAGCTGGATTTGGCGCTGGAGTTCATAGGCCTCGGAGTTGACGGATGAGATCGTTCTGTAGAGGTTGCGGATCCTGTGGGCCCTGTAGGAAGACTGGATCTTGGCGGCTGCGCTGTCCTCCGATTGAGGGTTGGAGATGGGTACTTGTAAGGTGCGGTGCGTAGGGGCGATTTGTTCGTCGTTACAAAAACTATATGTGACGGTGGAGGAGAAGGAGCTAAAGTAGTAGTCGTTGTTGCGAGCAGGTTTCATGGCGTCTCTATCATCAGACCAGAGAGATTGAAAGAGGAAGAAGAGTTGCGTTAAAAGTAATAATAAGAAGAAGAGCTATCAAATGGTGGTGGGGGTACCTTACGATTCTTGAATGATCTTTGGCGGGTAATAATAATAAGCATCAGACGGTGGCATCTGCACCGTTCGTTCATATCTAACGGGACCCACAGTTCTTTTCCCAAATACGAACTGAAGCCCACTGTCTCTTTAGCGTAGATTCATGATGACGTTGACCAATTGTCCGCTGTAACGTTCTCTTTTCACAGTAGAAGTGGTGTGGTGCCGTTGAAATCAATGTTTTTAAATTCGGAGTTAAAATTTAAAAGATGTAATCGATGTTTAAAATTTTAAAAAATAAATAATTAATTTTAATTTATCAACATGATTTATTTATTAAAATATATTAATTAATTAATAATCTTATCTTAATAACATTTAAAACGTTATTTTTGTATTGTTTTATTTATTTATATTATTAATGTTACTATTGTTTCTATTTATTTATATTTATGTATTTAGTTATTTTCTTCTAAGTAGGGTGAAGGTTATTTAGTCAGATCCCGCATAACTGGGTGTTGACAATAACGATGAAATATTAATTTTTAACAACAAAAATTGTTAAATTAAATTAATTTTAAAATTTTAAAATTTAATTAAAATTTTACAGATTCAAAATTTTTATTATTAATCTAATCAAACAATTTTAATCGTTAAAAAAATAAGAGTAGAATTATTTTTAGGTCCTACTTATAATTATCAAAATTATAATAATAATAATTTCTTATAAAAGATTTCTTAAATAATATTTTTTTAGTTAATTTTTTTCACATATTAAGTATTATTTAAGTCAAAATTGTTATTTTAAGTTTTAAAATTAATTAATTAATTAAATTAAAATTCGTAAATTTAAAACTATAAAATATACCTTCAAAAAAAAACTATAAAATATATTTAATTCCTTCTACAATTTCGTTTTGGGCAAAAGAAGAAGAATGGAGTTTTTGCTTGCCTTCTTTCAGCACATAAATGAACACATTGGGCCTATCTTATATTTGGAAACATACCATGAAAAGAAACTTCAGTTTATAAGGCTATGGAAGCTGAAATGACATTTATTGTAACTGAGTTACACACTCTCCAGGGAAACATAAGAAATTACAAAGAAGAAGACATTCATATCAAAGTCCGAAACTTCAATCTTCAATAGGGGTGTGCTGGAAGAATTTTCCCACAGCATGTACCAAAGCCAACAACATATCCCTCTCCCTGCACAGGATTCATTCAAATCCCTACTCATTAGTACACCAGTCAAAACCAAAGTTCATAGGATTGTAAGTTAATGCAAGTAACTACCAACTTAAGCACTTCCAGGTTTCCAATTTTCCCTACCAATATGACGAGATGATTCCTTGCATGAAAAACGAAACCTTTCCTGTCATGCCGTGTGAAGTTTCTTTTAAGAACACTTTAATTGCCCCACAGCCATTGATTAAAGTTTGATTAACGAAACAATATGATTTGGTGATCGTCCTCAGAATTTAACTCTTCCAAAATACAAAATCTACTAGTTCACGTAGTTGGCACTTAAGAGGAAGCAAGCAGGACGATATATACACAGGCAGCATTTATACCAAAAGTCCTAATTACGATAACGCCTAGCTCTTCCCAAAGTAGCGAGCCAAGAAAAAGAGCTCTTAAGATGGTTAATCAAGATTCTAATGATGGCGAGAGATATACGGAATATTTATGAGAAAGATACAGACTATAGATATACGAGTAAGGATTATGGACCTTAGAATAACCACTAATTATGACTTCATCTCCGTCTTCAAGGAATTTTCTCTCTGTCCCTTTTAACGACAATGGCTTTGTTCCGTTCCAAGTTAGCTCTAACAAGCATCCAAGAGAATCCGGTTCCTGTTCAAAACAACATGGTAGAGCAATATTAACTTAAGGCATGATCCTAGAAAGGTTGGAAAAGATTGAAGCCGTACAGGTCCACTTATTGTTCCAGTTCCAAGTAGATCGCCTGGTCTTAAATTGCAACCATTCACTGTATGATGCGCAAGCTGTTGAGTCAGGGTCCAATATCTGTTAACCAAATCAAAGGGGTTAAGTACATTCAATGGAAGACCCAAAGCGACAGAAGAAGAAAAGTTACAATACTCCCCCCTTGGTTAATAAGTTTTATAATGAATGCAATGATAAGATTTAACTCAAGTCATCTAATATGCAGATTGTGTGCATGTATTTGTACTTGCAATACACTTCAGTGGGAAATCCTCAGAATTCAGTGGTTGGTGGAAAAAGATACGGAAAGGCCTTACAAGTGTTTTAAGTTACTCCTAGAGACGACATGCGAATCTTGTTCTCCCACTGGTTTAATTCGCACCTTAAACAGGAAGAAACATATCCGTTACAGGGGTGACATAGAAATATATGTGTTTCATATTTATTAACAATCATGATACTTCACAGCCAAGAACATAGCTTCGATTTTCAGTAAAAGAATTCATGAGATATTTAGGTAAATAATCTGGTATGCTGCAGATTTACCTCCAATGAAACATCATAGTTCTTTGATATCTTTTCAGTGAGGTAGGGCAAGGGTTTGGGATCCTGCAGCACACAACAGATTAAATAAGAAACCACTGAGGGAAAATTTAGAGTAGATCAATTCAAATTATGTTCCATTTTCCAAAAATCAGAACCTGCTTAGGAGCATCACAAGCAAATGGCTCTAAAGCATCAAGTGTCACAATCCATGGGGATATTGTAGTACCTACAAATGGGTTATGAATAAATACGGCCCCAGAATAGAGCTGGCAGACAATAGATTAAACAAGCCAGCAGTAATCGATCTTCAAAAATAGTGCACGTAATACACCAAATAATGTAGAGGAAAATGAAAGTAAATTTTTTATTCTCACCGAAGCTTTTCCCAAGAAAAGGCCCAAGAGGAAACGATTCCCACGCTTGGATGTCTCTAGCTGCCCAAATTAGCTTCCCAGATTTAGTACAGGGCTTTTTTTTTTCTTAACAGAAGGAACTGGGTGCAAGGGGGCAAAGAAGCAAGAAAAACAATCATTACCACTCCAATCATTCATTAGCACAAGACCAAATATGTGGTCAGCTGCTTCTTTAATATCAATAGGTTTTCCCAATTCATTTCCAGGGCCAACAACAGCAGCCTGAAAGCAACATGGGAACGAATCAATTGGTATAGCATCAACTATTCAAAGCAAAATAGAAAATACTGATGACCATAAAAAATATGAAATGCTTTCAAACACATGGATATGTTCAAATTGGCACAAGAATTCTGCATCTCTTGAAAATGTCAATTAACTGATGGCTATGTTCTGAAAGGCTAACCATTTCTAGCTCAAAGTCTAACTTCTTTGAAGGTCCAAACTGTACCGGTGGGCTGCCAGTGGGAGCACTTTGACCTCTGGAAACACATGAAATCGTTATTGACATAAAAAGAAACGTTCATGCATGCAAAGATTGGATAATTAGCATGAGAAAAGAAACATTCAAATACAAAAATCAACAAATGTCCACCAAATACAGCTTTACATCCTTTTTGCTTAACAATTTTCTTCATAAATTAGCTAATCAAAAGGATACAAAATTTTCTAGAAGTTTACAAATTTCCCTCCTCGTAAGAATGAGACACATTTTTATATATAAGCAAGAAAATGAACACTACATCAAACCATATCAAATGCTTCAGCTCTTATATTCAACCACGTCCAAAAAACCTTTATCTTTATGTGATGACAGGAAAAAAAAAACAAAATGGAAGTTGGACCTTGGTCGAACAACATCTGTTCCGGATACAATAATGGAGGAAGCACGTCCATGATAAGCAACAGGAAGTTGGAACCTGAACACAAGTGAGTTTGTATGGTCAAAACTGGTACTCAAATGTATGTGGCAAGACATTTATCTGAAGACCCCGCGACTTAAAGAAAATTATAGATACCAATTGTCACGAATTGGAGTCTGAGGTCCACGAAATATAATCCCACAATTCTTAGTATGATAAATGGATGAAAAGAAGTCAGTGTAGTCCCCTATCACAACAGGAAGTACCATCTCGACCTTGCTCTGTGAATTTGCAGAAACAAGCAAAAACAAATTTGATCAAAGAATAACCCACATAAGATCAACAAGCTCCTGTACTTATCACCATCGTACCATTGGAACAAGCGATTTCTCTCTCAAATCAGCATTATCACGCAATGTGGGCTCAGCAGCTGCATCAAAAGACACAAACTTCTTGTTACAATCCCGTGACCAATACAACAATAGTGATAGTTTGAGTACTATATGTGGAAGAACATACACGATAACAACTTTT
Source organism: Erythroxylum carthagenense (assembly GCA_026413575.1). Lineage (NCBI taxonomy): Eukaryota > Viridiplantae > Streptophyta > Magnoliopsida > Malpighiales > Erythroxylaceae > Erythroxylum > Erythroxylum carthagenense. Next base: position 6,704,415 of record JANZLD010000003.1, on the reverse strand, counting down.
GAAGGGTCGCTCGAGCTTCTTTCCACGCAGGTCGTCCCAAAGACAAGAACTTGTTCAAGTTAGGCTGACAAACCAAGAATGCATTCAAACAAGAATACCATAAAAACTAAAAAAAAAGGTACCATATACACAGGTAACTATACTATTGAAATGAAATACGAATAAGTGACTGTGAGTGACAAACATAGTCCACACTAGAAACGAAGTCGTTAAGCTAGATAAAACCATACTGACCTGAAGGAAGCAATCGGAGTCATTAAGAGCCGGGCCGTTGAAAAGGCCGGCGAGGGCGATCTGGGAGAGGTCGAGGACATAGTCGCCTATAGCGACCCCGGGACGAGGCGGAGAAGTGGGAAGAGGCTTGAAGACGCCGAAGGGTAGGTTCTGGATGGGGAAGTGAGAGTCGGAATGGACTTCGATGAAGGACTTCAAAGCCATGTTGGGGATTGTTGCTGATGCAAGAGAGTGGTGAAGTAGACAAGAAAAGGTCAAGAGAGAGCGAGTGGAGTGACAGACGGAGATTGAATACCAGACGGTGATTGAAGGTTGGATGGATAATATCTATGAGTTTCTTTTGGTGCCAAAATGTGGGTATGGTCGTTTCAACCCAAAAAATTTGGTGGACTCACACGCACAAGTGAAGTGAAGCTAAGCTATGGTGGTGGTAGATGGGGCCAAATGATTGCCGGAGGGTTAGGTGACCGAGAGCCACACGCATACACACGAGGTCCTCACTCTTCTGCTTCACGTGGCTCTTTCAGACCTTTTGTCGTCATTCCAACATTGGGCTTGAGCTTGAGCTTGGGCTTGGACCGTTTCTCAAAGAACCGACCTATCCGTCGTCGTGTACAAGTTTTTGTATTGTGAAGATTTTTACGGGATTTTTCTGTTTTCATTTCTTTTCCAATTCATACATTCGTTAGCACAAAACTTGGTTAGATTCTGAAACCCTAACGAGGAATTTGGTCTCTTGCTGTTAGTTAGAAGGGAAATGTCGTTTGATTTGCTATTGAAGTCGTCGTGTAGTGGGTGTGGATCGACGACGGATTTGTATGGAAGCAATTGCAAGCACATGACGCTTTGCTTGACCTGTGGCAAAACCATGGCTGAGAATCGTGCCAAATGCTATGATTGTGGTGCGACCGTCTCTCGCTTGATTCGAGTTTGTCTTCTCAATCTCTCCCTCACTTGTTCTTCCTCATTCAATGTATCTCTTACCTGTTCTTTAAAAAAAAAAAAAGTTGAACAAGAATAGAATAGCGAAAGAAACTGATTGCAATCACAGAAGAAGTTAAAATGGACCACAAAAAATAGTTCTTGTTGATTCTACAGCGTTGTTTGTGTTATAAATTGGTGGAAACTTCGATTCCTGAGGGGTTCTGGTAGTGGGAATTATTTCATTGTGTCAAGAAAATCTGTTTTGGGTCGGAAGATGTTGTACCCTAGTTCCTGGCTTTAGTAATTCACTTCCTTTTTGAATTTCTGGGAAGCTGAATTCTTGGTATTCTGTTGCTTGCATTGTAGGAGTATAATGTTCGGGCTAGTCCTAGCAGTGAGAAGAACTACTTTATTGGTAGATTTATGAATGGACTACCAACTTTTTCGAGGAAGAAAAATGCAGAGAATAAATGGACTCTACATAAAGATGGACTTCAAGGACGCCAACTTACCGATGCATTGCGGGTATATATTCTTCCCTTGTTGCCTTGCTTACATGCGATGTCACTTTCTATCGGGCTGCTCTTCTTCTTGGAAGATTAGTTGTTCTTAGACTCTTGACATACTTCGTAAACCCTTTGAGACCGTAAATAGTGATAGTTGGTCATGATTATCTTTTGAGATTTTGACATTGTGTGGAGGATTGATTTGATTAGTTGACATGAAATTAAGTTCTATCTTCTTAACTTCATTATACCATCTATGTTAACTATGTGAATGATAGTATATGCATTTCTCTTCTTAATAACTTCTAGTTAGTTCTGAATTTTAACTTTTCAGTTTGGGACCTTTGTAAATGGAAAGTCATGGACGAATCAGAATTTTTATGTGGCTTTTCCTATTATTGTCTGAATGAATTGTAACCTTCATTCTGCCTTTGTCAAACTCAATCAAAATTAGAGAAAGAGACGGATAAAATGTGCTACAACATATAAATGCCAGTCAAATTGTGGATCATTGACAGTATAGACTGAACTTGAATGATTAAGAATCATCTGGATATTGGTCAGTTACTGAAATGCTCTTTTGTTCAATATTTTCTGAAACTTCACTCACATAGGAGAAGTACAAGAACAAGCCTTGGATGTTGGAAGATGAAACAGGTCAGTTTCAGTACCAGGGTCATCTTGAAGGTTCTCAATCAGCGACCTACTACTTATTGATGATGCAAGGGAAAGAGTTCAATGCTATCCCTGCTGGTTCTTGGTATGAGATTTAAACTCTTTGTGCAATTGTGGCCCATAGCTTTTTTATTAGGATTTGGAGCATTCAGTAATATATAGTGGACAACTGTCTAAGTTTCTTCCTTTGTTGAGTTTACCTCCAAGTCTTATTCACATCCAAAAATACGTGATTTTCTCTAAAAAATGAATTTGGATTCCCATTTAGGAAAGGTAATTGACTTTCAACCAAAAATACGGAAAAAATGAAATCAAAACTTGTTCTTTCTCTTCTTTTACTTCCAAGTCTTATTCATGTCTATGCTTTTCCCTTGTAATCCATTTTTCTTGTGAATTTTTTTTCCTAGGGAACATGAGAGTTTCATTCAAGAAGTCTCTGCTTAAGATTTGCTTGATATTGACGATATGTCTTAAACACTCTTTTTTCTTCCATGTTTGGCATATTTAATAGGTATAACTTTAACAAGGTTGCACAATATAAGCAACTTACTTTGGAGGAAGCAGAAGAGAAGATGAAGAACAGGAGAAAGACTGCTGATGGATATCAAAGATGGATGATGAAGGCTGCAAATAATGGAGCTGCAGCATTTGGTGAAGTGGAGAAATTTGATGAGAAGGAGAGTGGTGTTACTAGTGGAAGAGGACGTAAAAAGACTACTGACGAAGAGGAAGAAGGCAATGTCTCCGACAGGGCAGAAGAAGATGAAGAAGAAGAGGCAGCTAGGAAGAATAGGCTTGGACTCAATAAACGGAGTGGTGATGATGATGAAGAAGGGCGAAGGGGAGGTGATCATGATATGGACGATGATGATATAGAAAAAGGTACATGTTTGTCCTCACACTTCGGTATTCTTAATCTCAATTGCTGATACCAAATTCTTAATTTCTACCTCTTTCACCATCATTATGTGGAGTATACAGATACTTTTTACTGCATGCTTATGATCGCATTCCCTTCTTTCTATTAATCTGTTGCTTTCCTCTCTTTTGGTCTGAACTTCATTCGTGTTTAAATGTTACAAGGTGTATTCAATATATCAATCAGATAGTCTAAATTCTGTAGCGGCTATCCTTCTGTTGTTTCTAGGTGATGATTGGGAACATGAAGAAATTTTCACTGATGATGATGAAGCTGTTGGTAATGATCCTGAAGAGCGGGAAGATTTGGCTCCTGAGGTTCCAGCTCCCCCAGAAATAAAGCAGGTCTGTGTTTTGCATTCTGTGTTTTATCTTTTCTTTTTTTTCCCTTTCTCAAAGCTCAGGCTACTATAGCAAGATCTATATGACAGATGACAATGATTAATTGTTAAAATCATTGTTTTCCCCATACCCATTTCCCATCTTTGCTTTTTTCTTTTCTTTTTTCTTTTTTACATTTGGTGTCTTACTCCTGTTGTGTATGAGTAGTGAAGCATGATAGTTAAAAGACTGTTTTAGAGGATGGTTATGCCTCAGGAAGTTGGTTAGAGGTACTGCATGGTTATGGATATAGAAAATGGGGAGATATCTCATTAGAAATTTGTTGTATATGTATAGAAAGATGTTGAACATTCTCTAGTTTTAACAATTTTTGCAGTCTTGTTGTAGAGAGACTTTGATTTAAGTTCTAGAATCTGGACTTTGTTGTTGATAGACTTCTGAATTCGTAATGCTGTTATTTTAGCCTACTAGATAAAGCTATTACAATTTCAGCTTTACAATGAAATGTTTCCGTAATGTTTGGATATCTAAATATTTTATAGGATGAAGAAGACGAGGATGAAGAAAATGAGGATGAAGGAGGACTCAGCAAGTCTGGGAAGGAGTTGAAAGAGCTACTGGGCAGAGCTGGTGGACTAAATGATTCCGATGCAGAAGATGACGACGACGACGAAGACGACGACGAAGTAAGTGGTTTTTGATATCTAATTAAATTACTAGTCTTTCTTGACAGCTTATGATCTCGCTGATTGCATTGTGATGGATGTTGGTAATTTACTATAATGATTTTATGTTTCCCTGATGCGCTGTGTAAAGCCTTCCTCTGATGGATTGGAGCTTCCTTACATTTTCTGAGATAGTTTAGGCCACTTGTTTAAATCTTGTCTGACCAATTCTTTAAATATTTTGACATGTTTCAACCACTAACTTGTTACTTGGATTGCTTGATAGATCGTATGATCTGTGGTAGTTTCAAAATCTTTTTTAGATTTATCTGGTTAAATTGATGAGGAACCTTTTTATGTTTGTCCAGATAGATGATGACGCGAATTTATCTCCAGTACTTGCTCCGAAGCAGAAAGATGCACCTAAGGAGGAACCTGTTGACAGTAGTCCATCAAAACCTACACCTAGTTCTGCTAAGGGTACTCCATCAAATTCCAAGTCATCAAAGGGAAAAAGGAAATTAAATGGTGATGATTTGAAGGCATCGAGAGGCGTTCCACCACCAAAGAAAGTGAAGACAGAAAATGTATTTGTTTCCTCTTCTTGATGGGTTTTATAACCAATTTGTGGGACAGTTAAATGTCCAGAAATCACTGACTGACTTGCATGGCATCAGGAATCAAAACCTGCTGTGAAAGAAGAAAGTACACCAGCTACTAAAAATGGTACAACTCCTAAAGGAACGCCAATTTCATCAAAAACAGGATCAACATCCTCCACTGGACCTGTTACTGAAGAAGAGATTCGAGCTGTTCTGCTGCAAAACGGGCCAGTGACGACACAAGACCTTGTTGCTAGGTTCAAATCCCGGTTAAGGAGTTCTGAGGTATCGCTTTGCGCTTCAATTTTAAAATGTCTGCTTAAGGACTTGCTTATTTTCCCTACATCATAAACTGAATTGAGGGTTGCACCGTTTGAAATATAGTCATTTACGCTTCTCTTTGACGAGTGCTATAACAATAGTTCCCATAATTTGTGTTAAATGAGAGTTCTGCTTGAGTTTCTGAAAAATATCAGGTCAACAACCTTTGTTTCTCTCATTATTTCAGGACAAGAAGGCGTTTGCAGATATTCTGAGGAGGATTTCCAAGATTCAAAAGACAAGTGGATCCGGTTATGTTGTATTGAGAGACAAATGATAGTTTGCACAGCATATGTTTAACTAGACAAGCATCAGCCAATGAACACTCTTATCTCTATGGAACCTTGATCTTGCAGGGGCTTTTGATGTTCAAACTAACCCATGCTGATTAATACCCTACAGCACACAAACATTGAATTGTAATTGCATACATGTTAGTAGTTTTGTAAGCAATGGAAAGCCTGAGTTTCTATTACATGCCATTTTCTTGTCTCATCACTACAATCTAAAGGCTTAATTTAACCGCCAAGTGGGCTATGATAAGCACTGAAGCTCGTGAGCCGAAGTACAGAAGTCAGAAGACTGGCTTTCGAACCCTAATACTTCCTCTCACAGCAAAAGAAAAAGAAAAGGGAAACAAAGATTCAGATGCATATCTAAGGATTAAATGCTCATAAAGCAAAGCCCAAGTCCAGCCACCAACAGCACAAAGCTTGCAATGAGATGGGTCGAATCGGATGGGGTTGGCCCAGCAGCAGCCAAGGCTAAACCATCCGATGAGTGGACTTTTTGTTTATCAAGGGTGCCTTGAGGCTGCACCTCCACGTGTAGCTTCAACCCGTTTTTGCAACTCTCCGTGTTGCTGCTTGCAAAGTAGCGGATCCCTTCCCCGTCCAACGGCACGCTGTTTACGCCGTCCGTGTACATTCTGATCGGGTTGCTCACATTACACGACTCGTATTCTTCTTTGGTCTTGAGCTCCACGATCTTCCCGTGAGCTGCAGAGTAGCTGAACCCTGCCTCGGAGCAAGTCCGTACAGCCACGTGACCCAAAATAAATTGCAATTAAATAACACTCGCATAAACAAGAAATAATAATAATAATAATAATAATAATAATCAAATTGGAAAAGAAAAAAAATCATCTCCAGGCGGCGTTTGGTTGCTGAGAAAAGGTGGGAAAACATGCATGAACATCACAAACTCTAAGAACCATACCATAAATGACCGAAAGACTCCTGCTTTGAAGGTTTTCTCAGCAAGCAAACACTAAACGTGCAGTAATTACAAATTACTAATTCGTATCATCATTTTATAAGAGCTCAACAACAGGAAAAGAGAGGCTAAGGCTTACAGATTTTGTCTCCAACCCGGAAAACTCTGCTCGCCGACCAAGAGGCGAAGTTATTTAAAGGGTCCCAACCACGATCACCTCCGACCAGATGTTGCACTTGAGCTCCAACCCGGTCAGCACTGAGACTCGCTGAAACTATGGTCAGAACCATCAGAACTTTTGCTATGGCCATTGTTAGATTGCAAGAGATTAGCAACCAACAACTTCACTGACTGTCACTTCCTGACCAAGAAAAGGAGAATCTTTAGTCGGTATATAACAGTAAAAGGGAAAGGCGTAGTAGAAAGCAGTGTAGCAGAAGACAGAAAGGGGTAGCTTTCTTGAGTGAAGGAGAGGTTTCCTCACTTTCTAGGCAACTTCCTTCCCTGAACTTATGTGAGGCAAGTCGGGCTAGGTCACTTGTTGGAGTCTTTCTGATTTTTGAGTAAAATGAAGATTAAACCAAAATTTGTTCTTGTATTATAGCAAAAATTTCAGTTTTTGAATTTAAATTTTTGTATTCACCTAAAACTTTTTCTTAAAATAAGATATGTGTTTTTCTAATTTTAACGATTAAAATTTAGATTAGGGAAAAGTTCATATTCTATATAAATTTTCTTTTCCTTTATTACTCATGAGATGTTTTAGGATGGTCCTAATTATAAGAAGGTCTTAATTATAAAAAGATACTTTTAAGTCATTCACACCTAGACTAATCCTCACTTGAATTAGATAGGTTTCTTGCTGGGGTAAAATTTTGGTCCTAAATTTTAAACGGCTGCATACATTAAAATAATTCGAATCTGCAACTTCATTTAAACCAAGAGAGCTTCTTATCGATTCTTTTTATAAATTTTCTAATTAAATATCACATGATTAAAACAGTTAACAACTTCATAAATCTATGCGTACGATATCATTAGTTAAGTGCTTGGAGGATCTAAATTAGAAAGTACTCACTCCTATGGAGCGGTGGGTACCAACTACCTAGTGGAAGTGGAACCACAATTCACCACAGGCACAGACAAAAGCGCTTGGACTACATCTTCCCAAGTATCTACCACTCCAAGTTCAGTTAACCTGTAGTATTGTCACTTGTGAACTTCCAGTCAAAACTACCATTAATACCAACATTAATACTAACGTCAGCTTCCTCATGTTTGTTCGTTTTCCTTTTTCTTTGTCCTTTCCTTTTCAAGTTACGATCTTTTCAGATCCTTAAGACTGAAGGAACCTGATGGAGAAATTTCATTGTGAGAGTTGGTGCATTCTCTTGAAAGATGCTCAACAGTAGTTGGGAGGTATTACAAGACATTCCAATTCTGTTAGGTTGAAGGAAAGTAAGGAGTTTTGTTAGACGAAATACCCATGTTGGCTTGCCCGCAGAGTTTCTGGAGATGATTAAGAACACCTGTGATCCTTGAGATCAATTACTTGTTAGTGAAAAGAGCCCTGAGATCCTCTGTACTAAAATATCCTGGCCTTCTTTGTCTCTTTGCATCTAAGCCATCATGTAAGCCATCTATTTACAATGAATGAATGACTTAGATGCAAAGGAGACAGAAGGACCAGGGTATTTTAGGACAGATGAATACATCTCGTGAAAAGACCATTGAAACTGATACTTTAAATTAGACGTGATTTTTTTAGTCTAATTTTAGAGTGTTTTATTATATTTTATAAATTTTAGTCATTTATTTATATAAATTTTTAAAAAAGTTTATGTAAGTAAATACAAAATTCGTATAAATAAATAATTAAATTTTATAAAATAAAATAAGACATTATAATATTAATCAGAAAAACTTAAAATTTGAATCGGTAGTTTAAAAATGCGTGGCATTGTAATCTCATGTACATGTATAGAGAGCGCGACTCTCTCGGTGGTTCCACTTGTTACGTACCTTACCCCTTTCTTGGGGCTCGCTTTCAGTTTTTCTTTTTTCTTTTTTTTTTATTATAATGGGACAATATCTTATTTAACAAGTAGGCCCGTTACTTTTTTTTTAATTTTTAGTTTTAATTTTCTGTTTTTAATTTCTACTTTTTTCAAATAAAAATAAAATTTTGTTTCGTTAACGTAGTTATGTTGTATCATTACATATTAGATAGAAAAATAAATTATCTTTATTTTTAACTAAATTTATTTTAATTTTATATAATATTTATTAATAAATTATTGATAAAAATTATTTTATTTTATTAAAATAAACAACTTGAGAATTACAATTTATTTATAAATTAATATATATTTTAAACATATTTTAATTATTAAATCAAAATGTTATTTAAAATTTTTACATTTTGAAGATGCTTAAATATAATTATATTTATTAATAATT
>JANZLD010000003.1:6641472-6658831 GCA_026413575.1 Erythroxylum carthagenense | reverse complement strand
TAGAAAATGATGATGACGAGCATAATAAAGAATTAGATATTAATATTAAGAGAATAAGATAAGAAATTACTTGATAATAATAATAATAATAATAATAATAATAATAATAATAATAATAATAATAATAATAATAATAATAAAGAATTAGATATTAATATTAAGAGAATAAGACAAGAAATTACTTTTAGTGAGAAAACTCACAGTTTTTACTATTAACTTTAGAGAATATACATGAAAATCGGTAAATTCTCGCTATAATAATAAGTTTAGATTTACGAATTCAAAGAATAATGAATTATATTCATAAGTTTTATAAAGATTTTTTTATTACATTAATAATTCAAACTTAATGATTAAACCCAGTTTGAAATAATTCGATTAGATTGACAAAAATCACATCGGTCATCACATCGTTGAGTTGGAATCTAAAACTTTATTGGACTCATGTGTGAACTTCGAGTCACGCGGCGGTGGGAAAAATAAGTTGAATAGATAGACATATAGGCTCAACCCCACCGTCAGACTAGTTGACATGGACGTCGGGAATGCTGTTCACTGCTATTCATTTCAACGTGTAAAATAGTCTGAATTTACACTACAGTACAAGAGAAGACGAAGATAACGCTTTGAATTAGAGCGAAGGCATCTTTTAACATGTAGTGCCCTCCCGTGATTGGCTATGGTGGCTAATTAATGCTACGAGCTTTGCATGTGATCAGTCTCGATCGCCGGTACCATTTCTTCTTTTTCCTGTTCGTGTGTGCGGTAGGATTGGAGCACCTGTTTTTATTAAGGGTAGCGTTTGCAAAGAGATAAAGCATTACTCAGATCTTTTTTCAGTCAGTCACGTGCTGTTTCAGTCGACAGATTTGAGCATTTCTATTCTTTTACCATAAAATGACAAGGTGTCGGCCACTAGTGTACAAACTGCAATTAAAGTGGCGATAATCATTGACGGTATATGCTTCTTTTTGCATTAGAATCCGATGGAGATACTTTTTTAACACTTTAAGTAAAATTATCCATCCCTAGTTTTCTGAAAACTCCCTGTAAGAATATGACTTTTTGTTTGTAATTTTAATAATTTTACAAAAGAAAGTGTACGAGTGTATCTAATTATCATTTTAGTTTATAGAAGATGTCATAATTTGAAATAATCTCTTACTACTAATGATATTAAAATTAATTCTACTTACTATCAAAAACTTTTGAGTTCAATTCAAATTACATTGAGTTTATATAACAATAGTGCAATAGAAGTAAGAGATCTTGATGTATGTAATCAATTCTTCTATAAAAATTTACATCAATGCTAAGATATAGCAAGATAGTATCTCTGGAAAAGTTGACATGATTAGTGAAGCTTGTTGTTAAATAGTATTAGTTTTAGAACCCATTTAATTGGCATTGACGATATGGTCAAATTTCAATTTATTTATATATTTATCAAATAAAATATATTTTTAATTATTGTTTTGAAATAATGCAAAGATCACTATTTTAAAAATAAAAATATTCACTATTTTCTTAAATTTTAAATAAAGATAAAAATTACAATGTTTTTTAAATAAGAAATAATTTCATTTACAAGCCTTAAAGAGCAGCCAGAAAATTACAATGCAGAATTGTTAAAGAGATAAAAGGTACTAAGGATACAACAAAAATAACATTATATGTTAAGTCATGACACTACTTAAAGACAACAAAATTTCAATCTAAATTCCATCTTCTTTAGAGAGAAGAGTTCTATTTTTGTATGAGGTTATGAGCCAATTTAATTTCGTTGATGCAACAACCCACTTTATGTGCAAGAACATATTTATCAAATTTAAAGTTTATGAAAATCCTTGAGTTCCTTACCTTCCAAATGGAATGTACAATGTAATTGAGACAAAGGTTTAAGTATATCTGATCTTTCCCCATTCTTTTATGTTGATTATCAGCCCAAATTAAGATTTCATTTCAATCATTGTAGGGACAATCCAAGTTCAAGATGGAGGAAGAGCGGCAACATTGAAAAAAAAGATGAGAGGTAGCCTCAAGAACCAAATTCCAGAGGCAACAAACTTGATCGATTGAAATCTTAAGTTTGTCTTTTGTTTTCAATCTACCTCTAACAACTAACCGTGTGGTAAAGGAGGCTTTAGTCATCAATGATCATTTCCAAACAATGTTATACCAAGGAACATAAGGAAGATGAAGTCTAATAGCTTCTAGACATGAGGAATTGGAGAATTCCCTTGCTTGTGGAGTTATAGACAGCTTTGTCTTTCAAAGGTGGTTAGGGGAATAACTTGGAAGATAAGAAAGTAATATGTCCATATCCCTTTAAGTGGCTAGCCAAGAACATTGATCAATAATTTTGGAGACTCTAGCATAAGCTAAAATTCTGATTACAAGGGATGAGATTTCACTTCTTATAGATAGAGGACTAAAAAGGAACCACCAAAACCATATGTCCTCACCATTTCCAATATGTATTTTGAAAAGAGAGTAAATAATTTTTCTTTTCTGTAGCATAAGAATAAAAGGCCAAGAATGCACCTTCTTTTCCTTTAAATGCCAAAAGCTGCATTCTTTTAAGCAGAATTCATTAGTCTACTTGCTCCAAAGTGCTTCCTTATCATTGAAGAGTCTCCATATCCTCTTTGTCATTAACACTATTTGTATCAAGTCAATCGAGGCAAAACCTAGGTCTCCTTTGTGCTTTTTGTAGCATAACTCATCCCATTTAACTTTAGAGCCCTTATGATTGCTAGATTTACCAATCCAAAGAAAGTTCTTCATGCATTTCTCCATCTCCTTGTTAATCTTCTTTGGAAGAAAAATATGTAAGCTCTACTGAGTACGACGATTTGTTAAAACAAATACAATGAGTTGAACCTTGCCAGTTTGAGAGAGTGCTCTATTTTTCCTGAAATTGATTTTCCTTTTGAAGTTCTCTAATAAAGGAAGGTAGTCAGTGAACTTATGTTTCTTTGAAGAAATAGATACTCCAAGGCATTTAAAAGACAAGCTACCAACACTCAATCCATATATATTTCTTAACCTTTCAACATTAGTAACATGAAAGGAATAATAAATCTTATTTTTCGGTAAGTTGACACTAAATCTATATATTTTGTAGAATCCCTAAAGAGATTCTTGAAGAATAGATATGGAAGTGTTATGTGCCCACAAAACAGCATAAGATTATCTGCAAAACTTAGATGAGTAAGTTGGAAGTCCTTGCATTTGTAGTGAAATCGAAAATTAGGGTTATTAGAGATATTATGCATAATTATTCTATTGAGAATAATCTTCATGGAAATTGCAAACAAGTAAGGTGACATTGGGTCAACTTGTCTGATCCCATTAGAGTCATTGAACTTGCTACTTGGGACACCATTAATGAGAACTCTGTAAAAGCAAGTAGAGATATAAACTTTAATTTAGTGAATGAATTTCATAAGGAAATCAAATTGAAAAACCGAAGGAGTTAGTAGTTTTGCAAACTTTTCAATTTGTTTCTAGCAAACACAAAAATAGAAAAATCAAAAGAACCAAAAATAAATCAATACTGAAAATTTGGTAACGTAGTTTGGCACACCTTGCCTATATCTACAGAGCCCTCATTCAACTTAATACTTTCACCAAAGTACAATAAATTTACCCAAAGCTTTACTGAGCCGATACTACTCAACCCTTGACACTATCTTTTAACCTCATTCCCATGAAATAATTTCACACTTAATAACACGACTAACTCGTGTTAACCTCAACAAAAGATTTTCTCAATAGTATTTGATAATAAAAATACGAAATAAACAACTTAAGTGATCAATCAACTAAGAACAAAACAATAATATACTTGAGATAAATGAGAATAACAACTTTCCGAAAGGTTCAGTTCTACTGAAATAAATCTGGAAGTCGTTGTAACAACTGTGGGTTTATTCATATAAATACCAACACGAAGTCACAACTGCACCCATAACACATTCACTAACCAAAGTATACACAACCCATAAGGAAATCAATTAATAATCGTTGAGCCAATGAAGAATGATGTAGCCAAAAAATCACACACAATCCCAGAATACTAAGTCTAGAAAATTGATGTTAACACATGGTCTTTAACTCACAACCCCAGATGAATAAGATTGAAAAATAACAAGCTAACCCGCGGTGTTTGCAATCCCCAAAAACATATAGGTGGAGCTGTGTTTTTCGAATCAATAACGCACACACACTACACGATATCTAACATTCACTGCGCCATTAACTTGTCTCACGCAACACACGTATATTCAGCTCTTACACAAGGCATGCACCAATACTACTGTGTTATTCAATAATCAATTAACGCAAACACTCTCACCGTCTTTATCCAACCTTGACGTGAGATATGCTATAATAGCTTATTGGTGTATAATACACACAAGCTAAAAGAGTCTCACTTCAACTACGCAACAACCACATCTTTATTATTTTCTTTAATCCACAGAATCCATACAATTCGGCAGTAACTCCATCCAATTACCAACATGTCTAGCAGTAAAACAATTTCAATATCAATATGATAATAAATTTCAATCCAAGATAGGATTCTTTTTCAACAAGAAGATTATTCATATGACTTTTGAATCCAAGTCATTATCCAATTAATATCTTATATGTCCAATTACTAAATAATGCTAAAACTAATTACTTAGATATATAACATATATCCTAACACAAACCATTCCAAACTGCACAATGGCAAGTTCCAATTCAAGCTGTCAAAAATCTTCGAGAAGTCCACTTTAATTGCACAATTATTGATATGTTTGTTTAACATTGTAGTCCTTCGTGAGCTCTTGAACTAGTAAAATATTATTAGAGATACTTCTACCATAAATGAAAGCACTTTGAGATTTATGTATAAGATATTGAAGTGGAACCATTAATCTTTTGGCTAGTAGCTTAGATAAGAGTTTGCAAATAGTGTTACAGCAAGAAATGAGACGAAAATCATTGATAGAAGTAGCATTGAGAGTCTCAGGAATTGTACAAATAAAGGTAGCATTGATCTATCTTAAATTTTTATATTACTATATATTTGTTTGAAATTATGGTTTTCATTTCATCAAAATTTAGAATTTTTTTAAAATACCAACAAATTATTATTTTTAAAATAATCAGAATAATTTATATATTCTGAATAAATCTTGACTAGTTAATCACTCACTCATAGCTAAATGATAAACTTAATTCAAGTGAAATCTATAGATTCAGACATATTTCTATTACTAATCACTCCCTTCAAAGTTTATAAGTTGCAAACTCTCTTAACCAACCATTTAGGCCACCTTCTTTAGACCCAATTTTGGAAAATTTCATTCCCAATATCCTGATTCCAGATGAAGTCGTTCCAAAGATCCAAAATCAAGGGATATATACTTATCCCAAAATCCAAAACCGAGCAATGGGTAGACTCAATCCAGGAACACGAATGTAGTACAGGACTGTTAACTATCACTTGCCCCACTAGAAGCATGCAATGAAAAAGATCTGTGGTTTTGGTGTTTTGACTGTTTATGTGATGTCTTGTTATTTTTCTAATGGTCCCCTCAATGGACACACGTAAACCGCTGCTTTCCATTGCATTGCCTTTTTCAAGAATATCTTTAAACGTATCGTCCCTTTCTTTTTGTATGTTCTGCGCTGCACAGATAATTGGACCCCTCTCCGTACTTGTGAAATCCTGCATAGTCAAATAGTAACCCCACATACATGTCAACTTGATGCATGAAATTTCAATTATTGCTTGCTTTTGTTGTCATTTTCTAATAAATTAAATAATCCATTTCTCATTATGCGTCTCCTTCTCGTATAAAGCACAAGATCACCAAAAGGAAAAAGAAATTGTACAGTGCTTGGTAGGAGGACTTTTCAAGGGCGTGTAATTGAAATTCTAGAAAAAGTTGTCAATTAATTAATTAACCATTAATCAATTGATACAAATTTATTATTTAATTTTCTTTCAATAACATAATTAACATATTGTTATGTACGTTCCAAAATTTAATAATGCTGCAGTTAAAAAATAGCTATCTTAAATTTTTTAATTATATAGCGAATTTAAACAGTTGTTTAATGAATATTAACTTATATCCAAAACAACTAAAAATGAAAAAATCTTTAAATAATAGGTTCTCATACATAGAAAAATACATGTTATTGTGTAGTCTAATTTGTTAAATTAAGGTTGAAACAATGTACTGAAAAAAGGTTGAAATCACAGTGATGTGTTGTGTTTTATGATATATATTAACTTACAGTTAATACTTGAGTGATATTGACATATTGTGCTTAAATGTATAAATCATTGTTTTCAAATATATATCGAAAGTTAAATCGTTAAGATAAAAAATTTAACGTTTAAAAGGTTCAACTAGTATTTAATTATTATAAAATTGGTTAAAAATTGAATAGTATTGAAGAATTAAAAAAAATTGTATTTATTTATTGAAAAATTTAAAATTTAATTAAAAATAAAATATTAAATAAAAATTAATTTATTTTAGTTTATAAATTTATAAAATTGATTAATTAATTAATTAATAATTAATTTTTAACAATAAAAATTATTAAACAAACTAAAAATTTAAAAATTAAATAAGAAGTTGGGTGTGCATTAAATACTCTAATGCGCAAAATAATTTATAAATTACAAAAATTAAATAATTTGTTTAGTAATTAAGAATTAAGTGATACTTATAAATTTTAATTATAATGTGTCTTTATTTTTAATTGATTATTTTTTAATTCATTAAGTGAATTATAGTCTTTTTATCTTCTCCTCACTTAAAATTAATAACTTTTAAATTGATAAACACACCAAAATTTTGTTTTACCAATTGATTCACAACCTCGTCGGATAAACATTTACCCAATCTTATACTCCCTCCGATTCATAATAAGAGTCGTTTTAAATATATTTTAATTATTCAAAATAAGTATTATTTTTGACTTTGTATGTATGTTTATAATTTTTCTTCAAAAATTAATCTTTCATTTCTCTCTCATCTTAAATATACAGATCATAATTTTAAAGCAATTTAATATGCAATTTTTCTCACATGCTAATTTATAGAAGTATTAATAAAGATATATCTAAAATTTCATTAACTTTCTTAATAAGCGTGTATTTTTCTAAAACGAATTTTATTATAACAACAACATCTTAATAAGCGTGTATTTTTCTAAAACGAATTTTATTATAACAGCAACATCAAGAACATCAGTATGAACCCGCTGAAATATATAAAGCATCTGAACGGAAAAGAAATTATTATCATTCATTAGGGTTTGAAAGATTCTATTATCGGGTCCCGGTTCTCTCTTAATGCGTATCACCTGGCAAAAAAAGAGCATCCTAACGTACAGAAACACAGACTGGAGCCAGAACTCATTTGCCATGTCATGTTCTTCTGTGCCTGAAGTTGAATTGAGATGATTAGAAATCCACAGTCTACATCAATTAAAGCCTAAGATAGTGGATCAAGGAGAGATTACAGAAAGAGTAAGAAGTGGAAGACAGCTAGCTTGATAAGACTTTACCAGCTTATCGATAGACTTTGGTTTAAGGTAGATATAATCATTAAACCGTGTTTTTTTTTTTTGAATGGTCATTAAACCGTGTTTAATTTAGTAATATTTGATAACACTAAAATTAAATAATATTTTTGATTTAAGTAATTGATAATAGATTTTAATATATGGTAGAAGATATAAAATTTTCTTATAGTTTATAAAGTTCAATTTTTTTAATTTTTAAAATAAAATTTTCAGAAAATTCCTTGATTTTAAACTTCAACTAAAAATAATAACAAAAATACACATAGTGTTAACATTGGACCTTAATTAAACAAATATTAGTTATATAATTATTTGACATATTTTTAAATTTAAGCTGAACTAATTTAATCGCGTATAATATCTATAATGTACGAATTTCATGTTATTCTTAATCAAAGTTTAAGAGATTTAAAAAAACAAAATTAATAAAAATATTTTTAAAAATTAATTTTTTTTCTAAAATTTTTTAAATCAAGAGATAATTATATCTTTTAACCTTTAATATAATAGATATTAGTTTAAGAATCTTGAGCAAATTAAGACCTGACAAACAACGAATTGTATTAGCTGTTAGTTGAATCTATCAGTAGTTAGTTGATGTCTGATTATATAAACTGATTTGACTAGCAAATTATATCAATTGTTTATTTAAGATGTTTGATAAAATTAGTTGTTTAATATTAACTTTTAATGTATAAAATAACTTATGAAGACATGATTTAAAAAAATTATAAGGACAAGAATATTATTTTTCATAGTATTTCTTGAATATTCTTATAAGAATTTAGGATTTAGATATTTAATTTTACAAAAATAAAGTTTATAACTCTAATTTAAAACATAATAACAATAATAATAATAATAATGATAATAATATGATGGTGATGATGATGATAATGATACATCACAACATAAAATATAATAATTCAAATAAAGCTTAACAACGCAATTCAAATAAAACAAAAGAACTGAATATCATTATTTAAAGCAAATGTTTATAACAATTTAAGAAAGATGTCTAACTGTCATTAAACTAGAAGCAATATTATTACCGATATTTGCTATCTCTTGAGTTTTTTGTTCTTCAACGCTTTCTTACGTAAAGTTAACTTCAACATCTTAAAATATATTTGTAAAAAATAAATTCAGAATCTTGATCGATGATGTTAAAAGTTAGGTCGTCAATCATACTTTTTCTAATATGGTTATGTAATGCAAAAACTACACAAATTATTTTATTTCGATCTATCAATGAATACTTCGACATTTTTTACAATATCTTCCATCGAATTTTATGTATACCAAATTTTCTATCAATACAACTTTGCAGTGATAAAGGAGCTCGATTAAAAACTTTTTGAAATTTTCTTAAATTTGCACCATAAACTCTTAATTAAATAAGTAAATAATTATTTACAAATACAGCCTAAAAACACTCAACTCAAGATTTCAAGTTTAAGGAAACATCTTCACCTCTTTGTCCTCCAGGTTACTAAAATTTCGGTGTAATAATACATTGAAAGATATTTGAGGCCTACAAATCCTAATCAAGAGTCCATCATGTCCTCTCCTGTCCTCTCCCGCTAGTCCCTCCGGTCAATAGAATGCGTCACAACTGGGCTGCAGAAAGAGGGACACTGTAGTCGTTTGATTGATCAATTGTCGGCAAGTAATGATCGCACAAAAATGTTCCATTCTGTATGAAGACTCTCACTTCCCTCTTCTGTGCTGTATCATAAAAGCGTTGGTATATGGTTACAACTACACTCGCCATTCTTACTTAGATTTGAAAATATTTAACTGGTTTAAGAATTTCTTTTAAAAAAATTCTTTCTTTTACATAGTTAATTACTCTCAAGAGTTAATAAAAAGTCCTTAAACCAGCAAAATAGCATTACAGAAATGCGTTACCAATAATTTCACCACCCGTGATAAACAATTTTACATGTTAAAGGATTTTTTGTTAAATGTCCCTTACCAACCAAACATATAGAGAAGGAAACGAGTTTCTTCGACAAGTGTGTGAAACATACTCTATCCTAAATAAATGATTTCATTAATGATTCATATCTTTTTGAAAGGTCCTGTCTTTATTTATATGTTAGATAATATTTTTTATAACTAGAGATTATAATAGATTTGTCGGTCAGCTTTTGAAAGATTCTGTATTTATGTATATGTTAGATAATATTTTTTTATAATTAGAGATGACAATAAAACTGGGTATAAAATATTGGGGGCCTATTTCTCTGTCCCCAATTACTCAAGCTCCTTTGTACCCCATACATTCAAGCTATTCATTTGACTCAAATGATTGGTTTGGATGTATGAGGTACAGAGGGGCTTGGATAATTGGGGACAGAGGATCTCAAGTGAAAATATTAGGCCTAAATTCAGTTGAACTGGTTTGAAAAATTTTTAAAATATAAAAAATGAAAAAATAATATCTTTTTTTTACAAAATAACGTCCTTTTGTTTATAAGGATCAAGCTACTGATTGAACTAAGTTTAGTATCTGTTTAATTGAACTTTTGAACGGTGAATAAGTACTTTTTTCATCGCAAAAGGGTTTTTTAAGAAAAATAAGTGTCTCGTTGTAAAATGAAAAAATAATTTTTTAGTCGATAAAACTTTTTTGGCAGTTAAAATATAACTTTTTAAAAAGTTTAAATTCGAAACTTGTCAAAAATTACTTTTCAGGTAAATTTTTCATATCAATTAATGAGTTTATTTTTAGTCCTTTTGCCCTTATGCTTTACATATAATTCTCATAATACTCACAAATACATCTTCATGTTTATTTTAAGATTTATATAATATTATTTTACTTTTAAAATATGATTTAATATTTATTTTTAATATTATTTTTACTTATGTTATATTCTATATAAAAGATTTGAGTTAATATTTTTCATTTATGTTTCATATGATTTAAAATTATATAACAATTAACATATTGTGCTTTACATATTATTTAATATATTTTAAATAATATTTGTATGTATAAATAATTTTCATTATAAAATAAAATATAGTTAAAATTAAAATTATTTTTTATTTTATATTGTCAAACAATTTATTGTATAAAACTCTTTTAAAAATATTCTTTTTTTAATGATAAGTAAACATTCATCTAACTTCTAAAAACGTCTTTTCATATAAATTTTACTAATATAAGTCCATTTAAATAATCATTTAGACAGCTCGAATATGAGGCTAGCTTGAGGCCAAATTTTTTTCAAAAAAAATCAGATCATTTCAGTAAACTATGCTTGACCCGTTAAGGTAGGGCTAGACCCGAGTACACTTGCCATCACTACGTACAACTTTAATCAAACTTCACGGTGATTGGTGACAAAGAAGAAATGGAAGCTTTTACAAATTTAAAATAAAATGTAAACAGAACTTCTGGTTACAGCAAGCCCCCACTAAAATGTTCCATTCTGTATGAAGACTCTCACTTCCCTCTTCTGTGCTGTATCATAAAAGCTTTAGTATATGGTTACAACTACACTCGCCATTCTTACTTAGATTTGAAAATATTTAACTGGTTTAAGAATTTCTTTTAAAAAATTGTTTCTTTTACATAGTTAATTACTCTCAAGAGTTAATAAAAAGTCCTTAAACCAGCAAAATAGCATTACAGAAATGGGTTACCAATAATTTCACCACCCGTAATAAACAATTTTACAGGTTAAAGGATTTTTTGTTAAATGTCCCTTACCAACCAAACATATAGGGAAGGAAGAATGACAAGTGTGTGAAACAAATTCAAACCTAAATAAATGATTTCATTAATGATTCATATGATTTTGAAAGATCCTGTCTTTATAATATTTTTTATAACTAGAGATTATAATAGATTTGGCGGTCTGCTTTTAAAAGATTCTGTATTTATGTATATGTTAGATAATATTTTTTATAATTAGAGATGTCAATGACCAAACTGAATTGGATATAAAATATTGGGTTTAAATTCGTTTGATCTGGTTCGAAAATTTTTTAAAATATGAAAAAATAAAAAATCATTTTGTTTTCAACAAAATAATGTCATTTTGTTTATAATGATCAGGCTATTGATTGAATTAAGTTTAGTATTTGTTTGATTGAACTTTTGAAGAGTGAATAAACACTTTTTTTTTACTGCAAAAGTTTTTTTTAAGAAAGCTAAATGTTTTGCTATAAAATAAAAAAAACGTTTTTAGCATATACAACTTTTTTGGTAGTTAAAATACAACTTTTTAAGGGATTTAAATTTAAAATTTCTCAAAAAGTACTTTTCAGTTAAATTTTCATATCAATTAATAAATCTATTTTTAGTCCTTTTGTCTTTATGTTTTACACATAATTCTTACAATACCCACAAACATATCTTCACGTTTATTTTAAGATTTATATAATATTATTTGTTTTTTTAAATATGTTTTAATATTTATTTTTAATAGTAGTTTTACTTATGTTATATAAAAGATTTGGGTTGATATTTTTTCATTTATATTTCATATGATTTAAAATTATATAATAATTAACATATTATGCTTTACATATTGTTTAATATATTTTAAATAATATTTATATGCATAAATAATTTTTATTACAAAATCAAATATAGTTAAAATTAAAATTACTTTTCATTTTATATTGTCAAACAATTATTGTATGGAACTCTTTAAAAAATGTTCTTTTTTTTAATGATAATAAAACATTTATCTGACTTCTAAAAGCACTTTTCATAAAAATTCTACTAACAAATACTCTACTAATATAAATCCATTTAAACAATTAATTAGACAGCTCGAATATGAAGCTAGCTTGAGGCCAAAAATTTTTCAAAAAAATCAGATCTTTTCAGTAAACTATCTTGACCCGCTAAGGTGGGGCTAGACCCGAGTACACTTGCCATCACTACGTACAACTTTTAATCAAACTTCGTGGTGAATGGTGAGAAGAAAAAATGAAAGCTTTTACAAATTTAAAATAAAGATATTATATTTTTAAGTTTAAATGAGAGTTTCTATTAATCTGGTTCATGCAATCTCTCTTGCAAGCTGCAACCAAACTTATTCTAACAAATTTTCACAAAATAAAATTATATATATTAACAATATTAATTAGAAAACAGAAATTTCGACAGATATTCATGAATAAAAACATATATATCAATAAACCTATAATTAGTTGGGCTTATATTAGTAGAGTTTTTTTTTTGTAAATATTTTTCTGAAAATTTTTTTTCTAAGAAGGCAATTGATTGTTTGACTATCATTTAAAAAAGAGTTTTCTTTTGCAAGAGTTCCATACAATAGATTGTTTGGTAACATAAAAATAAAAAATACTTTTAATTTTAACTATATTTTATTTTATAATAAAAATTATTTACGCATATAAATATTATTTAAAGTATATTAAACAATATACAAAACACAATATATTAATTATTATATAATTTTAATCCATATGAAACATAAATGAAAATATATCTAACCAAATCTTTTACATGGATTAGAACATAAGTAAAACTAATATCAAAATTAAATATTAAAATATATAAAAGCTAAATAATATTATATAAATCCTAAAATAATATCCAAGTTGAGTAAATAGTTAAAACATAATAAACATAAAGATGGATTTGTGAGTATTTTAGGAATTATGTGTGAAATATAAGGACAAAAGAGACTAAAAAATAAACTCATTAATTGATCTGAAAAATCTACTCAAAAAGTTATTTGAGAGGCTTTTTTTAAAAGTTTCAAATTTGAGCCTCTTAAAAAGCTGTATTTGGCTGTAAAAAAAGTCTTATTTATTAAAGAAGTACTTTTTTATTTTGCAGCCAAATTATTTTTTAAAAAAGAATACTTATTGACTTCTCAAAAGTCCATCCAAACAGGCATTAATATTAATTAGAAAACATCAAATTTCTACATTTTTACTGGAATGATTAAGTAAATAGTATAAGATCGTAATTCAATTAAGATTGAACACACACAAAATATTATTATAAATGAAAAACTTACAATATATAAACATTTTTTAATTATGAGTTATAAATATTAATTTGACTTCTCGCAAACTTTACTCTTAAATGTTTAAACTTGTTTCCAATGCCTAGAATAAAAAGTTGGATGAATATTTATAAATATATAAAGCCATACATCACATTTTCACTTAAATAATATTTAATAATTTTCACAAAAGAAAATCATTTATATTAACAATACTAATCCAACATATATTCACAAAATGAAAACATACATATTAACAATACTAATTATCCCGTATTATTAACAGAACTTGCAATAAAGTTGAAATTTCATATAGATCTAATATTATGTTTTTCATATGCCATTAGAACTTGGAATTGACTGATTATGGGACATTCTATTTACTGTGTATAGCCTCGTGTAAGAAGCAACAGTATGATAATAAGGAGATGTAACAACAAAAACTTCAAGTATCAGTAGTGAACGGACATGCTACTGATCAACTGAATAAACATAATATGGTAATGATGAACAAGTGTGATAGATTTTCTGCTAAACTAATAGGCGATTGAGTTGCAATGTGGTATGTCGTCTGTGATGATCCAAGTAATGGGATGCTTGTTGGGACCGTCAATTAAAGATGAATTCGCAGCGATTGAAACCTGCAGTTGTTGGAAAAGTATCAATAAAGCTATCACTTTGAAAAAAAATCATACCAAAAACTAGATATTACTTTACTGATTCATTAGGTAGTATTGATAGTGTGTTGAATTTTTAATTTTAATTTGAAATTGATTAAACTTGATATTGAACATAAATAATTTATTATAATTAGAAAATTATTAAATTTAAATTGAATTCAATATTTTAACTTTACATTAAATCTTTTTGAAATCGAATTAATTTATCGTGCCTATTCTATAATAGAATCTCACAGGTATAATAATTCTTAGAACATGTAGCTATTTATGTCCGTATTCACTACTTACTTGGATCAACCGTGACAAGCATGGCAGTGCCACCAAAATCACAGGTGCCTCCTCGAATCTTTGCCTTCTGCCAGTAACTATTGAAAGCATATGAAGCATGTGCAAGCAACGTATCAGGCTGGAAGCACGATCCATTGGGCTGGATCGACTTGCAATCTGCACCTGATCCACAAGCATAGTCTAACGCTTCTTGAAGTTCTGAATCAGGCACGGTAGGCTTTGCCACGCACCAAACTGCATATTGTGGCTTCTTGTGTGGCGGTGGCGACACTAGCGACGGTGGTGTGTGAATCGGTGGGGATTGGTGTACCGGTGGGCTTGGAACGTGCTTAGGAGGGCTAGGACTGTGTGTAGGTGGATTGGTCCCATAGGAAGGTGCAGTAGGTGAACCACCTGGTGATACAGGTTCATAAGCATATGGTGGCTTTGGTATTGGTGGCAGATATGCTGGCGGGCCGTTGAAACTAATAGGTGGTGGTGGCGGCGGCGGGGACGTCTTCGCCTTGGACGGTGGTGGTGGGCTAAATGGTGGTGTTTCGCAGAAGGGAGGAATGTTATCTGGCAATGGAAGTGGTGCTAGTAACTCGTAAGGTGGTAAGGAGATCGGTGAACTGTGTCCCATAAGGTCACCATTTGTAGGTTGCAGTCGTGATGAATAAGGGTTGGATTGATCTGGTTCCTCCCGCATTCTTCTTACTGAGCTTCTATGGAGTTTAGGACCATTGTAGTGCAATGACTGCACATGGAATCTTGCATCTGCATCAATTTCACTAAATAAGCAATCTCTCACCTATGCAATATGAATGCACGAAAGTATCACCAAAAATGGTACGTCGAGTAACAAAAAATTCCAACTCTTCATTGTTGAAATATTACTGCTCTACTCCCATTCAAGCCACTTCTTTTTCATGTTACAGTAATGGTTTCATTCCACAATCAAACAATGCTGCAATTCATAATCTATAAATAGTTGAATTGTGAGTTTTGAGACATATTTGTCAATACATTTTTCAAGGATATATTGTAGACTCGAGGCCAATTAGTTAACAATATGAGATGAGAGAGTCACGTACTTAATCTCAAAGATCTGAACAAAAAAGGTGAGGTATTGGCATGTTAAACTGCAAATAGAATGAGGGAAGAAAGAGCAATACCGTTGAATGAGAAGAAGGTGGTGACAATAATGAACATACAAAGCGCTTCTTTTAATCTCCATCCCATGGCATGAAAATGCTCTACTAGTACCAAAATCTTAATGAAGATCAGAAGTTGGAAGGTGACAATTGTGCAATCCTATTGGCAAGCAAATGGGAGTATATGTATACCCTTCAGGGCTGGCCAACAGTGGAAACTATCAACAGAAGGACAAATTTAGAAAAAATGGGTTATTATCAATATGGAGTAACAAAATATGATTCTTCCAATTTGTCTCCTTGACACATACACTTGTGAATTGAAAGTTTGATCAATTAAAAAAAGCTGGCATTTCTGTGTGATCTTCTTCTGCCTCAAGTTGCTCAGCATATATGCTTGCTTGGCAAGAGAGGAAAATCAAGGACACGAATTTTATATTGCTTGCTTTTTACTCAAACGTCTCTCTTTCGTTTCCATGGTAAACATTCTTTTAGTGGACCCAATGCTTTTCGATCCAAAGACTTAAAGTTAATCTCATAAGTTGATAGACAAATAATTAACATTAAATTATAAAAATTACTACTCGAATAAAATTTTAAATGAGCCCGTCGCCATCCCTACCTTGTCCCAAAAGGTGGAATCGCCCACCTCGGACGCCTTCACATTTCGGCCCGACAGAGTAATGAGGGGGTAAATCACGATCTGATCTTAGCCAGCTTCTCAGCAAGGCGACCCACTCCTCCCGTTGTCAGGATTCGAACCCTAATCCTTGTCCCAAGTTAACCTTGCCAATAACCAACTGAGCTACCCGTACGAGCCGTCGCAATTACTAAATGTCAATGTTTTAAAAACCGGTTCGGACCGTTCGGTCCGACTGGAAAATATCTGAACCAGTCATTGGTTCGGTTCGATTTCACCTACTAACCTCTCTGTATAAAACCGACCGGTTTAACTTTTTTCGGTCGGACCGTCCGATTCGGTTTTAAATCCTTGCTAAACGTATTCCTTTATAAATAAAGCAGTAATAACAACAATAAAATATCCAGGAAGAGGGATGTGAAACGTAGAGTTTAAAAAATAAAGAAGTTGGAAGCTGAAATTGAAATCAATATTGGTAGGTCTAATAAAGGGCCCAAAGGGTCGACATGAAAAAAAAGCCCTATTAGTTCACATAAAAAGATGATAATAAAAATAAGAATGAATATGATGAAAAATTTTGATAGATATTATCATTATAATTATAATAATTTGCTAAGAGAAAGAAATGATTACTATTAATATTGATAGTAATTAATTTGTAAACAATATTAAGAATTAAAAATTATTATATTTTAATTAATTTATTAATAATATTTTAATTAATTAATTAATTATATTGTAATGAATTAATTACAATATTTTAATTAATGAATAAATTATATTTTAATTTTTATATTGTAATTAAATAATTAATTATTTTAATTAATTATAATGTGATTAATAAAATAATAATATTATTATAATTAATTATATTATAATTAATTAAGTAATTATAATATTTTAATGAATGAATGAATTATATTTTAATTAATTATATTGTAATTAAATAATAATAATATTTTAATTAATTATATTTTAATTAATTAACATTTAAATAATTAATTATTTAAA
>JANZLD010000003.1:6606501-6639955 GCA_026413575.1 Erythroxylum carthagenense | reverse complement strand
TGGAACCGGTCATGTCCAAGGAGCTTCTCTTCAAGTTCCCTGACAACTCTGCCTTCGACTTCGACTATTCACAGAGCGCAATATGGTCTCCTCTCGTCCCCAGAGTTCACTGTCCCA
Source organism: Erythroxylum carthagenense (assembly GCA_026413575.1). NCBI lineage: Eukaryota > Viridiplantae > Streptophyta > Magnoliopsida > Malpighiales > Erythroxylaceae > Erythroxylum > Erythroxylum carthagenense. The sequence continues at coordinate 6,639,838 of JANZLD010000003.1, read as the reverse complement.
TGGAATTGGAATTGTCTTCAGTCACACCCAGAAAGCTCGCTTTTGGGGTTGGCTTAGAATTGGGTAGCAATAACAAAGGTAGTAGAAGTGGCTCCAAGAAAGGCAACTCCAGGTTCAAGAAAAAGATTGCTACTTCAATTACCAGCGGGCTGAAGTTTGATTTGGATGTGTTGAAGATGAAGCAGCACAAGAAGAATAAATTCAGGGTCTCTGAGTTCTCTCCACCTCCTGGTGCCTCGTGTGCTCCATTTGCTGCCAAGGTAAAGCTTCAGTTTTTTAGCACATTTGTCATTAAATTGGTGCTTTTCTTTTGTGGATTTTGCTCATGAAATGGATGTTGTGCTCAGGGATGGAACAAGGTGTTGAAAGCTGCTTCGAAGCATTTCAAGAAAAAGAGAAGGAAAGATCCTGCATCGCATGTGAAGCTCTCCAATTATTTGACGGATATGTAAACTGCTGAAGGGTTTTCATTTGCAGGGTGAAATTGTATTGGTAGTTAAAAACATGGAATAGAACTTACGAGTTTCCACTTGTATTAATAGTTTTTCCCAATGACGTAATGATCAATAAAGTATGAAATGAAATAGTTTTGTTCAAGATTTTAGATCGTACGCCACAATTGATGCAATTGCGATTTTATTATAAATAGTTAAGTCCACATTTATCACAAATTATGACAATAATCGGCAATCACAATTCATAGGTGTATGATCAGTCAGCCTTCATACACACTTTATCGTTTTATTCAGAGATTACTGAAATGAGTCTGGATTTCCTTCCGAGAAGGAGGAATCTGAGTAGATAGCTTCAGAGAAATACGCTGCATGGTTGGACGAGATTGTGGATTGGAACGCAAGCATGAAATGGCAATTTTCACAATAGTGGTTATAGTTTCAGCTATTTGAATCTCAGGAGGTATGAGGCGATGGTCCAACAGTTCTGATAACAGATCATCTTGAATATTAGATGATGACAAAGACGAGATAAGATCCCTTGGATGCTTCCCCATTACTATTTCCAATGCCAGAACTCCGAAGCTATACACATCACATTTCTCGTTCACTTCCAAAGTATAAGCAAACTCTGCAATTTAAGAAAGATATCAGCTCATAAGCCAAGTTGAATATTATGTGCAAAATGTAACAATTATTACCTGGAGCTGCATATCCGTACGTGCCCGCAAATGAAGTCCTATTTGAAGAATCGGGGTTCAGAATTCTAGCTGTTCCAAAATCGGATATGTGAGCTTGGAATTCTCGATTAAACAAAATGTTCTTGCTTGATATGTCACGGTGGACTACTGGAGGAGAGCAGTCATGGTGCATATAAGATAAAGCATTTGCTAAATCTTTTATGACATTTGTTCTCTTCTCCCAATCGAAAGCACTTGCTTGTTCATCACTCTGAAGCATAGTTTGAAGGCTGCCACTTTCCAGGAACTCATAAACCAGAAAAGAGTGACGACCATGTGCGCAGAACCCGTGAAGCTTGACAATGTTGCGATGTCTTAGCTCGGTTAAGACGCGGATCTCGCTTGTAAAAGCTTTTGAATTGGCTTCGTCGAGTTCATCTACTGGAGAGTGAAGCTTTTTCACAGCAACAACCTGTCCGGTGGACAATTCAGCTTTGTAGACACTTCCATGACCCCCTTGTCCAATGCAAAACTTGGGATCGAATCGTTCTGTAGCTTCGATAATGCTTTTGTACACTATTTTCCCGTCATAGCTCCACACTTGAAAAAGATTCCCCTTTTCTCGTTCTACATCTCCGTTTCTTTTCTTCACTTGCCAGGAATATATGGAAAAAAATCCAACTATAAGCAGAAGAAGCAGTGTGCAGAGAGGCAAGATTATAGGAAAAATAATTAGGTGTCTGATCCTCTTTCGACTTGATCTGTGGATTGTTGTCGGAGGACAAGGTTTCAAACCAGTAGCATTTCCACACAAGCCTTTGTTATTCCTCAAGGCTTCAAATGGAGCGTTGTGGAAGGCACTAAGGTCAGGAATGGCTCCCTCTAGTTGATTATAGGATAAGTTAACAGTTGTCAAACTACGTATGGTGTCAAAATCTGATGGAATTAAACCAGACAAATTGTTGTGTGAAAGATTCAATGTCTCTAAGACTTTCAATCCATCTAGCTGCTGTGGTATTTCTCCTGTCAACTGATTCTGACTAAGATCAAGTGTCTGAAGCGAATTCAGATTACCGATCTCAGGTGGTATATGGTTCGTGAATCTATTCATACTCAAATTCAAATCCAACAGTTTCATGCACTGTCCCAGTTTTCCAGAGATGGAGCCAGTCAAGTTGTTTGCAGCCAAATTAAGATATTGTAGAAGAGACAACGTCCCGATTTCCAGAGGAATGGTTCCCGAAAGCTTGTTGTTATTCAACAAAAGGTTGAACAATAACGTCAAGTTCTGCAATTCCTTTGGAATCTCTCCTACTAGCTGATTGAAGGAAAGGTCAAGGTATTGTAACCTCGTTGCCATTGCAAGTGCTCGAGGTATCTGGCCAGTGATATTGTTGTTGGAGATTTTCAATCTTGTTAAATTGTAGCATTGTCCCCAATTCGGAGAAATCTCGCCATAAAATTTGTTGAAACTCAAATCTATGAAATTCAACTGAGGATATATGCCAAAGACTTCAGAAATGTCTCCTGTAAGTTGGTTTCCTTCGAGCCTGAGTCTCACCAAACTGCTGCAGTTTTTTAAGGTTTTCGGCACAGAACCTGTGAAATAGTTGCTCTCTACAGTGAGATTTTTCAATGTGCCACTAATGCATATGTCCTGTGGTAAATGGCCAGTGAGTCTATTTTCAGACAATAGCAAATTTATCAGTTGTGTAAGATTATTCATCTGTGGGGGAAGAGAACCTGAAAGTTGATTGGTGAACAATTTTAGATCGGTCAGGAATTTAAGTTCTCCTATTCCTGAAGGGATGGATCCTGAAAGTCTATTCTCAAAGACGGCAAGACCTTTTAAGTTTGTTAAGTTTTCAATGGACGTGAGGATTGGTCCTGTCAATCTGTTTTCTGACAAATCAAGAAGTTCAAGAGATCTTAGAAGTCCAAGTTCTTCAGGGATACGACCCGACAAATTGTTTTTGTAAAGGTAGATTTGGGTCATGCTACTCAAGTTTCCTAAAGAAGTAGGAATTATGCCAGTGAGAATGTTTTTTGAAAAATCAAGGACTTCCAGGGACTTCAGGAATCCAATTTCCTGAGGGATGGATCCTGATATACTGTTTCTATCAAGATGAATGCGCAATAAGTTGGTCAAGTTTCGAATAGAAGGGATGGAACCTGTGAAATAATTGCTGCCTAAATCAAAAGAATTAAGAGATGTTAGAAAGCCTAGCTCTTCAGGAATGGAACCAGAAAGCTGATTGACACCAAGCCACATGTATGACATATTTGCCAATCTTCCAATCTCAGGGGGAAGTTTCCCAGAAAGACGATTGTAGGACAAATCGAGCAGGACAAGTTTGGAAAGATTACCTATCTGTGGTGGTACGGATCCGTAGAATGAATTAAGGGAAAGATCAAGACGAATGAGGTTACGGAAAGAAGAGAAGTTGAGATTTTGAAGTGTACCCGTCAAACCGTGAAATGAAAGGTTGAAATAGGCCACACTTCCTGAGCTATCACAGGCTATTCCTTTCCAGTTGCAATGGCTACTGCCAGTCCAGGAAGATAGCACCAGCTGACTTTGGTTGTCAAGAGTGGATTTCCAATTTAACAGAGCCGTTGCTTCGACCTCTTCCCTGACATGACTATTATTTGCCGGAACATTAGGGGCAGGTGAATGACATAAATTCATATAGAAAAAGAGAGTGAGAATGGTAGGACAGTGCAAGAAGTGGAGTGAAACATGTTTTTTCGACAGCATCATCAGGATCAAAGTCATTCCGAGTTAATTAAGGTTAATCCCTCCAGCAGATTATATAGGTTCACTGTAAATTCAGGTTGCTTAATGGAAAAATTAGCTGATTGAAGTTATACAGAAGAATTACGTTTGCATGTGTCAAGGAGACCAACGTCAGGATAGAGTCAACTTCTCAATTTACAGTCTTCCCCATCACAAAAGATTCTTCATCGTTCTTCGCAGCGACCTAATGATTCTTCAGTCTGAAAGTTGTAATGGAAATGATGGACAATTATGCTTGTATATTATTATGCCAATTGACTAGTAAAAGCAGAAAAATTCACGGAAGTTGGTATAATTTGCAACAACCGTTTGATATTACTCAATAATAAATTGATTGTTAGCAGTGGAGGAGTATATATATCATCCCAAGTAGAAGATCGGTTAAGATATAGGATGGTTGAAAGGAAAAAATTTATACGACTATTAATCAATTCTTAATTAATCATAAATTTTAAAATTTTTTGAAAATTGAGTTCAATTCTCATAAAGTTGTGGGCGAGATGATATCTCGCAAATTTACTTTCCGTCGATAAACTTTGTCACTAATTTTTACCAAAAACTATTCGCGTCTATTTTTACGATGACTTTTATTATTTTGTCGGTAAAGTTTAGATAATAAATTCCCTCCTTCTTTACTAATGAATTTTTTTCTATCACAAAATATCATTTTCTTGACAAGTTTACCGATAGAAATCAATTTCTGTCTCTAATTTACTATGAAATTTTTTTCGCCAAGAATTTTTCGTCAATAATTTATAATGGTCTTTTTTTTTAAAGATGTTGTTCAAATAAATTTTGAATTATATTTAAAGTTGTTCAATAATAAGAATTGATTATATTATGTGTTTTTACATGTATTAATACCAAGGAAAATATTTAATTAATAAAATAATTTTCTTTTATATCAATAAAAAAGAAGAATAAATAGTTAATTAATTTATTTTTGTTTGTAAAATCGATTAATTTTAAAAAATTTACCGATTAATTAATAAACTGATCAATTATTAACAACAAGCGTTATTAAATTAAAAAATAGAACCGAAAACTTAATCGGTGCAAATTAAAAACGATTTGATTTTTTAATTATTGATTGTAATTGTTAAATAATATTTCAAGCCTTGAATATTCCGCGGTCAAAAGTGAGCATCATCAGTTTATGCATGCGACAAGAGAAAAAGAAGATGATTTGCTCTCCAATTACAGGATCATACAATAAGAAGACTTTTTCGATTCGTTGAGAATAAGCGTCAGTCACATGTAGACGATTTCATTAGTCAAAAGTTAACCCCCGATTTCACGCAACGAATTATATACAATGACTTAGAAAAGAAACGAAAGTTGAGACAAATCATATACAATGACTTGGGAAAGAAAACAAGTTGACTGACTTGTTAGGAGTGATAAGAATGTCGTTAGTGTGGTGTCTTAAGGTTAACCCAATTCATATCAAATAGCTTAATTATGTTTCAAATGGACCCTACATCATATCACATAATCTTAACGAAGATGGCGACCTTCGAAATTAAGCACAAAACAATTGGTGTAACTGACAATCAAGTTAGGTAGATTGATTCAACCAATGTAATTTAAAAATTTTAATTTATTGATTTCTCAAATTGGCTACTAGAAGATCATATTTTTCCCTAGTAATCTTAGGTAAATGGCATCACAATTATCTCCAATTTCACTATAAATCTTCAACCTTTTACCCATAAATTTTGAAGACATGTATGTCATGCTTGAAATCAGGTAGTAACCATTTTGAAAATAGAGCCCTTTTATTATATTTAATTATTTATATCACATTTGACTCCAATGATAAATTAGAAAATTTAATATGAGATAATCTGAAAATTAGGAATGTAAAAAATGATTTATAAATAGTTCGGATCTTATATTGAAAACATGGATTCGAGAGATTCAAGTAAAATTTTATGAATATTTAAATTACAAATTAATTAGTATATGTTTAAGTAATATAAAAATAACTTAGACAATATTAGTTATGATAGTAATAAAAAGTATTGAAATGATGGTTATTTATCTGATTTAAATTGAATGTCATTTATTAATTAAATTTAGTAACATTTTTAGAATAATATATAAATTGCACTTAAAAAATAATTTTGATACCAATAATAAAATTTTTAATATTAAAATCCAATATAATAGTTGGACCGCTTAAATTTAAGATTTAACTAATTTTTGATTTCTCAAAATCTAAAATTATTTTTGATTCTATAACTAAATTTTCTCTCTTCACCTACTCTTTGTCTATGACCTATTAGGTTCTTAAATATGATGACAGTTTATATAAAGCATAACCTTATATCATATTTAAGACATATGAATTATCATAATTTATCTTTAATTTTTATTAAATAATTTATATTAATAGAATAAGATCCCCATTTATTAACGTATCATGACAAACTAAATATTAGAAATATTAAAGTAATTTGAACTAATCATTTTCTACATAATTTTTTTTATATAATTCAATCATTTCGTCATATAATATTTCACAGAACATTAAACATAAACACAACATAGAATATATAATTAATATCTATTATTCAATTATATTAGTTCTCCATTTTTAATAATTGATTCGATTAATAAAATTTGAATATCATTTCCAAATGTCATTTTACCTTAGCCAATAAACTTTGGGTATTAATATTAACGAAAAATAATGAAATATTCTAATTTTTAAAATATAATTCGTATATCAAATCAGTTTAGTATTTGTTCTCCAACAAGTTGTAACGTGCCCGTGCTTGGGATCGAGTCTAAGGACGATTCTCAAGCAAGTTAACCTCACATGTTTCTTTAAATATATTCATAATTTAGTTTATGAAATTATTTACTTAATTTATAAGAAAGAAATATAATATGCATATATCTTTTAGGCTCTACTAATGTCTAGTTTGACTAGAACAATAGTTATTAATAATTTACAGGTAATACATAAATGTAATATCAATTTTATAATTATAATTTTTCATATTTTATTTACAATGTATATTTATCGTATGAACTTTATCCTATATATCATTTAATTAAACAAATATATATAAGATAAAAAATTTGCTTAGATAATTATGTCGTAAACCAGTAATATCTTATAAAATAAGACTCTCACTATATATATTTACCTTAATTTCCTCTAAGTCTGCTAAGGAAAATTTTCACTTTTTAAAAAAATATTTCTTAAAATGAGTGAGACAAAAAAGATTGTATCTTTTATTTTTACGTATCTGAAAAATTTGTTGAAAAGTTGACAGAAATCATTCATTTTCATGTTTTCTAGGGCAAATAGTGGCATAGTCAAGGACTGAAATACAAAGTTTACGAAAGATAGGGATTAAAGGAAGTGTTGTGGGTCAATTCGATAACATTTACATTGCACCTAATACTACCTAAGCCCTTAGCTTTCAACAGCACGTGACCTCAGAACCTTTTCCTCTTCCATGACGCTCTCGTACCGAATGCTCCCATCATTTTTCCATGTAGCGAAAGGAATTGTCTTTTCTGCTTCTGAATTGCTAAATTTTTTCTTAAGTTTAGGGTAACATGTATAGAAAACTCTAACCATAACGAATACCGGAAACAGTATGCATAATATAGCAGCCAAAATGGCCAAGTTTCTGCTGCTTTTTTGATCAGTACTGTGGCTTGTTGATGAAGGGCATGCCCTTAAGCCAGTGGCATTTCCACATAAACCTTTGTTATTGCTTAAAGCCACAAATGGAGCCTTGTGAAAGGCTTGAAGGTCAGGGATGGCACCTTCTAATTGGTTATAGGACAAGTCCACAGTCGTCAAGCTCCTCATTGACTCAAATGTTGATGGAATAGAACCTGACAACTTGTTGCTGGAAAGGTTCATTGTCTCCAGGTTTCTCAAACCACCAAGTTTGTGTGGTATTTGTCCTGTCAACATGTTCTGGCTAAGATCAAGACTTTGGAGGGAGATCAAATCACCAATCCCAGATGGAATATCTTTTGTAAATTCGTTCCTGCTTAAGTTCAAATCAAGCAGCTTCGTGCACTGTCCTAATTGTTCTGGGATTGGACCACTCAGATGATTTCCAGCCAAGTTAAGGTGCTCAAGCCGAGACAGCATCCCAACTTCGTTAGGAATGGAACCCGAAAGCTCGTTATAGCTCAAGGAAAGATTGAACAACAACTTCAAGCCCTCTAATTCTTTTGGAATCTGTCCAACAAGATGATTGAAAGAGAGGTCGACATACTGTAGCTTGCTTGCCATTCCAAGTGCTCCGGGTATCTCACCAGTGATACCGTTATTGGACATCTTCAACGTTGTTAGATTATTGCACTGCCCCCAATTTGGAGAAAGCTCGCCATAGAATCTGTTATTACTCAAATCTATGAAGTTCAACAGAGGATATGTCCCGAAGTCTTGAGAAATGTCTCCCGTTAGTTGGTTTCCTTCAAGCCTGACTCTGAGCAAGCTGTGGCAATTCTTTAAGCTTCGTGGGACAGAACCTGTAAAGTGGTTGCTGTCTGCAGTGAAATATTCCAATGAACCACCAGTGCATATGTTTTGTGGTAACTGACCGGTGAATCCATTTTCCGACAACAGAAAAGTTCTCAGACGTGTGAGACTGTCAATCTTTGGAGGAAGAGAACCAGAGAGTTGATTGGTGAATAATCTAAGATCGACAAGGGATTTAAGTTCACCTAATCCTGCAGGAATGGATCCAGAAAGTTTATTTCGAAACAGGGCAAGACCTGATAGGTTTGTTAAGTTTCCGATAGATTCAGGAATTTTGCCTATCAATCTATTTTCCGACAGATCAACCACTTTGAGAGAAATTAGACGACCAATTTCTGGAGGGATCGAGCCAGATAATTGGTTTCTGTAAAGGAAGAGCCTCCCGATGGCACTGACATTTCCTATAGAAGCGGGAACGGTGCCAGTGAGATTGTTTGTTGATAAATCAAGAAGTTCAAGAAACTTGAGTAACCCAATTTCTTGAGGGATGGATCCAACAAGTCTATTTTGATCAAGGTGGACGCGCAACAAGTTGGTCAAGTTTCCAAAGGGAGGTATTGGACCAGTGAAACTATTGCTTGACAAATCAATAGTTCGAGCAGATCTTAGCGTACCTATCTCTTCAGGAATGGAACCAAAAAGCTTATTGACACCAATCCACAAGTTTAACAAATTTGACAATTTCCCTATCTCGGAGGGCAGATTCCCAGAAAAAATATTATAGGACAAGTCTAGCAAGATGATCCTGGAAAGGTTACCAATTTCTCGGGGTATAGAACCATAGAATGAGTTGATGGAAAGATCAAGACTCAAGAGGTTGGGTAACGAAGAAAAGTTAAGATTTTGAAGTGTACCCGTTAAACCATGATATGAGAGGTTGAAATACGCAACACTTCCAGAGCTATCACAAGCTATTCCTTTCCAGTCACAAGGGCTATTTCCAGCCCAAGAAGATAACACCAACTGGCTTTGGTTGTCAAGAGTGGACTTCCAATTTAGCAGAGCTTTAGCTTCGTCCTCTGTTCTGCTCATCATGTTTGCTTCATTTGCATAAGCGAAAATAGGAGTTGCAGGAAAGTTAGAGACAAACGTGGAAGAGAGAACCATGAGGAGCAGAATAGTGAGCGCTGTGGAAGAAAGGAAACTGCAGAGAAATGCCGGAGTTTCGGACAGCTTTTTCAGTTGCAAAGCCATTTTCACTTGTGTTGGTACATTAGCTTCACTTGTATATAAGAGAAGACCTAAACATTCTTAAAGTCATTGAACATAGTGACTGCTTAGAGTTGTTTTCCTAGTCTTTTCTTTCCCTTTTACTTTTTTGATTATCTAACCAGTAGATTTGTAGTCATGTACATACTAATTCAAAGGTTTCATGTCCTAGTTGTGTTTAGGCTTGGTAAAGGGTTTGAGTTTAACCCGATCTAAAATTATCATACTCAGAAAGAGATAATTTGATTTTGTATTGAGTTTGAATTTTTTTTAATTTTTTAATTTTAAATTAAGATTAAATTTGGATTTCGCAATTCGAACCTGGCCTAAAGTTCAATCTCATTTATATAAGGAAGGATGTTGTTTTGTTTATGTAACAAAATGACGTTATTTTATTATCAAGTGAATCGAATCAAAGTTTTTAAGCATCTTTTTGGTTGACTTGCTCGAGTTTGGGCTTCAAACCACTGGGAGTCTGATTCGTTCAATCCAATTAGGATTAAGTTCAAAGTCGCAAGATCCAAACTCAATCGGGTTCGAGTTCAGGCTGTTAACTCTAACCCTAATTTGCTTTAAAGCTAGATTGGGTCTTAGGGTATGTCTAAGCTGAATTTAGAAAGTTTGGGATAATTAATGCCATTGGTGGCCCGAGCCATTGCCAAACTTAGTTGTGATTTGGCCTAATTTGAATCGAAGGTTTCATATTTTGAGTTGTGATTGGACATAATTTAAAGGTTTCGTAATTGTGATTGGTGAATTATTTTACATTTTAATAATTTATAAGATGAAAACATGTTAAATTTCTAAATATTAATTAGATCAAATTTGCCAATTAATTTCAAAGAGTTAATTTATTATATAATTTATTTAAAATATGTCATTTTAGAAATAATTAAATAATTAAATAATATTTTTAAATGAAGAAATAATTTTATTCACAAGCCCTAAAGGATAGCCAAAACTGATTACAATGCGGAGCTGTTAAAGAGACAAAAGGTATTAAGGATACAACAAAATTAGCATTACATATTAAATAATGAGACTATTTAGAGACAACAACTATTCATTCTAAGTTCCATCTACTTATGAGAGAGGAACTCAATTTTTGTGTGAGGTTATGAGCTACTATAATTTCTCTAATCTACCAACTCACTTTATGAGCAAGAATATAATTGTCAGATTTAGAATTCTTGAAAATCCTTGACTTCCTTTCCTTCCAAGTGGAGTATACTGTGCAATTGAGATAAAGGCTTAATCATATCTAATCTTTGCCCACTCTCTTGTATTGATTATCAGCCCAAATTAGGATTTCATTCCAGTTATTGTAGGAACAATCTAAGTTTAAGTAATGAAGTATTGTGGCCTAAATGGAGGAAGAGTAGCCACATTGAAAGAAAAGATGAGAGTTAGTTTCAGGAACCAAATTATCTGGGAGCTAATAATACAGTGAAGGAGGCTTTGGGCATCAATAATCCTTTCTAAATAATGTTATACTAAGGAACAAAAGAATATGGTCTAATGGCTTCTAAACATGAGGAATTGGAGAATTCCCCATTACTTACGGAGTTCTAGACAACTTTATCCTTTAAAAAGTGGTTAGGTAAATAGGTTGGACGATAAGAAAGCAATTTATCCATACGTCTTTTAATGGCTAACTAAGAACATTGATCAATAATTTTTGACACTCTAACATGAGTTAGAATTCTGGCTACAAGGGATGGGATTTCATTTCTTGTAGATAAGGGACTAAGAGGAGACCAATTATTAAACCAAAACTAGGTGCCTAAGAGGGGATCAATTATCAAACCAAAACTAGGTGTCTCTTCATTTCTAATATGTATTTGAAAAGAGAATAAATGGTCTGTCTTTTCCTTAGCAATGAGGATAAAAGATCAAGAATGCTCCTTCTTTTCCTTTAAATGCCAAACGTTGGATTCTTTCATGTATAATTCATTAGTCCACTTGCTCCAAAATGCTTCCTTGTCATTGAAGAGTCTCTATATCCTCTTTACAACTCGCATTGTTTGTATCAAGTTAATCGAGACAAATCCTAGGCCCCTTCATGCTTTTTCCAACGTAACTCATACCATTTAACTTTGGAGCCATTGTTAGATTTACCAGTCCAAAGAAAGGTTCTTCGTGCAGTCTCCATCTCCCATGCATTTCTCCATCTCCCATGCATTTCTCCATCTCCTTATTAATCTTCTTTGGGAGGAATAGATGTGAGCTCTAATGAGTATTAACATTTGTCAAAATAGATATAATGAGTTGAACCCTACTAGCCTGAGAGAGTGCTCTATTATGCTAGACATTGATTTTCCTTTTGAAATTCTCCAATAAGGGAGGCAGTCAGTGAACTTAAGCTTCTTTGATGAAATAAGGACTCCAAGATATTTAAAAGGCAAGTTGCCAACATTCAATCCACATATATTCCTTAAACTTTCAAAATGACTAACATAAGAGGAAACATAAATCTTTCTTTTCAATAAGTTGACAATACGGACAGATATTTTGTAGAATTCCCTAAGAGATTCATGAAGAATAGATATAGAAGTGTGATGATACCCACAAACCAACATAAGGTCATCTGTAAAACTAAATAAGTGAGTTAAAAGTATTTGCATTTGTAGTGAATCTAAAATCAGGATTATTAGAGATATTATACACTATATGGAAATTACAAACAAGTAAGGTGACATTGGGTCACCTTGTCTTATCCCATTGCTTCTTGGGACACAATTAATGAGTACAACGTAAGAGCAAGTAGAGATACAAACTTTAATCCAATGAATGAATTTCATTAGGAAATCAAATCATTCCAAACTGCACAATAGAAAGTTCCAATTCAAGCTGTCAAAAGCCTAAGAGAAGTCCACTTTGATTGCACATCTATTGATATGTTTGTTAGCATTGTAGTCCTTTAAGAGCTTTTGAACTAGTAAAATATTGTTAGAGATGCTTCTGCAAGAAATGAAAGCACCTTGAGATTTGTGTATAAGATGTTGAAGTGGAACCTTTACTATGTTGGCTACCAGTTTGGATAACACTTTGTAATAATGTTACAGTAAGAAATGGGACGAAAATCATTGATAGAAATAACATTAAGACTTTTAGAAATCATACAAATAAAGGTAGCATTGATTTCTTTTAGAAGCTTCACAGAATTCAAAATTTCTGAATCACTTCAATCAGCTGCATATCAGTGATAAGCCAAAGTAGTTAGGAAGAAGTAACCATTATAGCCATTAGAGCTTAAAGACTTGCTAAGAATGAGACTGAAGACTTCATTCCTGATTTCCTAAGAGGAAACAAGCATTTGAATCCACTTTAGAGAGTCCTGAGGCAAAGTGGAACCAATTAGATCAATAAGATCCTAAATATTGTACCTTTTAGTCAGCCTCAAGTTAAACATGTTGAAGCTCAGAAATGAAATTCTTCAATCATATTGCCTGCCGAGTAGCTTTGTAACAAGCTACATACTCTGCCTCCATAGTTGAAGTTGCTGTAAGTGTTTGTTTAATATTTTTCCAAGATACAGCTCCTCTAGCAAGCATAAAGATATATCCTAACGTGAATTTGTGATCATTAGGGCAGTCACCATAATCAGAATCAGAATAACCTATCACCTTAAGATGATCGGACATCCTGTAAGTGAGCATGTAATCTTTAGTACCTTGTAGGTACCTCAGAACTCGTTTCACAGCTTGCTAATGACCCATACCAGGGTTGCTCAAGTATTTCTCAAGTACACCAATAACAAAAGCAACATCAGGACGTGTACAAACTTGAGCATACATAAGACTGTCAACAGCAGAAGCATATGGGACATTTTTCATCTTTGACTTATCTTTATCATTTTGAGGACACTGACTATTTGAGAGTTTGTCACCCTTTTGAATGGGTGCACAGCAAAGATTACAAAAAGAATCAATTCCAAACTAGTATTCAAATCCTTCATACTGACAATGGTACTGAATTCTTGCCTTAAGTGTTGCTGTGAGTATTGGAGGCAATCTATAAGATCCTACGGTATCTAAAAGGTACTCCAAGAAAAGGACTGCTATTCAAGAAAGGAAATCAAAGAACAATTGAAATATATACTGATTCAGATTGGGCAAGTTCATAAGAAGATAGACGATCAACCACTGGATATTGTACTAAATAATTTTTTGGCATTATCAGTTTCAGTGATGCTCTCTTTAATAGTCTTCTCCATTGTATACTTGAGATTATCAAACAGACCCTGTTAGAACGAACCCACTTATCATATTTAGCTCTATCTACAGTGGAAGACTCAGTAGTGGCCAAAAATAGATTTAAGGATTCAAGTCAGTCCTTATAATTGGTCTCATTCAGCTTAATCAAAGAATTCAAAGCTGGAAATTGATACAAAGCAGGGAGATTTAGCAAATGTATCAACAACTAGCAAAATTGGGCAAACAACACAGCTAGATTCTCATACAATTGCAATCTTACCTAAGGGTCCCAAATTACAACACAGATCACCCAGAACATTAAATTATGCCTTAAAGTTAATATCGATAGGATATTGAAAACTTTAAAGACATAATTCAATGAATTAAACGAAATATTAGAAACCAAATTGATAAAGACAAACCGATAGAGTAAGTGCATTATTAACATAGTATCTAATGTATGCCCAATAACAATATCACAACAACAATTTGTAATAATTGATCTCACTATAGACGAGCTCATAATTACACAAAGTGAATAACAATAGTCTAATAACATTCCCCAAGATTATTCCCATTGGTTCAGTTAGCACCACAATTACAAAATTAACCATAGTAATCATATAATATAACATTATATGCATAAATTACATCTAAAATTAATTTTGGTGCATAACTACATAACACTGAGAGTACACAAGACCCCACAAGCCCAAATAATACTAGAAACAAGTATAAAAATTTTCAAAAAAAATATTCAGAGAGTACATTTTATTTTTATTAATTTTAAAATTCAGGAAAAATAAAAATAAAATTTCTAGCCTTCAAAAAATTCCAAAAAATACCATAAAATAGAATTGGGCAAGTGGGCCAAAGAAAAAAATTTTTGGGGAAAAAATATTGTTTGAGGTGGCTGCACGCGCCACCACGCACCACCGCCGCGAGTGGGAAATGTCCAGCCCGGTCGGGCTGTGTCTTCCTCGCCCGGTTGACTGGTATTCGGGTCCCCCAACACGGTTTGCGACCGGACTCGGAAAAAATCTATAACTCTTTCAATTTTGATCCGTTTTCAACGAAATTAGTGTCAATAGATTCAGAATTTAACGATATATAAAACCCCACAATCAATTTCATAAAATAAGCTACTGGATTGGTTCAGAAAAATTTGAAAGAAAACATTTTTGGTTTGTTTTTACGAGTTTTGGGTTTTTCAAAAAAGACAACAGAAAAATTCAACAACATTATCACACGATTTGCCAAACCGAAACCAATCAATAGCAAAAATGATTTCACAGAAAACAATTAACAAATCCGAAAAACCCCAAATTCCATGAAAATAATATCCCGAAAATTACACAAAAATTAGCAGTCACAATTAGGGTTAATTGGCTCTGATACCAATTGAAGGAAAATTCAACATGAAATTTCAGATTAATTTTGTAATTAATTAACACAATTAATTAACCCTAGAATTTCAACATACTAAATTCAATAATTGTATAGACAAATACCTGAAAATTGTGGAATAATTGAATCCATTGTTGTTTTCTATGAAACGACGTGTCAGAGACGCAGATGATTGACTACTGCTATTCTAAACCCTAATCAGCAAAAACACATATAATTCTCAATAGGACGACCGTACTTAAGGTCGGCTAGTAGTAAGGCCTCTTGTGCACTGCAAGACATGGGCCAAGCTTACCCATTACAGCAAGCCCATGAACACAGATTCAATGACATATTAAAGAGAGAATTAATAAGCCCAATTATCTTGACATCAAATTAATTTGGGTTTGTACAAAATTATGTTTATTATGCTAGTCCATAAAATTAATGACAAAATTATATCAGCAAAAATAACTAGATTAACTATAGTTGTCTAGTAAGATGTTAGAGAGTTTGAAACTATTTGTATCCTATTATTTGACTTAGTAGATTTTATTGGCGGCCTATTCCGTAATTTTTACCTTTATATTAGAAAAATTTTTATGTTAAAATTCTGTGTTTGTAATTTTTCAGTCATCTTTATTGTTTGAATAATTTGTTCTCAATTAAGTGATCTTTAATTTGTGAGCATTGTAATTTAGAACTCTGACACAAACATTGTGCAATTTTAACACATATCTCGCTCTTTCTCTTCACCGAAGGCACCAAAGTTTGACAAGGAAAAGCTAGTAATGGCCGCACACAGGCTGTTGTACACGCGTATCTTGTTTTCTATTTTTGTACCAAGTGCAAGTACAACCTTGTCCTTTTAAAGCTCAGAAGTTGAAACAAAACAGAAACGATACCTTCGTGGAAAGATACCTATAGGAGCCAAAGTAACGAAGAAATAACACGATTCCTGTACACTGCAAGCCGTTCCAGATTGAATGATGTGAACCAAAAGGTGACCTATCCAACCCTACCACAACGAAAACAAACAAAAACAAGGCGTGTTCTCCGTTTCTTTTTTTTTTTTTTCCATGTCTAGACACTAAACTTCTGTAAATAACATTGATTCCATTTGGTATCAGAACTTCTCTCTGAAGTGTCTCAAACTGAGGAAAATTTTATTCATAAATCCTGGAATTTTATTTTTAATGTAATAACGCTTAAAGAGCTATGCAAAATGTCAGTCCATCAGAGGAAGATTCTGAAAAAAGTTGAAATAGTGTATATGATGGAAATCTAAACTTAATATAGTCGAATAGGCTGATTTAAGAGAGAATTTGAAAGGACAACCATTAGTCATTTTGGATGACCTATGGATTTAAAGCTCTTTAAGTCTAATTTCAGTTAGTGAAAATTTCAAGTCATTTGAACTTCTCTTTTAAAAAGTTATGACTGTTTTAGCGAAGGATGGTCAGAATTATCTGTTTTGTTTAGAATTTTATTATTGATTATTATACGAATATCTAGAGTCTTCTGATAAAGCAATCACATGTAAGAGGAGGGGTGAATTGTGTGTAACTTAAAAAATTTTACAAGTTATTATCGATTCGTGTAAATGACAAGAGCCTGCTAAACTTCAACAAAAAAAATTTGCACATGAAAGGAGCCTGTTAATGTTTAAAACGAAAAGAGCCATTTAACGTTCAAAACGAAAGGAGTCTGTTAACATTCAAAATAAAAGAAGTCTGTAAAAGTTTAAAACAAAAGAAACCTCTTGCAATATTAAAACAAAATGAGTCTGTTCTAAAACTGAAGGAGTCTTTTGCAAATTAAACACAAATACTATAATGTGGAAATTAAAAAGTTAAGAGAGAAAGAATGACAGTCGATTTATACTGGTTTGACTTATAACGAAGCTTATGTCCAGTCCCTAAGTATCCAACTTGAGTATTTCACTATAAAACTCCAAGTAGTAAATTTTGACGAGTCTCTCCAACTCACAAGTACATATTTTTCAAGATTCTTCAACCTTCCATACTTATAGTGTTTAATAAGCCTCTACAAGCTCTCATAAAAAATTAATATAGAGTTTGCTTAATGTAAGCTTTAAGGAATAACAATCTCTCTCAATAGAATATTTTCACTTTTTAAAGCACAAAGAATTTGATAAAGATATGACTTTCAAGAAAATTAATGCTGCTGATGTATTTAAAAAATCTGAATTGTTCGCAAATGTAGTGGCTTTTCTTTAAATAGACATTTTCTTTAATTAGCCGTTGCATCACTTATATTATAAGTTGACTTTGATTCTAAAGAATCTTCAATATGATCTTTTTTGGAATCTTCTAGTATCTAGACGTGAAGAAATTTTTTTGGCCATTTCTCATATTGTAGAATTATGTGATTGGCAAAATCCTTTCAGATATTGTGAAATTATTTGTAATAAAGTAAGTTCATTAAAAAGGATCTTGCAAGAAAGGAAACATTTACCTTATCATAGATAACTGGATTTTATAACCTTATAAAAAAAATTATATTGTTGCCTATTCGAGCAAAGAGAAATAAATCAAATTTGAGTTTTGAAATATTATATAGTTATCATAAAAAATATTAATTACAAACCTTGAGCTAACATCTTCATTTGATGTTTAGGCTTTATAAGGAGTTGTAATTAGCTGTTATTGTAGATAATCTAAAGAGTTGATAATACAAAGAAACTTGCTTGTTATTCTTCTCTTCTTTCAACTTCGAAAGTGTCTAATGCACCATTAGACTCTCACAAATTGGTATAAGAGCCATGACAACCTCCAACATGATGTTGCTCGGACAAGTTCCATTATCATGCCTTACGAAGAAAAATTATGACAATTGGAGTATACAAATAAAGGCATTGTTTGGTGTGCAAGATGCGTGGGATGTAGTCGAGAATGCTACGATGAACTAACAACAACACATAATATATTGATGAATTTGATAAAGACGCTAAAAGAGACTTGTATGAAAGATAAAACCTCATTTTACCTCCTTTTTTAAGAAGTTGATGAATCCAACTTTGAGAAGATAGTTGGCGCGACAACATCAAAGGAGGCATGGGAGATTTTTTAGAAAGCATACAAAGGTGTGGACTGAGTGAAACAAGTTTGCTTACAAACATAGAGGTGAGTTTGAATTTTTAAAAATGAAAGAGTTGGAATGTGTGTCTAATTATATTACAAGGGTACAAATAATGGTGAATCAACTCAAAAGAAATGGTGAGGCGATCAGTAATGGTTGAGTAGTAGAGAAAATACTAAAGTCCTTAATTGATGATTTTGAGAATGTGGTGTGTGCAATAGAAGAGTCTAAAACTTGGCAGAGATGACCATAGACGAGCTCTTAGGTTCCTTGTAGGCTCATGAACAAAGAAAGATGAGAAAGAAACAAGAGGTGTTGGAGAAAGCACTTCAAGCTAAGGCGACACTAAAAGAAGAGAAGTCAGACAGCCGCGATAGAGGCCATAGTAGAGGTTGTGGTGGCTATAGAGGCTGAGGTAGAGGTCACGGCAAAGGTCATGATAGAGAATAAGAATGGCAAGAGAATAAGGAAGATAAGAATCAACAAAACTTGTACGGCAGAGGTCGAGGTCGAGGAAGAGGAAGATCAAGTAAGTACAATGTTCAATGTTATAATTGTAAAAATTATGACCATTATATAGCAGAATGTTATTACAATGAGAAGAGAAATGAGAATGAGAAAAAGGACGAAAATAGAGGTGATGGTGTAGTGTTGCTAGCAAGCACGGAGGCCGACCCCAATAATGATTCAGTATGGTAGTCGGACACCAATGCCAACAACTATATGTGTGGCTACAAGTACACGTTTACCGAAATAGAAGAGATTGTGGATGGTCATGTATCATTTTGAAATGCCTCAAAAGTGAAAGTCAAAGGGCAAGGTAAAATTCTTATTCAATGTAAAGATGGAAATGAAAGTTTTATTCCTAATGTTTATTATGTCCCGAATATAAGGAGCAATATTTTAAGTTTGGGTCAATTGTTGGAACATGGTTACACGATTTTTATAAAAGACCGAATGCTTTATTTGAGGGACCAAAGTAACTAGTTGTTAGTCAAAGTAGAAATGACCAATAACCACATGTTTAAGTTGAATTTGGTGAATGTATAAGCAAGATATTTAAAGGCTTGTGTAGAAGATAAAACTTGAATGTGACATTTATGGTTTGGGCATCTTAATTTTGGTGGTTTAAAACAATTGGCAAATAAAAGAATGGCAAATGGTATACCAAAAGAAGCAAGATATCGTGCGAAAAAGGTGCTTGAATTGGTTCATACCGATATTTGTGGTCTGATAACTCCTAACTCTCTTGGTAAGCATTGTTCCTTTATTATTTTTATTAATAATTGTTCCAGGAGAACTTAGGTTTATTTTTTAAAGGAGAAATTGGAAGCATTTTTTGTTTATAAGAAATTTAAGGTGCTTGTTGAAAACTTAAGTGGTAAGCACATAAAGACTTTGAGGTCTGATAAAGGTGGTGAATTTACACCAAAGAGTTTGTAAATTTTTGTGAAGAAAATGATATTAGAAGGTTCTTAACAACTTCTTATTCACCTCAACAAAATGGAGTAGTGAAGAGAAAGAATTGGGCCATACTCGACATGGTTTGAAGCATGCTAAAAAGTAAAAACATGCCAAAGGAATTTTGGGTTGAAGTGGTGAGATGTGGTGAGAAGTGCTGAGTATTTGCAGAATCGTTGTCCAACAACAAATATGGAGAATGTTGCCCCACAAGAAGCATGGCGGGGTGTCAAACCATCGATGGCACACCTAACGTGTTTGGAAGTGTGGCTTATGCTCACATTCTAGATCAAAGGCGTACAAAGCTTGATGACAAAAGCAAGAAGCTGATTTTTATCGGCTATAATGAAGGATCTAAGGTGTATAATCTCTATGATCCTTTTACAAAAAAGAAACTTGTGAGTTGTGATGTGCAGGTTAATGAAGAAAGCATGTAGAATTGGAGTTCCATGGAGGAGATTACTCATGAAGAAGTGAATAAGTAGCATCAACAATAATCTTTGCACTAACGCACAACTACATTAACAACAAGACAAGTTAGACCATCTTCAACTTTATCTGATGATGAAGATAAGCCAAGAACACTAAAATAAGAAGCTTGCGAGACCTATATAAGGAGACAAATGAATTACACTTGGTGTGTCTTTTAGCAGATACGGAGGACATCACATTCAAGCAAGCTGTAAAAGATAAGAAATGGTAAGCTGCGATGTAAGAGGAGATGAAAACAATTGAAAAGAATGATATTTGGGAACTTGTGAAATTACCTGAGACTCATAAGCCCATTGGTGTGAAGTGGGTTTATAAGAAGAAGAAAAATGTGCAAGGCAAAATTGAGAGATATAAGGTGAGACTAGTGGCAAAGGGATACAAACAAAAAGTTGGGATTGATTATAAAGAGGTGTTTGCCCCAATTGCAAGAATGGAGACAATTCAGCTAGTAATTTCGTTGGAGGCTCAAAATGAGTGGAACATTTTTCAAATGGATGTAAAGTCAGTATTTTTAAATGAAATGCTCGAAGAAGAGGTCTATATTGAACAACCCCCCTGATATGTAAAAGCAGGTAAAAAGAATAAGGTGTTGAAGTTAAAGAAGGCATTGTACAGGTTGAAGCAAGTGCCAAAAGCATGTAACACCTAAATATATGCATATTTCAGGGACCACGAGTTTGTGCAATCTCTATATGAACATATGTTATATGTGAAGGTACAAAAAGATGACATCTTATTGGTGGCCTTGTATGTGGATGGTTTAATTTTTATAGGAAATAATAAGGAAATGATTGAGAAGTTTAAGTTGGAAATGACAAAGGAGTTTGAGATAACCAATTTAGGTTTCATGTCTTATTTTCTCGAATTAGAAGAGAGACAAGATAAATCTGGAATGTTTTTGTCTTAAGAAGCTTATTCTAAGGAGATTTTAAGGAATTTTAAATGGAAGATTGTAATCCCGTAAGCACCCTGGTTAAAAGTTGTTAAGATATATGTTATGATATTTTGGACATTATTTGTAATTGGACAACTTTAATTATTTGAGGAAAATTATTAAAATGAGTATTCTACCTTATGTGGGACTTTTTGAAAATGAGAATTATTTAAGATAAAAATCTTAGTCATGATAGGATTTAATTGAAATAAAATCACCATATCTCGACTAAGATAAGGTGCAAATTTTGGGACTCTTCTTGACAGCCTATTTTGGTAGTTTTAATCTATCTAAGGCAGCTGATTTTTGGGTCATTGTTATCTACATTAGACAATTGTTTTTCTCTACCTATTTTGTGAATTTTCTGGAATGAATTGTGTGGGAAAAACAAAAAAACGTGATGACTTTGCAGCTGTAATTTTGTGTATCTTGAACTATTTTTGGTGGCTGATTTTGTTGTGATTCTTTCCAAATTTTGAGTTGCATTTTTTTCCAAGGGTTGCATGATTTTGTAGACTATCTATTGTTATATTTTTGCATGAAAACCTCCAGGTGTTTTTGATGTGGTTGTAACTCTTTATTTATCATGTTTCGGTGATGAAATGTTCATTGATTTGAGGTGTTTTGTTGTTGCTATGCATGGGATATCTTAATGACATTGTCAAAGCTTCGTAACAGATTTCTTAGTGGATAACGTCCCATTCTTTGATTGACGAAGTTGTATTGTTAAGGGAGATGCTTTCTATCTCAAGTATTGTCATTGTTTATGTCTTTATTGTTTAAATCCTTGAGGTGTTTAATTCTTATCTTTATTATCAAACGTTATTATGAAAGTCCTCTATTGAGGTTAGCATAAGGTGGTCATGCTATTGGGAGTGATTTACTTTCACGAGTTGTGAGGACGAGGGATAATTTCAAGGGTTGAGTGAGTCGGCTCTGTAATGCCTTTAGTAAAATTATTATTGTTCCTTGGTAAAAGTGATTAAGCTGAGTGAGGGTCCCCCAGATGTAGGCAAGATGTGCTGAATTGGATTACCAAATCTTGAGTGTTGATTTGTTTATTTTACGTTTAATTTTCTATTTTTGTTTGTGATAGAAAATTTACAGCTGCTGACATAGTTGCTTTATATCAAGCAACCACATATACAATTTAAAGCAACTACAACTAAAACATAACTTGTGCAAAACTGAATCCTTTCAGATTTTTGTTGGTATCAGAGCGGGTCACTAAATCAAAACTTGGTTCTTTAAGTTGGTACAAATCTATTTTTTGCAATTATGACTACAAGAGTAGGGCATCAATCACTAGGCCACCGTTGCTAGACGGTTCCAACGATCCTATATGGAAATAATGGATGAGAGTATTCATTCAAGCACAAGGAATAAAAGTGTGGAACTTAATTTTAAATGGCTAGACATATTCAATGACGACTGATGAAAGGGAGATGCAATGCTTGAAGATGCATTTGAGTGGACAAAAGCTGAATATGGAAATTCTCAAGCTATGCATTTTATCTTCAATGCAGTTGATAAAGGTCACTTTGCCATGATTTCAGCCTGTGAATCAGAAAAACAAGCATGTGACACTTTGCAAACTATACATAAGGGATCGAAATCTATGATAGCTTCGAAACTTCAGATGTTGGCTGTGAGATTTGAAGAGATAAAGATGGATGAAAGTGAAACTATTGGAGACTTCCATGAGAGATTGCGTGACATAGCACATCAACTTAAGAAGAAATATTGAAATTTGTTAAGAAGATATTGAGATCACAGCCTTTGAGATTCATACCAAAAATTGCAGCCATCGAAGAAGCCCATGATATCAATGAATTGTCTTTGGATAAGGTAATTGAGATTCTTACCAAATTTGAGATGAATTTGTTGAGAGACAAATGAGAGAAGAACAAAAGATTGACATTACAAGTCAAGATTGGTAAAGCCTTGAATGACATAGGAAACGAATCCGATGAGAATGAGAATATGATGTTATTGACTAGAAATTTCAGCAAGTGGTTAAAGAAAGTGAAAAAGGATGGGCCCAAGTTTAGGCAAAATGGTGGGAGCTCATCAAATAATAACTTCAAACAACAAGCTAAAACTAAAAAAGGCGAAAGAAAAGTGAAAAATTCAATGTCATAAAATGTCAAGGCTTCGAACATACGTAGGACGTGCTAACACTTTGAAGAAGAGAAAAAGGAAGTCCTATACGAGTACTTGGATGAGAATGAATCAAAAAGTGAGTATGGTTGTGAAGAGGAATTTGTGAGTAATGCTGCATTAGTTGCTTTATATGGCAAAACTCCAGTTGCTTGCTTAACAGCAACCAAGAAGGAAGAACTGATGATGAAACCATGGATAAATCAGTCCAGAATTTTGTGAAAACTGCAGAAGAATTAGTCCAAGGTTTAATTTCGGATTATGACAGTGATGACAGTCTGAGGAAAAAAGTGAGGATATTTACAAATCCTATGAGTGAATGTATGCAAAGTGGGTGCAAATATGTAAGAAGAATAAAAACCTAAAGAAGGAAAACTCTACCATAAAGAGCATCATTCAAGATTTAGAGGAGAAGTTATTATCTACAATAAATGAGCTGAATGAAACAAAGTTAAAGCTAGTCAGTACGGAAAAAATGACAAGAATGTTAAATGGATGTATTGAAAAGTTAGAAAAGTTGCTAGAAATTGATAAGATTAAAGGAGAACTTCAAGGGATTGGCTATAAAGGTGAATATTCTAAATCTAATAATGAGAAAAATGGTGCAACTAGATCTATGCAAGGAGAAATGTTAAGGAGGAAATGAAAATTTATACCTACTTGTCACTTTTGTAGGGTAAACGTGCACATAAGACCAAATTGTTATAAGTTATTACAAATGATATTTTAGAGGGGATAAAACTGAAAATCTAGACAATCTTCTATGAATTTCTAGCAGCAACCTACATTACCTAAATATACTTG
This sequence comes from Erythroxylum carthagenense, assembly GCA_026413575.1. Taxonomy (NCBI): domain Eukaryota; kingdom Viridiplantae; phylum Streptophyta; class Magnoliopsida; order Malpighiales; family Erythroxylaceae; genus Erythroxylum; species Erythroxylum carthagenense. The sequence goes on along the minus strand of JANZLD010000003.1, from coordinate 6,615,646 downwards.
TGTCAGAAAAGGGGTCAATTACAAGCAATAGTGGTTTTTAAATCTATGTGGGCTGCTTCAAATGATGGTTGGTATTTTGATAGTGGATGCTCATGTCACATGATAGGTGAAAGAAGTTACTTGACATATTATTAAAGTTATGTAGATGGCCATGTTAACTTTGGTGATGGAAAGAAGGCTTTGATTATTGGAAAAGGGACCCTATGCGTGGATGGACTGCCACACTTCAAGAATGTGCTTTATATTGATGGGTAAAAGCCAATTTGATAAGTATAAGCCAACTTTGTGATGATGGATTATTGGTTAATTTCATCAGTGATGAATGCAGGGGATTAACTGAACAAGGAGAATATTTGGTGAGTGACAAAAGATCAGTAGACAATTGTTATATGTTGCAGCTCACAACCTCTAACAAATCAGCCTCATATGATGATAATATAAATCTTTGGCATCAAAAGATTAGCCATGTCAACTATGATCTTATTAACAAGTTAAAGAAATTCGAAGTAGTGAGATGGTTGGCCACAATAGACAATGATAACAAGACAATATGTCGTGTATGCTTAATGGGTAAACAGACAAGAGTGTCACACAAAAAGTTGAGACATGTTACTTCCTCTGGTGTATTGGAATTAATTCACATAGATTTGGTTGGACCAACATAATATGCTAGTATTGATGGAATGAGGTACTTTTTGACTTGTGCTGATGATTACTCTAGATATACTTGGGTAGCATTCTTGAAAGAGAAATCATATGTGTTTAAGGTTTTTAAAAGTCTATGTATGTAAGTTACAAATCTAAAAAATTTGACAGCGTTGAGAATATAATCAAATCATGGAAGGGAGATAAAAAACGCAAGTTTCAATGACTTTTGTGAGAAATATGGTATCATAGAAAAAATTTCAGCACCTAAAACTCCTTAACAAAATGGAGTTGTCGAGAGGAAGAATAAAACTCTTCAAGAAATGGCCAGATTTATGTTATATGGAAGAAAAATATCATCAAGATTTTGGGATGAAGCGGTAAACATAACATGTTACATAAGTAATCAAGTATATCTCATAAGCAACTTGAACAAGACATCATATAAACTTTGAAAGGGAAAGAAACCAGATATCAACTACTTTCATGTTTTTGGCAGAAAGTGTTATATTCTAAGAGATAGAGAACAACTTGCAAAGCTTGAGAACAAAAGTGATGAAGGGATCTTTATTCAAAACATAGCAAGGCATATTGGGTCTTTAATCAAAGAACCAAACACAGTGATGGAATCGATAAATGTTGCGGTGGATGATATACATCAAATAATTGACAAAGTAGTAGAAGAAAATCTTTAAAACTAACCTCACGAACCAGCTCAACAATGTAAAGATGCAAAAACCAAAAATTGTCATGCAGTTAGTTGTTATTAGTATTAACCAATACCGATATAGTATTACATTAGAATCCAATCCGATATTAGTATTGGTATAATATTCATAGCATTGGCTGAAATAATACAAAGTAAGCAAAAGGAATCCTAGGAAACAAGATATAATTGATGGGTAGACGCCTTTGTCCTGCTGTCACTTTGGTTTTAGGAATTAGGAGGATATTTTAGTTGCTAATTTCTTTTCCAGTAAGGTAAAGCCTACTCTGTCCTACGACTTTTCCACTAACGTAAAACCTACTCTGTCCTACGACGTTTGACCTGTCGGCTAAGAATTGGTTTTGAGTTGGATAATCCCCCACTGCCATTATCTTTGGGGTAACTTTCTGTTTCCTAGTCAAAAGTAACTTTCCAATTTCCACATGTAACTTTCTGTTTCTTATTTCCATGTCGAAACTTCACCGTTCAAACTTGACAGCCGATAGAAAAATTACTACTATTACATGTATATATATATATATATATAATTACAATAAACTATTATTTCTAATTTTTGTAACATCTTAAACATTACAAATTATAAACAAAAATATTTTTAACCCCTTTAGATGTGTCAATTGACTTTCGATCATGTAATAGTTGTAATTTTTTGTTATAATATAAATAAAAAGGGAGTATCAACTAAAGCACACAAACTTATGGCAAATTTTAATATTCAACAATAATATTCAACTAAAGCACACATATGAACTTTTTGGTATAATATAAATGAAAGGGAATATCAACTAAAGCACATGGCAAATTTTAGATAAAAAATGCACACGAAGAATTATATACTTAGAAGTTCCATTAAATAATATTCTTTATCTTTTTACATTAATTTCTTGATTGTACATTCAAAATTCATACATATTAATTGATGATTGTAGTTTAGCGTTTGGAATATAAAGTTTCAATTAAAAAACTCAATAATTTGAATTTGTAATTATTTGTTACCGAATAATTTCATAAAACAAATCTTAGTATTTTTAAGAAGTTCTAAATTTTGTTCTGTGTTGTTAAAATTAAAAAATAAGTGATCTTTTGATGTTAGTGATCAACGACATATTTTCATCTTAGCAAAAGTTGATCCAAGATTAAGTCATTAATTAAATTTGTAGTTGTAGCATATATATATATATATATATATATAGTATTTGAATCGTGAAAGTTGGGATAACTTTATCAATTACTATTCATCTTTCCTCCAACCATATATATATACATATATGAATCGTGAAAGTTGGGATAACTTTATCAATTACTATTCATCTTTCCTCCACCCTGCACAAAGCTATAAATAGAGGCACACCTAGCAATAGACCTGCCAATTATCCTATAATCGCTTCAGGTTTTCAGGTAAAGTTTTTCAGCTATCCTTCACATTTCTTCAATAGGTCCCAAAAGTACACTTGCTGAATTTTATATGTTGATTTCTTAATAAACATACCTTGGTATGAGACAGTCTGTGCATGTATATGTGTTTCAAGTACGGCTTATTTTTGCACAAGTTGTGATCATTACTTAATTTCTTCTTCTACGTTCATAGCAATTTATATTTTACGTACGTTTCAGGATATACAAGCGACTAGGTGGTGATCGATTTGTTCAGAGAAAAACGTGAGATCGCATAAGATGCTAACTATGGAAAGCAAAACCACAAAGGCGTATTTGGTCATGTTAATTATCATCGTCATGATGCTTGGAACCATGTCAGAGGCCATACCAAGTGGAAGGAAGAAGCTCGACAGTGGCCACCTTTTAGGAGAGATAGGCTATACCAAGTCCAGATTGGCTTATTTTCGCCGTCTTCAAGACCGTATCACTATCACCAAAAGAGCTCCTTCAGGACCACGTCCCACACCATGGACAGAATCCCCGTAGTTGACTTGATAATTTTCAGTCACGCATGTTCAAATGCTCTTCTTAGCTTACTATACCTAAGCATATCCTCCTAGAATAAAGGTTTTAGGCAATAAAATCTGCATTTCTGTCACTTAGTTTTCTCATTTTATGTGTAATATACGAATCATAAAAATAGTCAATTAATAATATGTTAATGTTTTTTTTTGGAAATTTAAAATAATTAAATTACTCAAACAATAAGTTTACACTGTACAATCCTTCTAAAAGGAAAAACAAAACACCGAATCGATGTAACCACCAATACCTCTGCAAAGGTCAGCCCAAAAAACAACTACTAAACTCTAAATATGCCAACGCCGCCTCATTTCCAAGCTAATAATCTCATGCTGTCCAGTAACAATGAGAGCCTCACGAATCACATTAACAATACTATCAGCTAACTCATACTTATAACGCTCCTAGTGCTTATAAAGCCTGCAGTTTCTCTCCCTCCACAAGTGATAAATCACTATCTGAAAAGCCGTCCGAAGTATGACACTACAGGCCTCCCGGAGTGAGTACCCCATATAAGATCATCCAACACCTCCGTCCATACATAGGAGGACTGTGTTCTGCCAAGCAAATGCAAAATACGACTCCAAACTACCTTAGAATACTCACATTCAAAAAATAGGTGATCTCGACTCTCCTCACCTATGGTACACAACACACAAATGGGGTCGAAACCACCAAACCATCGATCTTTCGTTCTCAATCTGTTTTTAATAACCAACCACAATAAAAATGCTGCTCTGGGACTTACCACTTTCTGCCACACCAGGACCGCCCAACTGACCTCCTCCAGTAGAACTCTACCAATGCCATGGGCTGATTTAGTCGTGAATACCCCATTAGGACATATAGTCCACCTTAGCTGATCCTGAGCTGAACAGAGTACCACATTATTAAGGTAACTATCAAGAGTATGACCATACCTGCAATTAGTCGTGAGAGCCCTCCATCGCACTACCCAAGCAACTGTAGCCTCCTTAGGAAGCCAATTTCTGAACCTCAACAAATCATTTCTCAACCATAGAGGGCTGAGGCTATTCCAATTATCAAACCAGAAATTTACTGCCTCCCCACTCCCAACTTGCCATTTTATAAAAGGAAAGATCATCTCTCTTACTTGCAACAAAATTTTGAAAATCCAAGACTGATCAGACCCCATCTGCATATGCCAAAAACTTTATCTGCATATGTTGTAATTTGTCTAATAATAAAATGGGGGCATTTGATTATATATATGCATTTATGCTTCTTTTGCTTACTTATTTTCCTTAAATTTTCAATTTGCAAAATTAGTCCATTGTAGATCATGCCACTGAATCTTCGCACAGATTAAGATACTAAAGAAACATGCTTAATTAGCAGTTACTCTCTAGCTACATAATCGGGTGTACTTACGGTACATATTGATGTTCATTTTATAAATTTTACTATTTTAATACAAAACTACATGCAAATAGATTTACAAATTTAGTAACAATAAAATGATTAGTAGAGATTGATTGAGATGGTGTAAGTGCTAAGTTTAAACTTCGTACTATTATCTAGTCATCGATAACAATTGTGTTTGATTAAAACTAAACCTAAATTGAACTATATAGACTAAATCACCACCAGAGATATGTGAAAAATAATGATATGTTATTAATTTACATATCATGTTGAGATATTTTTCGAGCATATTGGAGGAATATAATTATGATTAAGGTGTTTTTATATTGTTTTTAAAGGTTAGGAGATGTGGAGCAGTTTTGAAAAAAAGAAACTAAAATTAGCTAAATTGGAGAAGAATTGTATAAGGAATTTAAGAAGCCATAAAGACAGGGCAACAATGAGTGATTAAGAGTACGTGGGCATGCGGATAATGAAGCTGAAAATCCCATATGTTACGCAAATTTTGAAACACACCAGATTCCTACGATTTTTACCCCGATTGCACACACCAGATTCCTACGATTTTTACCCCGATTGCTCTTTTTGGAATTACCTTCCTACCCCCTCCTCTTTTGCTTCTTATTAGATTGCCCCTTTCCTGCATCTAGTCTAGTGGTAATTTCCTAGGGTCTCCAAGGTGGCAGAGGCCAGCGCCTCACCAGAGGTCCTCCTTTGGTTTGACAAGGGGACTATGGAAATGGGAGAATCCTCGCTTTCTAAAGAGGATTTTCTACCTCTCTGTCGTTAACTGCTTAAGGATTCTTCGTTCGAAAAGTCTGTTAGAAATTTAGACCTTCCAAACCTACACCTAAGGATATTTAATAGACAAAAATATCAGAAAATAACAACACAAGATAATTTACTTGGAAACTTCCAAATCGGAGAAAAACTACGGACACCGAGAAGAAAATTCACTATGTGAAAAATTCTTACAATTACACAATTTTTCCTTTCACCCAATCCCCCAATACACCAACACACTCATAAAGAAATACATAAGACAAACTCTCCAACTCTCACCTCAAAAGAGGAATTTAACTAGAGTCAAATTTGTACTATAAATCTTTGACTTTGTTTGGTGCACTAACTAAGGAGGTAGCAACCTCCTTATATAGGTAGGAGTCTTGCCCCAATTGTTGTCTCCAACCAATATGGGGCAACAAAGGAGCCAAACCCAACAATCTCCACCTTGGCGACTTTGATTGATCCCACAACCACGCTCCACCTCAATGAAGATCTCCTGAAAATAACATAACTCTCATCGTAGAGAATTATCATGCTTTAAAGCATCATGCTCCACCATAAAAGCATACCCACTCAGAATAAACCAATTCTAAGCCTTCTACTTCGGCACATGTCGAAAATAACCTTGCTGAAAAATTATGGTGCAACTCCCATGTTTGGCTTTCCTGGAAGTTCATCAGCCATCGACATAAATTCCACCACACACCTTGCATTAATGTCAAACCAATGCCCGTGTGCAAACTTGTGGACCCGCTAATAGTAACACATCCTCTATCATGACAACTTTGGGATTAGCGGCATCCCATGAGGATGTACATGCTCCCCTCTTTTTAGAGAGTAAGATCATCATCCATGGAGACAATGTTAGCAACATTGTCAGTCTCTCCATTAACTGACCCAGAGCCTCTTGCCGAACCTGCTCCACCTCTCGAACAATTTTCTAACATGTTTCTTATGCTCTTCTGCCTTGATGAATTTTACCGTTGAAATAAATAATACACCAGGAAAGTTTCCAGGAAAGAGAGGTGGGTCACAACGGACACGCTTAAATACCAAGTCTTTCCTTAACCAAAACTTTCCTAGACATGTACTATCACACTACCACACTAAAACTCCACCGCACCAAATAAACCTTTCTTAAGAAAATCTTTTCTGATGTAGAAGATCAGTCAAAACTGCGACCATAGAGCATACTTAGAATTTTCAAGAAAAATATACCTTGGCTCTGATACCACTTGTTGGGAATTTAGACCTTCCAAACCCACACCCAAGGATATTTAATAGACAAAAATATCATAAAATAACAACACAAAAGAATTTACGTGGAAACTCCTAAACCGGAGAAAAACCACGGGCACCGAGAAGAAAATCCACTATGTGAAAAATTCTTACAATCACACAATTTTTCCTCTCACCCAATCCCCCAATACACCAACACACTCACAAAGAAATACACAAGACAAACTCTCCAACTCTCACCTCAAAAGAGGAATTTAACTATAGTCAAATTTGTACTACAAATCTTTGACTTTGTTTGGTGCACTAACTAAGGAGGTGGCAACCTCCTTTTATAGGTAAGAGTCTTACCCCAATTGTTGTCTCCAACCAACATGGGACAACAAAGGAGCCAAACCCAACACTTAAATATATAAATATATGTAATGAAATTTCCATCTTACAAATTATTTCGTGAAAAGAACCAAAGTTGGGTTTATTTAAACGTAACCATAAAACCAATGCATAAATACAGGAAAACATTAAAGTGAGACACAAGCAGAAGTCATAGAAAGATGAATATTAATTTTCTATCATGTAGCATATCAGACACATTTGTTAGGTTATTATGTAGCATATTATACACATTTGTTTAGTACGTCAAGGAGCTCAAAATTTACATCTCCCTATTAATTATTATAGTATAGTGAACTAATTGTTAAGTTAAAATGACTTTATATAAATGATTTTGATGAAGTACAAATAATAATGAAAAGCAGACGGAAGCCAAAAGCAGACGAAAGCAAAAACCAAACGGAAGTTATATTAAAAAACAGACGAAGAAAAGCAAACGCAAGAAAAGCAGACGCAAGAAAAGCATACGCAAGAAAAGCAGATGAAAAAAAGCAGATGGAAGAAAAGCAGACGCAAGAAAAGCAGGGGGAAGAAAAGCAGACGCAAGAAAAGCAGGCGGAAGAAAAGCAGAAGGAAGAAAAGCAGGCGGAAGAAAAGTAGACGAAGAAAAGCAGACAGAAGCAAACCACGTCAGAATCAAGAATCAGTTTGAGTTAGTTATAAAACTCAACTGAATAATCGTTTCTTGAAAAAAACAAGAATCAAGAATCAAAAAGTAGTTGAAGACGAAGTCTATAAATATGAGTCGGAATCAAAGATTGAAAAAGTTACGAAAACACAAAAGTTACATGAAAGTTACAAAAAGTTAGTATATCGAAGCCAGACATCACTTCTTACGGGACTACGTTCAGAGAAGGATTGTGAGTCTTCAGTTTATTGAGACGAACTTTCAATGGGCGGACATCTTTACTAAACCACTGAGTGAAGAACGGTTCAAGGAAATCAGATAGAATCTCAACATGGTGATGTTAAGTGACCAACTGTCTAACACGTCACGGGCAAGTTAAAAGGTCGTCAAAGTTAACGGCGTTAGTAATAGTGAGTTACAGTTGGTAACTTCTCTCACAAGGAAGTTTTGGAGGGAAAGTGTTGTGACCCGATTTTGGAACTGGACCCCAACTGAAAAAACGGAAAAACTAAATGGCGGAAAGCGAAAGAACGCAAATCGGATCAAAAAGTGAAGGAAACAAAAGGAAATCAAAATCTTAAGGAGCCATATAAAATTCGAAAGGCTCGAAATCGAAAGCAAACAAAACGATTCAATCAACTGAAAGGGAAAAAATCTGACATTCGAAGCGTGTACCTTAGAAAAACTAGCGTTGGAAACCAATAAGACATTTAATTTAAGCCAATCTAATCCGGTATAATTTTTTTTCTTTTTCATTATTTATTCCATTTCATACAAAGCAACTCACTTGTTCCATTTGGAATTCACCAATTCCATAACCTCAATTTATTTAATCCTTCATATGCGAATCATTTAAAACAAAATCTTATTTTTCCTCTGCCATCGAAACTCACACATGCCATAAACCAATCAAGCCATAAACAAAGAGCACTTCAATATTTCAATTCCAGCCACACAATCATCGGACCTCCTGTCTGGAATCCTAACACAAACAAACACATTCATATATCTATAACACTTCAATAATTCTCAATCAATAATTAGTATCATCGGACCTCCTGTCCAAAATCCAAACACAATCAATCCCATTCATAATCATATGTAATTTATATACAAACCATAATTCACTTTTCTATTCTATATACACATCCATAATTCATTTATATACTCCAAAAGAAATACATCACCAAACAAAAGTGGCATTTTCAAGCCACGATACAACCTCAATTCCAAATTCTGAAAATACACAAGAATATAATAATTCCAAAATCCTTCACAAAAGTCTAAAATCTTATTCTAACAAACAAAGAACTTAACCCTACAACATAAATACAAATGAACAGACGTCATCACTTTCTTTCATCCGGTCTCCTTCTTGATACCTG
>JANZLD010000003.1:6585901-6602009 GCA_026413575.1 Erythroxylum carthagenense | reverse complement strand
TTCCTTGGGCAATCACCGATCTCCTGGAAAACAAAAAAGCAATCGACGGTGAGTCGCTCTTCAGCTGAATCGGAATACCGAAGCCTAGCGTCGACTACTTGCGAGCTAAAGTGGATCACCCAAATTTTGAACACTTTCCAGCTTCAAATCACAAAACTCATACCTTTATATTATGGTAACCAGGCTGCGATCTACATCTCCAGAAATCCAGTCTTCCACGAGAGGACGAAACACCTTGAGATCGATCTCCATGTGGTTCGGGACTGCGTCACCTTAGGATTTCTGGAGCTCCGACATGTGAACACTACTGACTAACTCGTAGATCTGCTCACGAAACCCCTGACTGCCCGAAGCTTCTCGACTCTCCTTTCCAAACTCAACGTTGTCGGTCTTCACCCTAACTTTGGTTTGACCGGGGCGTGTTAGAGAGTCCAAATTAAAGATTACAAATTACTTCACAAATGTAGGCTTAGCATCATACTCATAGGGCCCAACTTTATTATTTTGTCTTTTACTTGGTTTGGTCCTTTTTCTCTTTCTCTGCTTTTGTACATATTGTCTGCCTCTGTTGTCTGCTTTTGTACAAACACATTTTGCCTTTGTTTTTGTACAACCTGCTCAGCCAACAATTCGTTACTAGCAGGACACTCAACCAATAGCAGTAGGGTAGTTTCTGTATATATTTCACACAATGATTCAATACAAGTATGAAAGAAATACCTTTCTTCATCTACTTCTTGTTTTCCTTCAGATATGGATAACAATGCAGTCATCCCACTTGCATTGGCAGTTGAGCAAGACACTGACCAACTGCTGACACAAAATTTTGGTGAGGTAAAGTCACTTGATCATTCTACTACTAATAAAACTCTTATGCAAAGGGATAGTGTGGAACAATCTGTCTTGGTGGATAGGAGTATTGCGAATACACTAAGCTTCCAACAAGGGGTGATGGGTTCTCAGGGAGCAGTTATTCCCAACCAGTGTCATCTAGTGCACACTGTATTGAGAATATTGAATCTAATGAACATGCTCCTCATGGTTATGATATTTTGGGAATTGATGCTGATGATAAAATGGATTCATACTCCCTTTCTGACTCCTTAAGCACATTACTAGATGACTTTAGAGTGCAATCCAAGTCTTACAAAAGGAAGTATGCACAGAAGAGGAAACAAAATCCTAAGTATCAGGGGACTTCCCCCAATCATGTCAGTCCTTATGTGGAACATTAGGGGGTTAAACACCCTCAGAAAAAATCACTAGTGAAGGAGCTAGTGAGAGATATGAAGCCTTGTTTTCTAGGCCTTCTTGAAACCAAAATAAAGGACCCCCTATCCCTTATTGGGTCCAAGTTGTTAGGTGCTTATTGGCGGGTTGTTTCCAACCATAGATCACACTTCAATGGCAGAATTATTTGCCTTTATAACAACGAAATGATTAGGGTTTAAGCTATACAAGAATCTGACCAGTTTATCCATTTCCATTGCTAGTTTTAAGATAGTTGAACTGTATTTGAGATTTCTCTTGTATATGCTTCCACTTTTGGCTTCCAAAGGGCCAAGTTATGGCAGGACTTAACAACTCTTCAGCTTACGATTTCTAATCCTTGGCTTGTTGTGGGAGATTTCAATTGTTCTTTGTCTTCAGATGAAATTGAGGGAGGCCAGCAATTTAATCTTGGTTTAACAAAGGAGTTGTCTAATTTTTTTAGCTCGGATGGACTTGGAGGATCTTACTTATACTAGACAAGTCCTTACTTTGTCAAACAACCAGCAAGGAAACTTGCTCGTTTGGAAAAAAATTGGATCGTTCTTCAGTAAACTCTTTATGGTTGCAACATTATCGTAATTCCTTTGTTTATTTTGGCGAAAACTTATCTTGAATCACTCTTACATGATAATACAAAGATTGACTGATAATAGATTGGCAAGTGCTCCTTTTCAATTCTTAAATGGCTTAACTCAAATGGCAGGATTTATGGAACTGATTAAAATTTGTTGGAGTATTGAAATTGATTGATGTAAATCATTCCAGTTTATGCAAAAACTTAAGTTGGTGAAGTTTGCACTTAAAGGCTCTTGGCTAGACATCACAAGCCCCTCTTATCCCTTAAGGAGAAGCTCTCACAAGCTCAGAAAGCGTGTTATGATTCTGCACACAACACTGCTCTAAGATTCGTGGAACAACATTACGTCCATGAGTATCAGGAAGCTCTAAACTTTGAAACCTTCATTCTCAAACAAAAATCTAGGCTAAATAGGTTGAAAGATGGAGATGCCAACTCAAAATTCTTTCACTCATCTTTATTAGCATGGAGAAAAGTCAATAGAATAAATATGTTTCATGAAAGTAATGGCAGAGAGATCTCTAAGGAAAAGCAACTTTAAGAACTTTCTAGATACTACTTATATTTGATGGGTTCATCCATAACTCCTAGTCCTAATGTTTTACAACTGTTTGATTGCTCAGTTGATCAGGATACCATAGAATTTCTAGTTTCTCTATTGTTGCTCAAGATGTTAAAAGGGTTCTCTTCAATATGCATCCTTCGAAAGCTCCTGGGCTAGATGGTTTCATGACATTTTTCTTTCAAAGTACTTTAGACATCACGGGAACTTTTCTCACAGATGTTGTGATGGAGTTCTTTACTTCCTTAATGATGCTCAAGTCAGTGAATCACATATACATCTATTTGGTGCCTAAAAAACATCAACCACAAACTATGAATGACTTCCGCCCTATTTCTTGCTGCAACATCATTTATAAAGTGATCTCTAAGCTCCTTGCTGAAAGAATTAAGTGAGCTATCTCTAGTATTATCAACTTAGCTCAAAGAGCCGGAGATAGTATCCTTATACTTCATAAACTACTGATGGAATACAATTCAGGCAAGGAACCCAGAAGCTATGTGAGTAAAGTCGATTTTTATAAGGCCTTTTATACTGTTAGCTGGTGATTCATTCGAGTATGTTTAGAAGATTTATAGTTGCCTTCCAAATTTATAGACTGGATAATGAATTGTATACAAACCCCATCTTTGAGCATCCTAGTGAATGGGATCCCTATTAAACCTTTTCAAATTGTTAGAGGGATTCGACAGGGCGATCATATGTCTCCTTACTTATTCACTCTTGTCATGGAAGGGTTCTCTCGATTGACCACTAAACTGATATCTTGCAATTGGGGTTTCCAATATCACTACAAGTGCAGAGCCCTTAATCTTACCCACTTAATGTATACAGATAATCTTATGATACTATGTGGTACTGATATCCATTCTCTTACTATGATGATGAATATTTTGGAATTATTTACTACTTGGTCTGGCCTAAAGCACAACCCTGCAAATAGTAGTTTTTACCTCTTGGTGAATGTTAGGAATACTTCTGAAATACTGGAAATAGCGGGGCTCAGTCATCATTCTACCCCTTTTTGCTACTTGGGAATGCCTATGACTTCTTCCAAACCTAAATATCATAATTGCTTACCCTTGAGATTAAGGGAAGAGTGACTGCTTGGAAGAATAGATTCCTATTCTATGCTGCTAGGCTAACTCTTATCATCTCGGTATTGAGTAGCTTACATTTATATTTGTCGGCACAACTTGCACTACCAAAAAAAAGCACTTAAAGAGGTGGATTGAATCATTAAAGCATTTCTCTAGTGAGGTAGAACTAAGCATTCCAAGAATGCTAAAGTTAAGTGGAGTAAGGTGTTGATTCCAAAAACACATGGAGGCCTTGAGATCCTTTCTACTTTTACAATGTGAAAAGATTATGGAGGCTGTAGACTGATCATAATGCCCTTTGGACATATGTCTAGCGCATGACCCATTATAGAGCAAATATCACATGTTTTGACCTGTTGAATTTGTCCTAGCCAATTTTTCCACCAAAGTTTGATTGGTGGAAGAAATAGTAACCTCATTAACCCTTCGTGGGGTGCTATCTTATTGATTCTTGAACTGTTGTGCATTAGCGACCATGCTAGAAATCAAACTCCTTGCTTCATTTATGGTTTTGTTCACCAATACTCCTCCACTTGCAACATCAATCATATTTTGATCCATTGGTAGCAAACCTTTGTAAAGGTATTGGATAAGTAGCTAGTCCAAAATCTGATGTTGAGGACAGCTTGCGCATAGTTGTTTGAATCTCTCTCAATACTGGTACAACGTCTCTCCATTGAATTGTCGAATTCCACAAATATCTTTTATGATGTTTGCATGCAGCATGGGAAGCAAGCAAGAATTTCTCTAGGAATTGCTTCTTTAGTTCATTTCACATGGTTATGGACCTATATGGTAAATAATAGAGCCAATCCTTGGCCTTGTCGGCCAATGAAAATGGGAAATCTCTAAGCTTGGTTTGCTCTTTAGTAACTCCGTGTGGCTTTATTGATGAGTAAACAACATGGAATTCCTTCAAATGCTTGTGTGAATCCTCACCTGCAAGTCCACGAAAAGTAAGCAATAAGTGTATCAAACCAGATTTAAGCTCAAAAGGTGCGTTAATATTAGGAAATTCAATGCACAAAGGTTGCTGGTTAACATCAGGAGTTGCTAACTCCCTTAATGTTCGTTGTTGTGGTCGTTCACCTATTAGCCTTTCTTCAGTGATTGGCTCTTCAACAATCGTCTCTTCAATCTTTTGTTCTTCAAACTCACAATCTAATTCTTCAGAATAAGATGTTAAAGTACGCAAATGATCTTTTTTTTTTCTTGTTAGTCTTAACTGTCTTCTCAGTTTCTGGATCAAAAATTAGTTCAAATGTATGGGAAGAGCGAGGCATCAACTAGAACAAAAAAATAAAAGAAATAAATCCTTGACACTAAGTCCCTAGCAACGACGCCAAAATTTGGCGAGTGTCAAATCAAACAAAAATAATTAACCTACTCGGAATATTAATATAACATAGTGGAGTAAGGTCGTCTCCTCAGATAATGATGGTTTATCTCTTTTAAACAATTAAGTAAAAAAAAAGGGGTTTGAAAATTATGTTAAAATGCAATATTAAAAATAATATAAGTGAATTGATTTGAAATTCAATAAAACAGACTTCTAGTTAAAGGAATTTGTTTCCACCTCATTTCATTTAATTGATCATTGATGCAAAAGTAATTTAACATATTCATGAATAAATTAGTTTTAGTTATTAAGTATAGGTTTATAATAACCAATCTTTCCTTGCCTTGTACGGAATCATGAATAGATCGAATAATTATTCCCTAATTGGAAAACAATCATAGAGGCACAATTTAGCGTTTTGATAGCCTTAAAATCTAAAAAAACCAAATTCAAATAAAATTATGTCGATTGCCATCTATTAAAACCAACAAATAATTACAAATTCGTAATTTTAATTAGCAATAGATTATTTCAAGATTATTTAGAATCAATGTTTCAATATAATCCTCTATCTAGAATAAATAAATTAGTTCCAAGCCGTTGATAATAAAGAACACATGAATATTATTAATAAGAATCTTACGGAAAACAAAATCTAAAGGAGAACAGGAAAGCTCCAGGTATAAAACTTCCCAAGACACTACGCTTACGTATGAAGAAGTTGGAGAGGAAAACCCAGCGTGCGTCCAGGCCTCTTCCAAAAGACGTCTCCCAAAACCTGGTTTAGCTACTGCCTGTTTTTCAAAGTGAGCCACCTACGTACTGCCTCTCAAAAAGTCGATCTCGTTTTCTCAAAAAAAAAAAAAAAAAAAAAAACTAGCAGCTGCGCGTACGTAAATTCTTTTCTGCCCAAAGACCTACGTTAAAATCGTCTGCCCAGCCCTCAACGCCCCCTTTTCCTTTTCCACTGCGTCTTGCGACAATTTAATTTTTTCTGGCTGATGCGTTTTTTCCTTCTCTGCTTGCGGTTTGGACTATATATCTGTCGGTTGAATCGTCGTTTTATCTTCTTTAGTTTTGCTTGTTGCTTATTCTGCTGGTTGAGTGCTGCTGGCGTTTTGGTGGGCTGCTACTGCTACGTCTACGTTTTCTCTTCTGCTGGCTATTCTTCTTCTGGACCTTGCTGCTGTGTTGTTTTTTGTGAACTGCTGCGTTTTTCTTCCTCCCGACAGCTACTGTACATTTTAACTCCCAGTTGTCGTTTTCTTCTATGCTGTTGGTGTTTTGGTCTGCTGCTCATCTACTAGATGTTTTTCTCCTTGCTCTCTACGTTTTATCTCCTTTGTGCCGCCTGCATTTTGCTTGCGCTCTTGTCTACGGCGTGCTATCGTTTTAGTGTACTCGAGTGCTGCTGTGGTTTGTTTACTTTCGCTGGTCCTGCTATGTCGTTTTCTGCTAATGGACTCTAAATTGCTGTCGTTTTATCTTCACAGCTGTTGTGATGCTTCTGCTAGCTTCTTTTTTTTTTTTGGTTACTTTTCTTGGAAAACAGCTTTTTATCTCCTAACTTCCAAAAACAATCTAAAAAGACAATAATCAAAACAAATAATATTTGTACAGTTATTATCAAAATCATTAATCATAAATCTTGAGCTAACATTTTAGTCAAGTTTCTTATTTTCTGAATATTTGTGGTTTTCGTGATCATAATGGAATTCTTTCTCAGGAGTAATTTGTAAGCTTACATGCACACGAGTCTAGATCCTTTGTCTAATTTTATAGTGTCTTAGTCATTTATTTATGTAGGTCTGGCATAAATAAATGCGGGTCTCGCAGAAATAAATGACTGAGATTCATTGAACATAATAAGACATCATAAGATTAGACAGAGGATCTTGTCTCGCACACCGACAGCCCCATGTTTCTCCTTAAATAACGACGGGTCACTTTTCGCGGATCTGAGCTTATATCATAGCATTGTCGGTGCTTTATAATTTGCTACTGTAACCATCATTAGATTTCTCTTTATGTTAATCCATCATGAGATTTCTCTTTATGTTAATAAGGTGTGCCACTTTATACATCATCCCATCGAAGTCCATTGACAAGCAGCAAAACGAATTTTTCGTTACTTGAAAGATACTCTCAGACTTGGGCTAACTATTCATCCTTTTAATTATCTTAATATTGTCATTTACTTGGATGGATATTGGGTAGGAGATATTTGTTGATTGTCGCTCCACTTGCTGGTTTGGTCTTTATTTCAATGGAAATCTTTTTAGTTGGGTTTCTAGGAAGCAAAAAGTGGTAGTGCGATTTAGTACTAAACCTGAGTATCAAGCTTTAGCTATTGCTGTTGCTAAAGGCATATGGCTTCAACATTTAATTCATGAGTTATGTCTCTTCCTCAAGCTCTGATATTGTTTTGTGATAATTTATTTGCTACTTATATCGTAACAAATATTGTTTTCATCGCAAGTCCAAGCACATTAAAATTGATTTCTATTTTATTCGTGGGAAAGTGGAATGTGGTGACCTTAGAGTTCGACATATTCCATCCCAAGCTCAAATTTCGACATTTTGACTAAGGGTCTTCCATTATTGTCCTTTCTTTGGTTGCAATCCAAGCTCACAGTGATTGAACCCTTGTTGAACTTACAGGGGTCATATTGGAACTATCATGTCAAGTGATAATAAACTTGAGCCGAAGAATTATGCTAGTGTAGTACTCATATTGAAGATTACTAGTAATTACTTGATAATTCTTTTTTTATTGTTTAAAAAAATCTGTGTAATAGATAGAGATTATTTCTGCTGTCTACAATATTTCACAGAATTGTATTTGTGCCAAAAAAAAAAAACCAATATAGAAGCAGGGAAATGTAGGCCTGGGTCTGCAATTTACGTTAAACATTCTCTTCTTATTAAAATAGTATGTATGCACACAGACACTAAGGCAAAGTACTTAAGTTCGAGTATACTGCAGCTATTGCATCATTTATTGTATTACTTGGGAAGTTTCCAAAATGTTGGCTTCTAAACAACATCAAGCAGTCTAGAGCGATGACAGCTCCTGAGAAACATGTTGCATGGTCGGACGAAAATGTGGATTAGGATGCAAGCACGAAATAGCAAGTTTTGCAATGGAGACTATGGTTCTGGCCATTTGATCCTCAGGTTTTGACAGGCGATCGTCCAAAGATTCTGCGACTAATTGATCACTTACACACAGTGGAAAGGATGAAGGTGATGATGAAAAAGATGTGATGAGATCGCTTGGATGCTTTCCCATTATTATTTCCAACGTCAACACTCCGAAGCTATAGACATCACACTTTTCGTTCACTTCCAATGTATAAGCAAACTCTGCAAAGAAAACAAAAGGATTATCAGTCCTAACTCAAGTTGACCATCGGCCATGATTTGGATAGTATCATTACCTGGAGCTGCATATCCAAATGTGCCTGCAAATGAAGTCCAATGTGAAGAATCAGGCTTCAGAATTCTAGCAGTACCGAAATCGGATATGTGAGCTACGAATTGTCGATCAAACAGAACATTCTTGCTTGATATGTCACGGTGGACTATTGGAGGAGAGCAGTCATGGTGCATGTAAGATAAAGCATTTGCCAAATCATTGATGACATTTATCCTCTTTTCCCAGTTGAAAGCACTTGCTAGTTCATCATTTCGCAGCATATAATCAAGGCTTCCACCTTCCAAAAGCTCGTAAACCAGAAACGAGTGAAGATTATGTGCGCAGAAGCCATGAAGTTTGACGATGTTGCGATGCCTTATTTCAGTTAAGGCAAGAATCTCACTTATAAAAGCTTTTGAATTGGCAACGTCTTCTTCTAGTTGGGAATGAAGCTTCTTCACAGCAACAACCTGACCAGTAGGCAACTGAGCTCTGTAGACACTGCCATGGCCTCCTTGTCCAATGCAAAATTTGGTGTCAAATGTTTCTGTTGCTTCAACAATACTTCCATACACCATTTTCCCATCATAGCTCCATATGGTGAAAAGGTTTTCTTTCTTTGCTTCTGAATCACCAGTTCTTCTATCC
Organism: Erythroxylum carthagenense; assembly: GCA_026413575.1. Taxonomy (NCBI): domain Eukaryota; kingdom Viridiplantae; phylum Streptophyta; class Magnoliopsida; order Malpighiales; family Erythroxylaceae; genus Erythroxylum; species Erythroxylum carthagenense. Next base: position 6,593,093 of record JANZLD010000003.1, on the reverse strand, counting down.
AGTCGTCGGAAATGTGCGAAAATCATTGCAATTATAACGACAACAAGAAGCAAAGAGCACAAAATCGGGACTGCAATATAAATAACTAACATTTTGTTCCCTTTTCTATTCAACTTGACGCCTGGAGATGAAGGACAAGCTACCAAACCAGTGGCATTTCCACACAAACCTCTGTTATTTCTTAAGGCTTCAAATGGAGCATTGCGAAAGGCTTGAATGTCAGGAATTGCTCCTTCTAACTCATTATAGGATAAGTCAACAATCGTCAAGCCCAGCAAGGAGTCGAAAGCCGACGGAATAGCACCAAACAACTTGTTGTGTGAGAAATTCAGAGTCTCCAGGTTTTTCAATCCACCTAGTTGCTGTGGAATTTCTCCTACCAAAAGATTCTGACTGAGATCAAGATATTGGAGGGACCTCAAGTTACCGATCTCAAATGGAATAGCTTCACTAAATCCATTCATACTCAACGTCAAGTTCAACAGTTGGGTGCACTGCCCTAGTTGCCCAGGGATGGGACCACTCAGATTATTTGTGGCCAAGTTAAGATTTGCAAGAACAGAAAGCATACCTATTTCCAGTGGAATACTGCCTGAGAGATTGTTGTCATTCAATAAGAGGTTGAACAACAATTTCAAGCTTTGCAATTCCTTTGGAATCTCTCCAACTAGTTGATTCGAAGAGAGGTCGAGATATTGAATATTACTCGCCATTCCAAGTGCTCGTGGTATCTCTCCTGTGATACTGTTGTTGGCCATTTTCAATGTTGTTAGATTGAAGCACTGCCCCCAATTAGAAGAAACCTCACCATACAATCTGTTATTACTCATATCTATGTACTTCAATAGAGGATATATGCCCAAGGCTTCAGAAATGTTTCCGGTAAGTTGGTTTCCTTCAAGCCTGACTCTGACCAAGGTTCCACAATTTTTTAAGCTCTTTGGAATGGGACCTGTAAATTGGTTGCCTTCTATAGTGAGATAGTCGAGTAAGCCTCCAATGCATATATCATCAGGTAAATGGCCTGTAAGTCTATTTTCGGACAATAGAAAAGTTCTCAAATGTGTGAAATTGTTCATGTTCTGGGGGAGGGGACCAGAAAGTTCATTCATGAACAGCTTTATATCGACAAGGGATTTGAGTTCTCCTAATCCAGAAGGGATTGGTCCAGATAGTCTATTCTGATACAGTGCAAGACCGGTTAAGCTTGTCATGTTTCCAACTGACGTGGGGATTGTTCCAGTCAATATATTTTCTGACAAATCAAGAACTTGGAGAGATCTTAGAAAGCCAACTTCTTCAGGGATCGAACCGGACAAATTGTTTTGGAAAAGGAAGAGATCGGTTATGCGACTGAAGTTTCCTATAGAAGCAGGAATTTCACCAGTGAGGCTATTTAAGTGTAAATCGAGGAGTTCCATAGCTTTCAGGAACCCAATATCATCAGGAATGGATCCTGAGATACTGTTATCGCCAAAGTTGATGTATAACAAGCTGCTCAAATTAACCATAGAAGGTATCGGACCCGTGAAATTATTGCTAGAGAAGTCAAGAGTATGGAGAGAAATAAGCATGCCTAATTCGTCTGGTATGGAACCAGAAAGTTGGTTGTCATTAATCCACAAGTCTACCACTTTCGCCAAGTTTCTTATTTCAGATGGCAGATTTCCAGAAAGAAGATTGTAGGACAAATCAAGAAGGTTGAGCTGGGAAAGGTTACCAATGCTTGGTGGGATGGAGCCATGTAACGAATTGTTGGATAAATCAATAGTAAGAAGGTTAGGGAACGAAGAGAAGCTTAGATCTTCAAGAGTACCTGTCAAGCCAAGATGTGAAAGGTTAAAGGACTGAGTACTTCCATTGTCATCACAGGCTATCCCGGTCCAGTTGCAATGGCTACTATTTCCAGTCCAAGAAGATAGCAAAAACTGGCTTTTGTTGCCAAGACTTGTTTTCCAGTTCAGAAGGGCCTTTGCTTCGTCCCCTGCCAGGCTTATGTTGCTATGATCATTTGCCAGGGCCAAAACAGAAGTTGAAGGGAACAATATCAGGAGTAAAACAAAACTGAAAATGGGAGAACAAAGCAAGATTCGGAGAGAAACAAGATTTCCCAGTAGCATTTTTAGTGGAATACTCGTCTTGAATGGCGTTGATTGGCTAACAAAGCAACAGATTTTATAGATAATAGAGGTAATTAAGGCTTTGCGTTGCTTGGTGGAGGTAATGCATGAAGTTATATAGAAAGAAGTATAGCTCTAGTCATCGAGGCAGGGGAGACCTATTTCCATGAACTGGATGATGAGGAAAGTTGAAGTCAGGCCACTCTGCACAATCTAGGTGGCCAATGTGCTATCGTTGAAACTTGAACTAGTTGGGATGTTAATTTTGGCCCAACCTGTCCAACCGGATCAATTTTAGCTTGAGTTACTCAAGTTACAACTCAAAAGTGGTTGGCCTGATTAGGTCATAGGTTGAGTACATTCGTGATCTGACCGTTATTTTAAAAATAATATCATTTTTGATATACTTTTTAAAAAATTATAAGATAAGTCGAGTTAGCTCAGTCTATCCCAACTCATCAGACTATGAGCCGGTCACGAGCCAGTTAGGCCATGATCGAGTTGGATCACGTGCTGACCTATCTCAACCGATGGGACCACAAGCTACCTTATCCTGTGGTCGGGGCCAGTGAGCACGAGAGAGTATTCACACGTGATTTGAAACGAGTAGTAAAAACACTCTAGTGAGAAACTTTAAACGACTAAATGTACTACCAAATCATTTTATAATTATCAACTTCACCTCTTGTCCGTTCAAAATATGTGAATGAAAACATAACATTGGAAAGAAAATAAGAAAAGAGAGAAAAAGCGGTCTAAAATAAGAAAAGAGAGAAAAAGCGGTCTAGCTACTCATGTCCTTGTGTTCACAAGAGACAACGTTGGATCCAGGTGGCAAGCAAGTCAACGGTATTATTATTATGTTTTTATTGGCGTGTTTTCTTTGTTGGGTTGCTACTAACTGTCTAATCGTGATAAAGTTTATTTTGTTCAAACAAGAAATATACAGAAATGTTGTGTTAAACGAATTTTCGTATATATGTATATATAATAACACGTAAATTATGTTTTTTTAATAAATTAGTTGATAAATGAAAGACAAAAATAAACTCGATTTAAATAATTGTTATAGTATTTTATGCAGTGTATATTAGTTTACAATCTATTGGTAATAATTTTTATAAAAAATTAATTAAAGGCCTTCTTTAGTTTATGCATACTTGTTTAATTAACTAAAATTTAGAGGTGTGATAAATATATCTTTGTAAATAAAATAGTAATGAAATCAAAATAATTACGAAATTTTTATTACATTTACGTATCATCATTAAATCATTCATAGTTATTGTTATTTTAATATTGGACATTAAGAGATCGAAAAGACTAGCATATATTTTGTTTCTTTTTTGTGAAAGAAATAATCAATATTGTAGATTAAAATATGAAAATACTTAAACAAATGTGTGATTATTTTTTAAAAAACAAGTTTACTAAATTAACTCGATATGAAAATTTCATTTAGATTCTCATTTAATGATTCTATAAGGGATTTTTTTTACTTGAGATTTTTAAAGTCTTTTATATAGAGAATGTTTTTTTTTGAAAATTTAAAGAACTATATTACCAAAAAAAAAATAAAAGTCTACAATATACAAAAGCTAACAAGCCTTCAAAGGCAATCCAAGTAGGGGAAGCAACCCCTACTAACGCAAAAAACACAAACAAAGCAAACCACTATAACTAGAGAAACCAACGTTGCCTCATTGCTGGGGATATAGACTCCTGCTTATCGTTCACGAAGATGGCCTCCCTAATCAAGTTAATTATGCTATCAGCCAGCACATATTTGTCCCTTTCCACTTGCCTGTAAATTCGTAGGTTCCTCTCCCTCCATACATGGTAAATAATCAACTACAACGAGAGCTTGATGAGTAAGCCATCCAAACTCCTTTGATTGGTTTTATGGATAACCTCAGCAAACATAGCAGTCTACTCATATGCAGAATTCAAAGAGCCGAGTAAATGCAACATACGACTCCACACCATTTTGGTATACTCACATTAAAAAAACAAGTGATTTCTACTTACGTTTACCAATTTCTACAACACACAAATTGGGTCAAAAGTCCCAAACCATCTATCCTTAGTTCTCAACCTATTTTTAATAGCAAGCCATAGAAAGAATGCCGCTTTCGGGCACAAAACTTGATTCCAAACCAGGACAGCCCATGGTACCTAAGCATCCAATGCTTGCCCTATACCACGGGCTGAACGAGTGGTGAAAACACCATTCTGGGAAGTAGTCCATCGCACCTGATCTGGGTTGTTACTCAAACTGATGCCATTCAAATAGCTGAGAATAAGATGTCCGAATCTACACCTAAACAAGCGAACATGCTCTCGGACAACCCAAGCAAGAGATGCTGCCTGAGGAATTCGGTTCCTAACCACTGTTAAATCAGGTTAAAGCCAGAGAGGACTCCTCTCATGCCAATTATCAAACCAGAAAAAAGTTGCATCACCACTCCCAATTCGATTTTTGATGTAAGGATAAATCAAATCCCTCAAATGGAGAAGGTTTTTAAAAATCTATGAGTCATTAGGCCGCAGAAGAAGACACCAAAAGCTTTGCCCCTTAAGACGGAAGATTTGCACCCATTTGACCCACAAAGCCTCTTTATCCACAAAAAGACACCAAATGCATTTCATAAAAAGACGCCAAATGTTATATTTTGATACTACATATAACTTATTTAATTCAATAATAGCTTACTTGGAAGTCATTGGATATGACTTAAATTATATCGGCATAGTTGTATGATTAATATAGGGTTTATTATCTTAAAATAATTAGGGAGAATATTTAATTGCTCTAATTACTATCAATTTGACAATTTTTTGCCAAGGTAAAAAGATAATTTGAAAATAAAATTTCAAATATCATTATCAATTATCAATTATATAAAAAAATCATGCACTAAAAGATTAGTTAATGTACCTTTGACATTTTTAATATTTTAGTAGTTATAATACGTTGTTAGACATCAATTTTAGTCTAAAGATATTAATTATTAAATTAAATAATTAAAGATAAGTAAAAAATTTAATTTATCTAATCCTAAATACAAATTAAGATTATCATTTATATTCATTGTTAATATATATAAAACTTAATATTTCACATATAAAGAATGGTTAAAGAAAGAAAATTTAATTTGATATATCATTTTCAAATAGAATTCATTATTTAATATTAATCCTTAATTATCAAATATCTTATATTTAACTATTATTATAATTTGCAACAATTGTTTGACATTAGCCAATAATAAATTAATTGATAGTAGTGAAGGAGTGCATCGTCCCAAGTAGAAGGTGGTTTAGATCTATAATGATTGAAAAGTAAAAATTTATTAGAGTATTAATCAAATTTTAATTTGTTATTTTCTAGTCATGATTTTAAAAAAATTTGAATTAAATTTATTATTGGATTATTTTAAATTTAAGACATTATAAATAATATTAAAAATAAAATTTTGTTAATACTATATTTTGGGTAAAGATTAAGAAGAGAAGTAATGAGGTGACAAATTCTTAAATGATTAGTGATTCTTAATAAAATTATATATCAATATCATGAAATTTGAGTTTCAAATCTGATAAAAGTTGCGGGTAATGAATTAATGATGTTATCTCACAAATTTACTTTCAAAATAATATTTTCTTTGTCATTAGGATCATTAGTGATAATATTTTCAAAATATTTATATAATTTTGATAGAGTTATTAATATTCTAACAGTATTTGTTCAGTTTTTCTTTTTTAAAAATATTGTTTGATTAAATTTTGAAACTCATAATAAGACTTAATTAAGCTATGTGTTTTTTGTTAATTAATCATGATGAAAGTCATGCATTGAATACAATGACAAATATTTGATTAACAAAATGATTTAAAATGTCAAAACTATATATATATATATCTTAACAAGTTTTTTTATGGATAAGTAATAAATTAAGTTTTTTTCTTCATATCATAGTAGTGCTAGTCACATATATAAGTGACAAAAATCGAAGGGGTGATTGTTTTGCAAAAACTTCGATTTGACCGCAGTTACTTATAACTGTATTTGTTGGTTACTAGATATAAAGAAATTGTATCAGCAACTGTTAATTTTTCAGCACAACCGAAAACAGAAAAATAAATACGAAATTAAACAGATCAATATCGAAATTTGATAACGTAATTCGACACTCCTTGTCTACGTCTACAATGTCCTTACCAAGCTTAATTCTACTAACGACAATAGTTTTATATAAGGTTTTACTGAGGTGACACCACTCAACCCTTGGCACTATCTCTCGTCCTCACAACCTACGAAAGAATTTCACTCCCAATAATACAACCGGCTCATATTAATTTCAACAGAGGATTTTCTCAAGCAATGTTTAATGAAAACGAAATAAAATAAACAATTCAAGTGATTAAACAAAATTCAACATAAATAAAATTCCTTGAGATTAAAAGCAACTCTCCTAATTATGCCACTTCATCAACGAAACAATGAGAAGTTGTTCACTACTATGAAGCTTCAATATCATCGCTGAAAATCCCATGCACAACAACCACAAAATGTCTCAAATCAACAAATGTTTCTTTACCGAAACGTCATACATGAAGAGCTTTATCAAAAGAAATCACAGCTATAAGAACACCCAATCAACAACAACACAAAAAAAAGAAGTACAAAATCATTCAGCTTAGGTAACGTGATCCACAAAAAAGTTTGCAACAATAGAGTTCAATCTTCGTACAATTAGCTCACAAGACATATCAAGATATTGCACTCAAAATCTTAGTTGCAGAAATTCCAAAATCCACCTTCAATTGACATTGAAGAATAGACAAATCCACAGCTGAATCATGCACTTGCCAAGATAAAATTACAGCTGCATACTAAACTCATTAACCACGCACTGTTGGACCCCACACCTCACCCGTAGATGTTTGCGGGTTATACCGCGGCATCCAACCTTAATCAGTATTGTTTGGGAATCGAACTCGCGACCCCTCAAGGTTTTGTTGTTTCTAAGAACACGCCTCTCACCATTGAGCTAACTAGCGTGTTATTA
>JANZLD010000003.1:6531915-6545878 GCA_026413575.1 Erythroxylum carthagenense | reverse complement strand
TTTATAGAGGTTGTATAATGTATGTTCATGTCGCGATATAAATCAATACTCCTAGCCCGTCCCAATTTACCAAAATATCCTTCCCATCGGAGATGGGATGTTACATCATGTATGTATTCCGAAATGTGTTGTTAAAGAAATGGATCGAATTTTGAAAGCCTTCCTTTGGACGGGTAAAAATGGCACTTGTAGAGTAGCAAAAGTAAGGTGGAGTGACGTAGTAGTTCCTAAAAAGCAGGGAGGTTTGGGAATAATTTCAGTGGTGCAGATGCAGCGAGTGTTGATGCTGAAGTGTATTTGGCGGTTATTTGTGGACCGGGAGGCTTTGTGGGTGGAATGGGTGCAGACCTACCATCTCCATGGGAAGAGTTTCTAGAAAATTCTACCGAGGTCTGATCAGTCATGGTTGTTTAAAGGTCTCCTACAATTTCGTGAGTTGATCTACCCTCTCATTACTTGGCGGATTGAAAATGGTGTAAGGGTAAGCTTTTGGTTCGATAACTGGCATGGGTTCAGCCCGTTATGGTTGAGAAATGACTTGTCTGGATTTAGAAATCGATTTCCCAAAGAAGTGTCAGTTGCATGGGTGGTTTGGTGGAGGGAGCAAATGCCAAACTGTCGATTCGGTCATATTCTCGATCATTATTTGGGAGGGGTTGTGCTCACTTTGGATCAGGATAAACTGCAGTGGGCAATGAATCCGGGGTGGGGGGTTTACAACCAAATCAGCCCATGTCGTTGGTAGAAGAAGTATGACGGAGGTCGGGTGGGCTGAGGTGGTTTGGCATCAAGTTCTCAGTCCTAAAGCAGCGTTTATCGTGTGGTTGGTGATTAAAAACAGGTTGCGTACGAAAGATAGGTGGTTTGGTAGTTTCAACCCGTTGTGTGTGCTTTGCAACCAACTTAGTGAATGTCGAGACCATTTATTTTTTGAATGTGTTTATTCCAAAGCGATTTGGAGTCGAATTGTTAATTTGCTTGGTTTGTTTCTGCCCTCCTATGAATGGAGTATGGTTTTGGATCTTCTAATTAGGGAAACTCGAGCTGGACGGACTGATGGGCTCATTATCCGGATGGCGTTTCAGCTGGTGGTTTACCATATATGGAGGGAGAGGAATAGGCGAATTTATAAGCAACAGGCAAGGCCGAGGTATGAATTGGCGGATTTCATTGTTAATGTGATTAGGGAGATCCTTCTTGCCACTAGAACACAAGCTAGCTTGTGCTGGGATATGCGTAGGCGTTGGAGTGTGTAGAGGGTGGGTTTGTTTTTGAATGGTTATTTGGCTGAAGTCATTCGTGAGTGCCTCTAATTGTGACGTATGTTTTTGAGTTTCTTCCCCTGTTTTGGGTTGTACTCTGTACATTCATTGTTTTGTTTTGAGTAATATAGTTTCTTTAAAATGTCAAAAAAAATGTTGAATATTTTAAGTAATTACTATGGAATAATATTCATCCAAATTGAGCAAGTTTCTATTAAATTTTTATGCTTTTACGCCTAGTAAGAAAACAGCAAAAGAATTTATCAAAAAAATTGAAAGTGCGTCCGTAAACTAATTAAAAAACAAACTAAGCTCACAGTTTATATAAAAATGAAAATTTATAATTAATCATCTTAATAATTTAAGCTGAAATGAAATAAAATTTGAGAAAGAGATCTTTTGATAAAAATAATCAAAATATGAACTTTCATTTTCATTTAAGTAATTTCAAAATTGAAGTTTAAAATATCTCCAATTTTAATTTAAAAAAAAATCATATCTTGAGTTTCGTAACAAAAACTAACAGAAAAGTTGACATCTCAAAATGATGACATATAAAATATTTTTTTTTGTTTAAGTGTAATTTTACTATTTCCCATTAAATTCAACTTATTTCAGTTAGATTCCTAAATCAGCAGAAAATAAGTCACAAAAATGTTACAAATACGAAACAAAGAAGAAAGATGAAAGTAAAAATGAAGAAGAAGAATCCAATAGAAATTGATATTAATACTTCATGTCCGAGATCTTCAAGAATTGTGTAATCTTTCTAACATGAAAATTTTATCATGTAAATTTAAACACATAAATTGTCAGATTTTTTAATCTAATAAATTTTCACAAGTACTTCTAATAAGATATTTTTAGATTTTGTTTTCTTTCTCTTGGTCTTTGTTTTGTTATTTTCCATATATTGTCTAATGAAGAGATATGTGAAAAAAAAACTTAATAGATAGAGAGAGAGAAAATAATTATCAGTTTAAAATTCAAACGACATATCTTATTTTTACATATACTATTTATTTTAATTAAACATAATATCTCTTATTCAAATAACTAATGCAATTTAATATACTTAAATAATTAAACCAAAATTTGCACCAAAAAAATGATTAAACCAAAATATATGGTCACAAAATGAAATTTTCAAACAAATTGTAGATAAATTTTTATATTAATTTGTGAATACTTTGACTTTTCTTTTTCTTCATTTGAATATTACTTTTATCGGTTAAACAAGCCTTGGATATCGAAGCTTAAGATTTCTAGTGGTTAGTGAAAAATTGAACGATTGATTCAATTCTTTGATGGGTGGGAGTTCTTCGTGAAAATGGATTTTGGCTAGGATTGTATGCACAATAGCTGAAGAATTTGGAACCTTGGAGTACTATGTGATCCCTGATTTTAAACTATAATTATATGAAATCTTTTACGTAAAATAAAACAAATTAAGTACGCAACCTTTGAAGCAAAGAAGTTATAATTGATGGGTAGACTTCTTGGCCCTGCTTTTCACTTTAAATTTAGGAGGATGAAAGAAGTTATAATTGATGGGTAGACTTCTTGGCCCTGCTTTTCACTTTAAATTTAGGAGGATAGTTTAGTCGCTAATTTCTTACCCCACTAAGACGTTGTCCAGTTGGCGAAAGGTTTTGAGTTGGACAATCCCCACTTAATGTTAATGCCTTATCTTTGGGGCAACTTTCCAATTTCCACTTGTAATTTATTAATTTATAACCCTCGTTCTCCTTTCCATTTGGAAACTTCGCCGAGGTTTCACGGGTTATATTCAAACTTGGCGGCGGATAGAAAAATTGCGACTAGTACATGATCAAATATTAACTAGAAACCTAAGAAGTAATTTAAATCTACAATTATTTATTACCACAAAATTTTATGAAATGTGGTTTGGGTTGGCCCGCATCATTGAAGTTTTGTCCTCTTTGGCCGCCTAAGATGTCTACCTCCTATCTCCATTTTTTGGGGGGTTTTGGGAGTCAAATCTGAGACCTCAGGGTTTTATTGGGTGCACGATCATGACCCACGCCTAACACCACTAGGCTTTATCATATTTTTTATGTATAAGCAATTATTATTTTGTATTAAATTTATAATTCTAACTAATATTTAACCAATATTTTAGTTGGCGACCAATGGCAGCCCAAAGAGTCGGTATCAATCGATACCAATATTTGATACAAAACTTTCTTGTTCAATGCCTGTACTTTGTCGATACCAACTTAGTACAATATGGTATTCTAATCAATGGCTAGAAACCATTGAAGTTGAACAAGGCATTGCATTCCCAGCTTAGATAGGACATTGGACATATACGATTTTTAGGACAAAAGCAAGCCGCGACCTTTTGGTATGGCTTCAATACCCAAAAATGATGGAAAGTGCCTAAATCCCGTAAAGAGAATTCTAAAGAAAGCTTGAAAATAAGAGAGAAAACTTGCTGATCATCATTGCCTGTGACAATCATGATTGTAAATATCCAATAATGAGTCCGCACGAGAGCGAACAAAACTAAGTTGGAGATAATTATTCAACCGTCGCAGCTGCTTCAGTTCAGATAAGGAATGCTTTAATGTACAAACATGATTTAAATATTGTTTATCAATAAATTCCTGTGACTACACTAAGTAAATATTTTCTGCCAAGTGTCCATTAAGAAAGACATTACTGATTTCGAACTATCTCAAAACTCGACCTTTGGATATGGCCACTGTAAAAACAGATTGAATAGTCATTAGTTTCACAATCAGGCTGAAGGTATCAATAAAACCTAAACCATACTAGCCACAACAATGGATATCGCGTTTAGTCTTTTAATAGAATCATCTACATGTCTTTTAATTTTATAATATTATATTAAAATTATGTCATCTTAAAAAAAATTATTATTTGACAGACTTCTAAATATATAATAAAATTTATATCTTTATTCAAATATTTTTATTTAAATAATATTATAATAATTTTTTATAGAAATATTTTTTAATTTGTTTGGTACGGTAAAATATTTTAAAACTTTAATAAAATCTTTTACCTAAAATAATACAAAGTAAGCTAAGGGAATTCTAGGAAACAGGATATAATTGATGGGTGGACACCTTTGTCCTGCTTTTCACTTTGAGTCAAAAGTAACTTTCCAATTTCCACATACCCTCGTTCATCTTTCCATTTGGAAACTTCACCGAGGTTTCATGTTTATATTTAAACTTAGCAGCGGAGAGAAAAATTGCCTATTACATTACCACTTATCAATTGACACGTCTAAAGAGGTTTAAAAACATTTGTGTTCAGAATTTGTAATGTTTAAGATGCCACAAAAATTATTAATAGTAGTTTGTTGCAATTGAGGTTATATATCTTATAAATAATACTTAAACATTGATTCAAGGTAGTCCATTTTATCGAGTCTCTCATTGAGACATTGTTAAGAATTTTGTTATCTTAAAACTGATATAATTGTAATGGTCATTCTATTTCCTTATCATCAAATAATCAATATCAATTCATACGTTTATTTATATTTTTACATTAATTTTTTGATTATACAATTTTCAAACTTAAAATTCGTACATATTTAATTTGTTGATCATAGCTTATTGTTTCAAATATAAAATTTTAATTACAAGTATAAAAATAATTTAAATATGCAGTTATTTATTATCAAATAATTTAATTAAATGAATCTTATTTTTTAATAAATTATAAAATTTGTTATTGTTATCAATTACAAATTTTCATCTTAGCTAAAATTCGTCTTGGATTAAGGCACGAATTAGATCGATAGTACGTAGTTAAATTTAGATTAAAATAAAGCTATTCGAAGCATTTAGTCGTGAAAGTCGGGATAAATTTATTCAATTACTATTCCTCTTTCGTCTACCCTTTACAAAATTATAAATGGAGGCTCAATTAGTGCCAGACCTTCCAATTATCTTATAATCGCTTCAAGTTTGAAGGTAAAATCTTCCAACTGTCCATCACATTTCTTCAATCGATCCCAAAAGCACACTTGTTCAATCTTATATGTAGATTTCTTCATAAAAACAGATTTTGAAAAAGTGTTGGGAGGCAGTTTTGTCCATGCATATGCGTTTCAGTTGCTTATTTTTGAAAAAGTTTCTTCTTCTGCGTTCATAATTATTTATATCTTACGTATTTTTCAGGATATACAAGGACCAGAAACTTGAGATTGCACAAGATCACAAGATACTTATGGCAAACAAAACCGCAAAGGCATATTTGGTTATATTAATGATCGTCTTTATGATGCTTGGAACCAAGTCAGAGGACATGCAAAGTGGAAGGAAGAAGCTTGACAGTCGCCACCTTTTAGGAGAACTAGGCTATACTAAGTCCAGATTGGCTTATTTTCGCCGTCTTGATGAAGACAGTTCCCTTCTCGGCTCGAGAGCACCTTCGGCACCAAATAAGCATGGTCCTGAAAGAGACAAACCAAAACATGGAAATAATCCCTCTAATTGACTTGAGAATTGCCAGTCACCTATGTTCAAGTGTCCTTCTTAGCTTACTATACCCCACGCGACCTCCCAAAATAAAGGTATTAAGGAATAAAGTTTGCATTTCTTCTGTCACTTAGTTTTCTAATTATATGTGTAATATACAAATCATAAGTAACAGATTAATAACGTGTTGTTGTTAATTTGTTTAATAATAAAATGAGTGTTTCATATATATATTTTCTTCTTTTTCTTATTTTTTTTCCTTGGCACTTTAATTCTTTGAAAAAACTAGTCCCATTGTATATCGTGCCAACGATTCTTCGCTAAGATATGTCACCGTAAAAGAAGAGGACTTTGGCGACGATTATTTTCGTCGCTGAAAGAAAACATATTGTCGCAAAACCATTTTTTACGATGGTAAAAAATCTTCAAACCAATAGTCACGAAAGTCTAGTAGCAAATAATTGTCTACAACGTTTTTACAAAATCGTCGCCCAATTGATTTTGCTACAATCACTAGTTTGTTGCCAAAAGTAATTGGCGAGGAGATAAAAAATTGTTGCAAATGACACACCGCGACGTTTCGTTTTGGTTGGTAAAGGCAATTAACTTTGTTAATGTAGGTGTAGGTAATAATTTTTACCTACGGTTTATTTACATAGCATAATAAACGTAGCTAAAGGTTATTAGAGACGTTTTAGGAAACGTAGATAAAAAGTTTAGGTAAAATTTTAGTATTTGTAGTTAAAAAGTTTTTGTGACGAATTTTTGTTTTAAATTATACTTTCCTATTACAATTTATTATTTAATTATAACTATTAATAACATTTTTAATTCATATTATTGTTTTTAGCATGGTTTGAATTATAATTAAGTTACTTTTTTATTATTATCGTTGGTGACATTGTTTAAATAATAATTAAGTAAAATATAATAAAATTGTTTCATAATTAAAAATTAAATGCATTTTATAAAAAATAAAATGTAATTAAATGTTAATTAAAAAAACTTAAGAAATAAATTTATGAACAAACTAAGACTCTCATCGACACTATTACTTACATACTTTAACCCAATTATTTGTTTGACCATCTTTTAAAGCTTAGTCAACTCTCTTTCAGTACGATCTAATTTTTGCTCATTATGTTGTAATTTTTCTTCAATACAATCTAACTTTTTTTCATTACATTGTAACTGAGCCTTATGCCACCAATTCTCCTCTTGAAGTATCGTACATATACTGGTTGTGACGATGATGAACTAATTGGCTTAGGGCCATACCCAAAGCCTTTGGCCCTAAGCCATTGATATACCCTGATCTTGTACCAAGAACGTTACTGCAAATGTCATCCACATTGGGCTCATTCCTGTTAGACAATCTTTGCAACAACTCTTGTATCTTATCATAGAATTTAAAACACAAAATCGAGATGTAATTCAAATATTATTAGTTAGTATTACATAAATAAATAAAGTCTAAAATCAAAATTTTTATACTTACATAATTATTATGCACTTCTTCAAATGTCCAGCCTTCACCTTCCTTGTAATGTGTTAGTTTGTATCACACCTTTGTCCATGTAGTTGAGTCTGACTCTGTTATATGAATTAAAAAAATTGAAGCACAATAGATTATATTGTATTAATAGATTATATTGTATTAACTAATATAATAATAACTTCTAAACAAAGAACTTACAAATTCTTGTTATACGACAACAAATGATTTGGAGCCGAAGTTGTGAGGAGTTTTCATTTTTGCTCTGTTAACATTGACTTTCTCACATTTTTCCTAAATAAAGAAAAGAAATAGTTATTAAATGCAAAATCAAAATTAATGGAAGGAGATGTGAAGAGAAAGAAGTCAAACCTTAACCTTCGTAGAGATCTAATAATCACACATTTCACTCCAATTTTCTAGAGTCACTCGTTCTAGAATATGTCTCCTTGCCTTCTCATCCGAAGGAAAAGATTTGTAGTATTTATGAAGTTAATAACGATGATCCTTTGCCTTTTGTTTCAGTAGTGAACTTACACAGCTTAAAACTTTAGGATTCTCGATATCGATGATATTGAGCTTCATCTGTGAACAGCATATATAAGTTAAATTACTCCTTAAATAAGTAAAACAAAATTGCATATAATAAAATGAATTGAAAAATTAATGAAATTTTGTCCAAAGTATTTTGTAGCAAGTTGTCTTCCTTCAACTGTCTGACATGCTAAATGTAAGGCAATTCATTTCTAATAATGACTCCTAACTTACTGGACAAATTTGTTGATTGGATCTTGTTAACAAGATGATGTCGTGTGCAATCAATATGCACAAACAACTTGTTATTTATTGCAGCATTCATGTGTTGTAACTCAGAACCTTTAGTGATACCTCTACCACTTTTTCTTATGCCAATATTGGAACCTAACAATAAAAGAATACTGATAAGAAAAAAACACATTAAACATTTAAATATATATTTGAGCATAAATATAATTATAGGTGGTTAACAATAACAAACCTGAAGATCCCTTAGCATTAGTGGAGGTAGATATAGGTTGCTATTGATTGGCTTCATTGGTAGATGAAATCAGTGGTTGTTGTTCTATAGGGTAGGATTGATTTGGTTGTTGTGAGGGAGGAACATCTTCGGTAGTTGCCACCCTCTTTCCCTTCTTTCTACCGGGTCCCATAATATTGAAACAAACTATAAATGAAATATCAACATTACGTATAATCTTTACTTAAACATCAATATTCCACATTAATATAAGTCAAATATGAACATTTCATAATGTGCTTAAGTTAAACATCAAAGTTTAGTAAAAAACATAAGTCAAAATTAAACATTCTGCGTAAACATAACTCACACACTAACATTCTGTTGAAACATAACTCAAACAAATAGCAGCATTCCGCATAAACATAAGTAAAACATCAACAATACCCATTAACATAAGTGAGATATCAACAATATAGATTAATATAACTTAAAAATGAACATAACATTTCAAAGAATATAATCAATTTATTTACGTTCAATCATCGTGTGATCAAGATTTTGAAAATCATCATCAATAATTACATTATCATTGGCTTCTTCATCACAAATATATTTGGCCAAAGTATCATCATTGTCATTTAATTTATCCCGAGTTATAGTCTTCATCTGTTTGTATGATAAGACTAGCTTGGACTTCATCCAGTTTTACTATATTAGGATCAACATGTCTCTTGTGGAATGATGATATATTTGCATTTTCTATTTGAATGGCTTCTTTTGGTACTACTGTCACCTGCAGCCAAATTCAAAAGAAATCACTTCTGTTAATACAATTTAATGTAGTAGTGGTAAGTAACTATCGTTCCCACGAGAAATTTTTAACGGTAAAGATTAGCGAGTTTAAAACTAAAACAAAGTAACGAAAAGGGGGATGGTTTTGATTCATGACAAAATAAGAAAAATTATAAGAAAAATAATAAATAAAAAGAAATACTTGGATCTGAAATATAATGGGACATACCTTGGTTTTTGGGTCATCGATATTATCACGCTAATATGAATCCTTGATATAAAATTGCAGTCAGTAACAAACATTCATTAGGGATGTTTTCTTTTAAGTGTAATGACTAGAAACATGTATCCTAACATTCTTATTAGACAACAACCTAGATACAATCATAAGTTTAATTGAATAATATCTTTACGAATCAAGAACCAATGAGCAAGCGAAATACATGTACGATATGCAATCAATCAAGTGAATATCTCCTTAGAATTTTTTGACTCTAACGTAGAGAAGACAATCCTAATTGCTACTTGTGATTAGCGAAATTAAACGTCATATTTCGTTAATATAGACATTGAACAAATTAATTTCTAGTTGCACACTTAGAAACCAACGAATTCAATTAGAAAGAGTAGATCGGGAGATATTTAATGTTTATTAGCAACATAAACTTTATTCAAAACATCTCACACATACTAGCAGATAACACAGATCCCCTCAACCAAGATAATAAGTTTAGCTACTCATAATAGAGTCGAAAACAAAAGAAATTACAAAGCGTAAAGTCTCTATCCCTGGTTCTTTACTGGAAAACACGAAAATACTAATGGAGAAAGTGCAGAAAACGTAAAAAAACTGAAGGGAAAAAGTGTAGAAAATGAAAATCTATCTAGAACCTAGTCTAGCTTGCATGAACAGTATTTCTCTCTCCTTTTGTGCTTGTTTTTTCCAATTTCCCTTCTATCTTTCCTTGATTCTCGTCAGATAATGTATCCCCAATTTCAGGTAGTCAATCCCCTTGAAAGATGGCAATATAATCTTTAAAGATTGTGAGAATCTTGATTTTGACTTTTAAAAATTAATCTGCAGATTTATTCCATCTTAAGGCATGCCCACGCTTAGTCACTGAATTGCTATCGAACTTGAAATTTTAGATTTTCTTCATTCTTTTGCATCTTTTTGATTCAATTTCATCTCTAAGGTGTTGAAAATCATTTGTA
Organism: Erythroxylum carthagenense; assembly: GCA_026413575.1. Lineage (NCBI taxonomy): Eukaryota > Viridiplantae > Streptophyta > Magnoliopsida > Malpighiales > Erythroxylaceae > Erythroxylum > Erythroxylum carthagenense. The sequence goes on along the minus strand of JANZLD010000003.1, from coordinate 6,535,633 downwards.
AACAATTATAAGATAATTCCATTAATTTTCGATAATAATTTCAACACGTTAAAGATAATTAAGTATAAATTAAGTGCAAATTGATGACTTAACAAATTCCCCCACATCGAACATTTGCTCGTCCTCCAGCAAACATGCCAAACCACTACACTCAGTCAATTCATCCTACATAAGATCAAGTGCATACAATCCATTAACTTGGGCCAGTAAGACTTAAGTTGTAACATGTATCATAATCGCTTTTCACCAATGCAAATAAACAAAGTCAAAATAAGACATCTTTGTTCAAAAGCAAACATGAAATCAAAATGAATTCTTTTCACGGATTTTATTCTTACACTCAAGTGTTTGAGGGCAAAGTGTTTCTCTTAAATCTCACTCTAACATGTTGCACTACCATAGGCTTGCAATTTCACCAGTTATCATTCATTTAAATCACTTGAGCTAATAGACCATAAGGACTTTATTCAAGGTTGTAATGAGGCTAGGTTCATAGGTAAGGTAAAGTGGAAAAGGATTAATCACAAGCATTCACAAAGTATTAAGAAAAAAGGACACTCAAATTCAAATTCTGAGATGACACATGCATATAAGGAACTATAACTACTCCTTACTAACTAATGCTACTATGCTTTATTCCTTTTCTTTTCTTTTCTTCCTTTTCTATTTTTTTCTTTTTTCTCTTTCCTTTTTCCCTTTTCTTTTCTTTTCTTTTTTTCTTTTTTTTTGAATAACGCTAAGAACAAGGGAAAACAAGAAACACAAGAGAAAATAATAAACACAAGAGTAGAAGTACCTATAAAAATATCGCAGAACACAATATAGAACAAAAGTACTCAATGTTTCATTCAACTTGTGATAGGGTAAGGCTAATGAGGTTTTTGGGTTTTTAAAGAAGGTGATTGATTGAAAAACAAGGATAAAGGCTCAAAAATGTTCACAAAGGGAAAATAAGTAGGTGGGTCAATTTTAAGCTAAGGGTGTAAAAACAAAGAAGGCCTTAATCATTTCTATATCCCATGTGATCAATCAAATTCAAACCAATTCTATGCAAGTTCTGAAGGCAACATAAATAGAGGAGCATCACACAATTCAAACAAACAGCATGACATAAAGATGATGTCATTTAGGCTCAAACTTCGCTCACAGGTTTAACTTAAGAATTCACTTCAATTCCATACATTCCTCATCACTCAAATGTCAAGATTTTGACTAAGTCTATAAGATCAATTATTGTAATTAATCAACATGTTTCACCTTAAAACTCACTTACGCCAATTTAATTTCATGCATATACTCAATCTCATCCAAACTAATATGACCAAGCTTCATGGCTTAACATACATAACCACATGCAAAATTCATTAAAAATCACACAGAAATTGAAAATATTCAAACACCAAAACTCCAATTCTTTTTCCCCCACACCTAAACCACCATTGTCCTCAATGTTAAAGAAGCATAAATATAAAGGAAAGGTGAAAGAAAGCTTCTCTATTATGGAAGTGCCGAAATCAAGGTATTGGTGGATGTGGTGGTTGAAATCCTTCGTGCTCCTAATAGGCCACAAAAGACGTGATTGGAGTAGCCAACCTTCATGACTCACTTTGTCTCCTTGGCATTATGTTGAATTCGTGAAACACAGACCTGCAATCGTAAAAGACAATCAATGCAAGCCATAAAATCACAAGTTAGGGTATTGAGTGGTTGTCGATGAAAACTAGGAGAGAGTGGAATTGAGTGCCTAGCAAGTGGGATTAAAAGTCTAAAAGGTGGTGATGTGTAGCAGCTGCAAATTGAAACACTAAGAAAAAATTCGATGAAAACAAAAGAGGGAAAAGAGGGGGAAATAGGGAGACGGTGGGAACAACCAACAATTTCATTTTTTTTCATTTTTCATTTTTCATTTTTCATTTTTCATTTTTCGTTTTTCATTTTCATTTTTTATTTTAAAAAGAAAAGATGAAAATTAAAATGACAAAAAATGTGAATTTAAATTCCTAACTGAACTAAATTAAACCTAAAAATGAAAATATAAGAAAATTGCTAAAAAACATAGAAGAAAGGGATACGAATGGGGTGCTTCCCATTAAGCGCTTATTAAAGGTCATAAGCTTAACCCTTAGTAAATGTACATAATCCATTATTGAATGGATGCTTGAGTCCAACAGGAAGCATGCTCAAACTCCGTGAGGAGCCTAGAGCACCTTCCTTTGAAGTAGGCTCTTTATCAACATGATGCTCCATGACTTTTGATGAGTGGAACCTCATCGCTTCACCATCATACTCTAATGTCCACTCATCTTTTCGAGCATCGCCCTTCTCACACTAGGATGGTCTCTGTAAGAATATCGCTAATGTTTGTGGAGACTCAACATCCTGCTTGTCACCTTCGGTCTTCAACTCGCTCGCCCACAGCTCTCCTAAAAACTACACTTTTTGCGGCTCTTCTTGTTCTTCTTCTTCTTGTACTTGTAAACAACTAGGAAAAGGAAATAAAATTCGGTTAGCGATAACATGAACTGCATCACTTACCTTAGGAGGTTGCACATCCTCCATCTTTTCTCGAACTATAATCTCTTCCTCTTCTAACTCTGCTTGCTCTTCCTTCTTTGCCTTGAAAAATCGACTAGGAAAAGGGGACGGAATCACCTTGTTTTGTAGCTCTTTTTGCGTCAATTCTGGTTGTGAAGGTGCCTTTTACATGATTTCTTCTTCTACCTCTCTTCTAGAATTTTTCAAAAGTGATTCCTGCAATTCCTTACCACTCTGCAATGTGATAGCCTTCACACTTTGTCTAGGATTAATCTCCAGTTGTGCCGGAAAATTTCCAAAAGTTCGCGCTTATAATTGATTTATGACAGTTGCCATTTGTCTTATTTGATTTTCAATATTCCTTTATTGATTTCCAATATTTCTTTGTAGATTTTCAATATTTCGGATACTTGCTTTAGTATTCCGCTGAAACGTCAAAGTGTTAGTGGCCAAAGATTGCATTATATCATCCAAGGAAGTCTTACCTTTGAAAGTTGATGTTGCAATTTGATCTTGCTGAGGCACATATGGTTGTCTAAACTGTTGGAATTGAAGAATGCTCGTCGCCAAAATTATTACGATCTCCTCCAGAAACATCTCATCAACTTGTGGTAGCAATGGTGGAGGTGGAGGCTCTGGCTCGAAGTAGGACTGCTCTTCATAGTAGCTTGGTGGATATCTGTTAGACCCCGAATTTTATTTATGATGTCATTAAGTGTAAATTTTGATAATTAATTGTTTTCGACATAGTTTGGTTAATTGGAGTATAATTGAAGTGAAATTAAGGTTTAATTAGGAAATTAGAGGATTAATTTGGGTAAGGGCATTTTGGGGAGTTTCTTTAAGTTGGATTAGATTTGGGCTTATGAGGAGGGGTAAGGTGGTCTTTGACCAACCCCTAGGGTTTCATAAGACCTAGTTATAAAAAGAAAAGAAAGAAAGAAAAGAGAAATAGAAAGGAAAAAGGAAGAGAGTTGCCGTCGGTGAGGAGGAAGAGAAGAGAAAAGGGATTTGCGATTTCGCCAGTTTTGACGGATTTAAGGCTTCAATTGGTAAGTTTGCATTCCTCCTAACTTGTTTTCGTTTGGATTAAACATTAAGATGATTCGGATTGAGAGTAATCGATGAATTAGGGTTTTTGGGTGAATATTGGGGGAAATCCTTAGGTTGATGATTTTAGGAT
>JANZLD010000003.1:6318671-6332329 GCA_026413575.1 Erythroxylum carthagenense | reverse complement strand
TTCCTTCATGCTATGTCATATATCATGGACTTCATTAATTTGCTTATAGATCAATATCAATTCATAAATAATGAACAACAAATTAATGAAATATGCCTTTCTTTATTTATTCATAAAGTATGTACACAACATTGTACAAAACGCGCTAAAGGTGAATGCCTTTAGGGCACTACTCTAACACATTCAAGCGTCATCAATTGCTAAAAGATCCTGCAAAACAGAAGAATTAGGAAAATAATCTCAAGTAGTATTTACCTTTCCTCTGTGTTTGAGCCAAGAATTTCCCTAGCTTGGAAGACTACCCTGGTTTCAAATTCACCACTTACACAGCTTTTCCCTAGAAGGTTCGATGGTTTCTTTCAAACCAAAGACTATAAACAGTCACAGAAATGATAATGGGGATAAGGTCGAGGTCAGAGTTTGTGTGGTGTGATCGGTTATTAAACCAGCTTAGGATGGCTTGAAAGTTTGTGTGATTTGGAAATTGAATCTGAAAGTGCTCTAGACAATGTGTCCATACCTATTTTGAGTAAGCACATTAAAAGAACAAATGATCGATAAACTCATTATCCTGGAAACACAAGGAGAAATAATTAGGAGCATATGAGAAGAGGAGATTATCCCTTGTTTGCAGTTTATTAAGGAAGGCGAGCCATAGGATAAAAGCATATCTGGGGCTAGTTCTATTATGCCATACTAATTTGTACCAAGGGACATAAGGATTGAAAGGTCGCAATAAGGAGTGGACCAAAGCATTTGTGTATGTTTTGGAAAGACTTGCGAGCCATTCCAATGTATCAGGTTTGGAGCAGATTGGTTGATATGGTAAGGGCTCTAGGACTCATAAGGTTGGTAATGTAGCCTCCTACCAATTCCACACATTGTTCTTGATAATCTCTGTAACTTTAGCACTCATCGATAATTCTAATCCATTGATCACTCTAGGGGTTAAGTGTAACGCCCCCTTACCGTAGGGTACAGACCAGGACGCTCGGAGATCATTTTGGTACATAGCCTACGATAAGGGCGAGCTACATTCGATTACTACATTCAATTCACATGGCATCGTATCATTATTCACTTATAAAGCATCATAAGAAAATCACAATATTTTAAATCCAACTTTTTCCTCACTTCACTTCCCAAAACCAAAAGTCTACATTGTATCTTTCACCACTTACAACATGTACATCATTAAAACCTAGTATAAAAGTACTACATGAAAGAGGAAAATATACAAAATCTATCTAATCTGTCTAAAAATCCCAGTTGACCGACCTTTGAGCCATGACTTCTCTTGCCAAATCACAATCTACATAGCTGGTAGAGCCTCTCAGTAGTCAAAGTCATCTCTTGGTCCTAAAAAGATAACGTTGCAATTTTGGTGAGTTTTGCGAACTCAATGAGGTAACCATCATTGATGGTTAACTCAATTCATGCAATACATCATTTCAAATAGCATATAATCACATTTTTGCATAATTGGTCATGTAACACATTTTCACTCAAGCATAGGCAATTACTCATTTCAATCAATCAAACATACTTATCAAAATGCATATGGAATGCTTATGAGACACTTTTTCAGTTGTTACTTTGTTATGACCGAGTGCCTAAACTGTCCCGTATCTATTTTGAATACCAAGCTCATTAATAACTATCCCTTATCTAAGGAGGATAAGGGCTCATTATACATAGTGAGCCTTAAGCTCTTAATCACTGTGTTGGACTCCATTTCCGAAGTCCAACATTCGGAATTATAAACGCATGGAGGGCTCACTTCTTATAACTTACTAAGCATAATTGGGGAACTTCCATTTGGAGTCTCAGATCGGCTTCTTCAGAACATTTGTTCTCCATTGAATTACGTTTCTAACGACACCAAAAACATTCAATTTGGTTTAGAGGGGCCTAACACACTGTCTGAGCTCAAGGATCTTTTCACCCATTGAGTTTTAAGCTCTAATCGATGGCTACTCTAGTCACAACTCCCATTCTTTGATTGTGCATTCATGTATGGAATGCATCTATCACAATCATTCATTTTATGAAGCACATAGGTCATCACATTCACATACAAATAGCACTTCAGTATCCCATTTCAATATCATAGTCATCGAACCTTCATTGTCCGGAATCAACAATCAAAACACATTCATTCAATTATTTATAACTGAATTTAAGCAAACAAGTAATTAAATGAGACCGTCTAGGTTGCTCACAAGTTGCTCCCAAAGCTAATGCATGGAAGTTCTAGCAATGTCTGGAGGTTGACGTTCTAGTTGCTTCTCTATAACAAACAACATACACATATGTCACAATTTGCATATTCATAAGTATTTAATAATGCACATGTATGAAATGAAATATGTACAATGCATGTTCATGAAAATATCAGGTATCATTCCATCAATTTCATCACAAAAACATTCTCATATCAAAACTCATCTAATTATAATTTATACTTAAGGTTTATACCTCACTAAAACCATTAAGATCACAATTCATTTCTTATTGATTTACTATCAGATTTTTCCAAGACACACTTTCAGGTCCATTGTTCACATTCAATTAGAAAGTGAAACTGATGTAATTTGGTCATACTATCTTCTAGAAAAGTGTTCCTCTATGTCTTATGTTTCTATTGACACTAAAATCACTCAATTTGGTTTAGTAATTTGGAAGATAAGCTATAAAAATTTTTGGGCTGTTCATATTCAAAAACAGTATACTATATACTACTTCCATCTAAAAATTAAACATCTTAGAGACTGAATCATAATTCAACTTCTCCCTATTTCTCTAGTTGACTCCAAATTAAAAATAATCTCGTTTGGAATCCTACAGGTCCAAATATAATCAAAATACTGAAGTATGTTCAATAAAATAACACCAGTTCACTATTCCAACAGATTCCCTCTCTTTCATTCAATCAATCTTTTTCAAATCAAATCAGAATGCTAACAATTTTTGTGGAGGGTTAGGAAAATGTGTTAGGAATCTATTGGTTCAATAATCAAGTCATTTGGACATTAGATGAAGAAGTTATAATAACAAGATCAAAGTATGTTCAGAAGATAACCTCCTTTGCATAAACAGGGAAGTCGCGATCGTGTACATGCATGACCATGACACTCTAGGTGGTCCTGTGAAGTCATGATCGTGCACTTGCATGACTGTGAAATTTTTGGTAGCCCTACAAAGTCATGATCGTGCACATGCACGATCGTGACACTCCAGTGGACCTGCGAATCCTTCTTCTTCACCTTACCTATTTTTCTAGCTCTTCCCAGAATATACTTTTGGGTCACTTTTACCCGATCATTTTGATAATGAAAACGAAGGATTTAGGCCAAAATTTTTTATAAACAATTGTTCCTTTATGTTTAAATTTCAAATTAAACCAATTTCATGCAATTTCGTTCGATATTCTGCAAGTTATGCAAAAAATACTAATGACTGTTCCACACCACGACAGAACCCACAAACTCAACTTCCAAACTCCATAATCCAAACTCCATAACTTTTGATCCAAAATTCCAAAAATTACAAACTTTACTTCAATGAAAAGCTTAAAGAAATATCTACAACTTCCATGAAGACAAATTTGTCAAAAACTCTCTAGATCAGTACAGAAAACTCATGGAATTTTCAGATCAAATTTTTTAAAAACTCTTTCACTATTCATTCCCAGAATTTCCAAATTCTCATTCATAAATATCCAATACTTTAGTTTATTAATACTAGCCTTTTTACTCCATTTCAATCAACTTATTCACTAAAAATTCACACTACCTCTAAAAATTCAAATTCAACTAAGTGCCATCGAAAACACCAAAAACAACAAAAATCAGTGAGTGAACTCTCCATGCTCTGCCATACACCATTCACTGCATTTTTAACATTTGTCATATTCCATATTTTCATCTCAACCTTCATTTTTATACCCATTCCCATATCAAACCATCATTTTACAATTGCTCTTCATCTCAAAAATCATTTCCTTCATCATCTCTGAAGCTTTCATCAACTCACGTATACACTCATATATATACATAAACATGCACAGAAGAATAGAGCACATATCACCTTTTCATATCTAATTTTCTACACTAATCCTATACATCATTTCATTGCTATTTCAACTCCAAAAATCATTTCCATATCACCTGATCACTAACAATCCACCACAAACTAAATTAACACTATAACCAAATTTTTTCATCTCATCCACAATGTTCATGAATATATATACGTAAATGCCATAATCCATGCAACTAACAGTAATTCACCAATTTATTTCATAAATACACAACTCTAAAAAAATTTATTCACTACTTACTTGTTGAAAACTCCAAAAGCTTCAACTATCTTCAAGCCCTAACTCTATGCAAGAATCACGTATTCATTGTGTAAACTGACCAACTTTTGGTTTTTTCTTAGGTAAAAAAGGCAAATAGCAGTATGGTAAAGGTGTGGGATGAGGAAAAGCAAGGAAATCCCTTAGAAGGATTTTGAGGAGAAACTTTGTGTATTTGAAGAAAATTTGAAGAAGGTTGCTACGAAAGAGATGGAAACTTAGGAAATAACACTAACCCCTTTTTAACTCTCAGATAACCTCACTCTAAACAACATTACTTACTTTTTAACAAATTACTTAAGCAACTTATTATGTGACACTTGTCACTTTCCTAATGTCTAATTCTAACTTAGTTCCTTTTGGACTAATCTCTTTAACTCCCATCTTTACAATCCAATTATCTCTAAATATCATTGATTCCTATTTCCTATTTTCCAAGAATTTCAAAAATTATTCCTAATTTCACCAAAATTTACAATTACAAAAATTCCACTAATTAATAATATTTTCAATATAAATAAATGCAATTTCTCAAAAATAACACAACTCATCCAATTATGCTTGGAATTATTCATGAATGCATGTACAATTATTTTCAAGTACAGAAAAATTCACTATTCATGTGTATGTGTATGAGATATTATGCATGATCATGAAAATGCATTTCTAAGCTCTTGTTGATCACTCATATTTACTATTCTAACCTTCCCACAAATAATGGGATGTTACATTAAGAGGTCCTTCAAAATACGCATAGGATGCTACAGGTCCTGCCATAAAAAAGTAGACATCCCATTTCCAATCTTAAATCTGAATTGGTTTCCAATAAGGTTGCTAACCTGTAATAATTTCCTACAGCTCCAAGAGCTGTTATGATTAGGTTGAGCATTCCAAAATGTATTCCTTCTAAAAATAATGGTGTGAACCCATCTGACCATCAATGCTCCACAATCAGTAAAAAGCACCAAAATTATGTTCCCTAAAAGCACCTTATTCCACGTTGACAAGTGTTTAATACCTAAACCACCCTTTTTTTGGGGTCTACAGAGATTGTTCCATTTAACCTTTGCATGAGAGGAAGACTTTACATTCCCAGACCATAGGAAATTTCTTAATTTTGTCTCAATCTTTTTAATAATGGAAGAGGAAAGAATAAGATGACTAGACCAATACACCTGAAAGGTTGACAGAACAACAATAATTAGTTGCAATCTACTAACGTAGGAAAGAAATCTGTGGGTCCATTTGTTTACTCTCACATCAATTCTATCCAAAAGGGGAATGCAATCTCTTCTAGAAAGTCTACCTGTTAAGAGGGGAATCCCTAAGTAACGGATAGGAAAGTGACCTCTTTGAAGGCCTATTAGGGATTCACATTGAATGCCCATATGGCTCATATCAGTGGATAAAAAATACTAACTCTTGCTCTGATTCATATCCAGGCTAGACATATTAGAAAAAAGGCTCAGGAAATCAAACAGAGTTTGAATTGAACCTGAATCAGAATGACAGAATAAAAGAAGATCGTCAGCAAATAAAAGGTGGGACAATTTCAATGCTTTACATCTCCAATGGTACTTATAGGATGCATTACTAGCTATAGAGACAACTAAACTCCTTGAGAGAACCTCCATATATATAATGAAGAGATACGGGGATAGAGGATCCCCTTGTCTTAGCCCAGTTTGACCACGAAAAAATTTTGAGGGAAAACCATTGATCAAAACTGAATATGAAGGGGTAGTAATACTCTCTTCAATCCACGGAATAAATCTAGGATGTAACCCTATAGCAACAAGAGTATTAAGGAGAAAAACTCAATCAATGGAATCATAGGCTTTCCTAAGGTCTATCTTGAAAGCACAACACTTGTGGTTATTGGACAAGTGGTAGTTCTTAAAGATCTCCTGGGCTAGAAGGATATTATCCCCTATTCGACGTCCTTTTAAGGAGGCACTTTGGTTATGACTAATAATGTGAGGAAGCAAGTTTCTAAGCCTATTAGCCAAGATTTTGGAGATCACCTTATAGATCAGATTATAGTAGGAAATTGGTCTAAAATCAAGCACCAAGGAAGGATTGGCATTTTTAGGAATTAGAGAAATAAAAGTAGAGTTAAGCTCTCAAAGTAATCTCCCATGAAGGAAAAAATCCTGAATGGCTCTAGTAATATCACCCCCTACGATTGGCCATGCTTTCCTAAAAAGGAAACCATTGAAGCCATCCGACCCAGGAGCCTTATTGGGGTTAAATGAGTTAAAAAGATCCCTTATCTCTTGCTCTGTGACAATTGCCAGAAGATCATGTTTAAGATTTGTAGGTATGAGGGATCGAAAAAGATTGGATACAGACTCTCTGAAGGGTGAAAGGCTTTTCTTGTTCCCAATAGTGCTCTAGAAAAAACCTAGGAATTGGTGTTGGATCTCTTCAAACTTAAAAACCCATTGCCCATAATCCAACATTAAGGAGTGAATGTTATTCCTATTCCTATTAGCCAGGATAGAATTAAGGAAAATTTTGGTGTTCCTATCTCCCTCTTTAAGCCACTTAATACGAGAAGACTTTGAAAAATGACTCTTGGTCCTTTAGAGCACTAAGCAGATTATTAATGGCTTGAGTTTCCTGGGCAACCAAAAGAGGGCTATTATGTGAATGAATGATTTGATCTTAGATACAGTTAAGGGCTGCCTGATAGGCTTCTACCATAGCATTGAGATCTCCTACCTGAATAGCATTTAAGGATTTGAGCACATTTTTAACTACTTTGAGCTTCGAAACCACACAAAACAAGGGAGTCCCCTAGAGCTAAGAAGACTGAGCTTCTTCTATAGTTGGGATAAAAGCTTCCTGAGAGGCTAAGAAATTGGAGAACCTAAACGGGGAATGTCTTTTCTGCTAGTTTCCTACGGCTTTAATCATAATAGGAGAGTGGTTAGAGAAGTTTGGATTCTGGATCAGTCCATATGAACCAAGCAGACAAGAACTCCAAGCCGAATTGACAAGAGGTCTATCTAACTTTCTATCTATGAAGGGTTCCCCTGCTTGTTTATTAGACCAAGTAACGTTGAGTCCACTAGAATTTAAGTCATACAAGGCACAATCCTGAACACATTTCCTAAAATCCTGCAACCCAGTAATAGCCAAAGTACTTAGAGGTTCTGCCTTATGAGAACAAAATGGCATTGAAATTCCTTGCAATTACCTACGGTTGGTTACCCACACTCAGCTTGATATGGGAAATATTAGCCCAAAGAGACTTTCTATGGTTATGATTATTTGAGCCATATACACAGGTCACAAAAAGAACAGAATTACTATTACAAGGAGAGACCTCTAAATGGATCAGTTGGTCTGTAGTAAAACCTGGGACACACTGGTAATAGTCTAAATTCTAGGCTACCACTACCCTAGCATAATAAGCTTGATCTAGATTACTAAGAAAAGTCCATCTATGAAATAAGGAAGCACACACTTTGTTAAAAAGATAAGGGGATTTTATTCTATATTCCACCAAGCACACAAAAGCACTAGACATCCTTTTAATGGAAGACTTCACAACTAACTGTTTTTTAGGATTATTGAGTCTCCTAACATTCCAAAAAACTAAATCCATAGGAATAAGACTTATCACTTTTGTTTCCTCCGAGATTTCCTACTCTACCTAATAGTAAAAACCTCCTTTGCATCATCATTCAAACTCAGACTCTGACTATCACTAGGCTATTAGGAACCGTATCAGAGTTAAAAGAGGTAATATGAATACCTGGTTTGTTTATAGTAGGAGAGACATCATTTGCAAGGCCTCCTTCCTGAACCTCTTGGCTCTCCTGAGCTTCTTGATCTTTACTTGGATCAGGTGCTTGTTATAATGTTTTGTTTTCATTGGTTGTGAGTGGTGCTTCCCCCTAGACTTTCCCCTGGCCAAGCTCTAGTTGTTGGTTAGCACTAGACACCTTCTTCAGCTCCTGTTCCTTTTATAACCCATTCTCAAATAATCTACCCGTAGGCTTCCATTCCTTCCTATAATTTTTGGGCCTCCACTCATACTCTATCTGGATTTCCTTGAATGTAATTACTCCCTCTTCACTATAGGTTGCTAACTGAAATCCCATTGGCCAATTAATCTTTAAATCAATCTCCACACACATTCTAGCATATTGGACCCTAGTCATCTTAGTTGTCTGGGCATCCATTAGGAGTAGCTTCCCCACTGCATTAGCTATTCTACCTAAGCCTTTAGTATGCCAGAATTCATACGGGATATTATGGAACTTAGTCCATACCAGAGCATACTTAATATCTTCCTGCTCAATAGCATTCAAACTCCATTTTCTTAAAAATAATGGCTTCCTTTGGATATACCAATGGCCCGTCTCCAATACCAAATTAATGCCTTCTTCTGAATTGAACTTAAACAGAAATTTATTGGAGCTAGTAACCAACATATATGATAAATCATAAGTTAACCAAACTTTATACAATGCTCTCTGAACAATAGGATATGCGGGTCTCTTACTAATAAAGAATCCAATAGATGCATTCCTGAGCTGAGTTACCCCTTTCCTTGCTAGCTTCGGTGGAGGAATGACAGAAATCTTGTCATCTTTAATCTCTAGAGGATAATAGGCCAAAGCTTTGGCATCCATTGAGTCCTTCATTGCATCTGAAACCGCAAATTTCCATGTGCGGAGGGGGGGCATCGGCTCCGAAGGTTTCACGCCATCAGGTCCTTTCTTAGTTAAAGGAGGGTTAAAAGTCGACGAAGGTAGTTGCGAAATTGCCTCAGCGATTGGGTGTTTTGAAAGGGGGGCAAGGTTTAGCAGGTTAGGGTTGGCATTTTGGTTTTAGGTTGCAGAATGAGTCATAAGTTTGGATTATGAGGAAAGGATGGGTGATAGAGGAGTATAGGAAGGTGAAGGAGAAGATGAAGAAGAAGCAGCCATGGAGGGAGAGGGATTAAACACCAACGGTCGATCAAAATAGTGGAAATTTTGATAAATGACTTTGGAAATTATTGACAAATGCCATTAAAAATTGGGAGACAATTGGAGTAGGAATTGGAATTGATTAGACTAGTTAAATAAGAGACCTAGTTTAATTCCATAGAAATTGGGCATATGGCAAGGGACACAAGCCAAGCCTTTAAACCCACGATTCTTTTAACTTGAAAGACCAAGTTATTGTTTTGTTCTTGCCTTCTTCTTCTTCTTCTTTGTGACTATCTTCACCTTCTTCATGAATTTTGTTTCCAACCTCCACCAATGTTACACCTTGCTTTCATCTATCAATTGCTACTTCCATCTTGTTGTCTCTTTCATTTGCCGCAAGAAAACCTAACCTAACCCACCTTCATGATGACCATGAGATGCATGGAAAATTAGGGATTCTTGGTGTTCTTAAAGAGTTTGATGAATTTGAAGTTAAATCAAGTAAGTTATGTTTAATTATCATGGGTAGTGTTAAATGAAACTAATATGATGAGTAATTTGAGATTGATGACTTGATCATGAAATTTTTATGTGTGTGTCATGAGTGATGAGATGTATATATATAGATGTCTTGCTTTTGTATATGTATGATGATTAATGAATCATAAATTGTTATAAAGATGGTTTTTAGGTAGAATGATCATTATAATGGTGTTTGGATGATTGCAATAAATTGATGAACGAATGGACATGTTTGATATCCTGTTTTGTGCTTATGATTAATAGTCTTTTATGACTTGTTTTGTGAATGTTTTGAGTTGTAAATTGAGGTGATAATGAAGAGGAAATGAAGTAGAAAATATGATCTATGTATAAAATGTGTTAGATGTAAAACGTAGGAAGTTATAAAAATCTGGAAAAATTGGAAGAGGGTGCCTGGAATATTTTAACTATAGTGTTTCCACTAGATATGCTTATGTATTTTAGTCATAACTTGACCTGTATATATCCAAATAGGATGATTTTTTATTTGGATTAAATTAGAGACGTATGGATACATTTTTCATGAAGGCATTGAATTTAAATTCTATGTATAAGAGTTTCAAACTTAGACTTGAAGTTGAGTACTAGTGTAGTTGCAGTTTTAGAACAATAGGTAGTATTATGATGTCTTGAATTGAGATAAATAAAGGTGATAGTTAGGAATGAAACGAAGATGAAAAATGAAGTAGAATAGGTGCAAAAAAATTATGATGAAAGTGTATAAGAATATGTTCTATTTTGGTGTTTATGATCAAGCATGGATTTTGATTTGTATATGGATGATATTGAACTAAAATTGAGGTACACATGAAGAAGTTATCAACTTGAAATGAAGAATGTTGAATATGAAATGTTTAATACTTATGAATGAGCTATGGAAAAATGATAGGATTTCATGAATGATGAGTTTTAGTGAAAATGATGAATCAAATGGGTTGAGGTTTGAGAGTTTAATGAAATCAATTTAGTGGTTGAATTGGTATGAAATGATGTTGCATTAGAGGATGTGAATTCGGGAAGATTAGGAGTGAAAGTGATGTTAGAATATATGTAGAAACCATTGGAAATGATCTTAAGTGAGATGTGCTTCTTTTATGTCCATTAGATGGACTTTAGTTCCACTGAACGGACCTTCTCGGGTCTGAAAAACTTCCCCGCCCCGTTCATGTCCGTTTGGAGGGAAGTATTTCTGTTGAGCAGATATTCACGGGACACTTACATAAATTTGAGATTTTGACCCTTTAGATGGCAAAATCTCTCTTCAGGGTCTTCATAAAAGTTGTATATTTTAAAGTCCTCTTCGAAAGAGCCCTAGCATGACATCAATCTGACATCTAAAAAAAATTATACCTTTTTTCCTAAGATATGTTTATTTATAGATGATTGACTTATTAATGTTTTGAATGAGCCTCGTTGATGTTCGATTGAGTGATTAAAGTAAGGAAAGTGTATTAGGTATTAAGGAATGATTTAAAGATGATATTAATTGGTTATGAGATGCATATTAAGGAAATGGACTAGGGATTATCATTAAACATGCATTGTACATAGTCCATATGCATATATGTGCATAAATGAACACTTATAATTGTGTAAAGTTTTGATGTGTATAAATGTGTATGTATTGCATGATTTAGAGGAGCATATTGAGGGACAACATCTAGATGTTGCCGGGACTTCAAGGCAATAGCTTTCTGGAGTAAACTGTGAGTAACCTAGTCAGTCTCACTTGAATAATTGTTTGTTTTAAATTATGTTGTGAAATTGATTGTGTTGATTCCAGATATTAAATGTCTTAGGAGTTTGATGCATGAATTACATATTGAAAGTGTTCCTTGTATGTAAATTTGACAAAATATGTGATTTCTTAACATTTCGTTGAATGCCGAACCAAGGGTTGATGACAAATATGAATCATGAATGTAAATGTGATTGTGTAAGTGAAATCAAATGATTTAGTGAATATATGTGAATGTGATGCATTTCATTATATGAATGCATGATCAGATAATGAAATTTGTGACCTAAGTAGCTACCGAAAATGAGCTTAAAGCTCAAAATGT
This sequence comes from Erythroxylum carthagenense, assembly GCA_026413575.1. Classification (NCBI taxonomy): domain Eukaryota; kingdom Viridiplantae; phylum Streptophyta; class Magnoliopsida; order Malpighiales; family Erythroxylaceae; genus Erythroxylum; species Erythroxylum carthagenense. The sequence continues at coordinate 6,320,435 of JANZLD010000003.1, read as the reverse complement.
GATTAAGAGCCAAAGGCTTGCTATGTATAATCAGCCCTTTATCCTCAATGGATAAGAGACAGTTAACAATAAGCTCAGTATCCACAATAGATATGGGATAGTTATAGGCACTCGATCACGATAACGTAATAATCAGAAATAAGTCTCATAAGCATTGCATATACATTAAAAATGTATGTTTGAATGATTGAAATGTACCGTTGACTTATGTTTTAATGAGAATGTGAAATTTGTGAACAAATGTTATGCAATGCTACATGATGATAAATAATATAATGTGAATTATATGGATATATGATGTGATGTGTTATATGATTTGAGTGAACTATCGATGATGGTTACCTCACTGAGTTCGCAAAACTTACCAAAATTGGAACGTTGACATTTCAGGACTAAGAGAGGACACTAGTGACATAGAGACTCTACAAGAAGCATGGTTCTTGTACTTTTGGATAGAAGAAATAGCTCAAAGGTCGGTCAGCTGTGCTGAAGGATCTAGTTAGAACTTTTTGTATAATTCATCACATATGTAGTGCGTTCTATAATTAGTCTGGATAATGTACATATTTTGATGATTTTGTAAAGCTACAATGTAAATTTGGTTTTTATGAAATGAAACAAGGAATATTGGATTTTAAAATAATTTGATATTTACACTTTGTATGATGATGCCATAATTAAATGAGTGTCGTGATTGCTCTAGCATGCCGCCCTTATAGGGTACGTACTTGGGTATCACTCAGGATGTTAGGTATGTGTCCTCTGAGAGTGGGGGGCTACAGATTATGCTGTAACTCCTCATCTCATTTTATATGTAAACTTTTGTGGCGTATTATTTATGCTTTGTCTCACTATATTTTTGTTCCTAAAACATATTCACAAAAGATGTTTGATAAAATGTTTTAAAGACTAACTTGAATTATTGACTATTTACTTACTTAGAATTATTGATAATCAATTTGAATGTTTGTATAAACAAACCTCTTTACTTATATTAAGATATAGTTATCCAAGTTATGAAATGCCAAACTTAATTGCATGCCAAGTGTTTAATAAATTGTCCTTGTGAATTGCACATAAAGTGTTTGATAACATACTTCATTGTAGTTCACATAAACTACTGGATAGAATTTCATTGAAGACTCAGTTGGGGAATCAAGATGTGAAACAGTGGAATCTAACTTAATGTGGTTTAGAAAGAGAGACTAATCCTTTTCAATAATGTGAAGACAAATATTCAAAAAATTTTGACCTATTTATCTTTATCACTTTAGATTTAAAATTCATGGAATAATTAATCAATTCAGCACAAAAATAATTAACAATTTAATTTAATAATATGATTAAAATGCACCCTTGAATGAAACTTATTTCTAATAGAATTCTTCATTTAGTATTTTTTAGTTTTTTCTATAGACTATCATTAGATTTTTCAAATAAACATTATCTTATATTTATAGAAAACATTAAATTGTTAACTGACTATTAACAATTAACAAATGAATGATCACATCCTAAACTCATTAGGTGGGTTTATTTGTTATTAGGAGCTTCTCTCGAAAAAAAAATAATTGCACAAGTATGCATATGTAACATCCCATTACTTGTGGAAGGGTTAGAATGGTAAATGTGAGTGACTAATAAGAGTTAGAGATGCATTTCCATGTTCATGCATAAAAATGCCATAAACTTATACATTAATAGTGAATTTATTTGCACATGAAAATAATTGTACATGCATTCATGAATAATTCCAGGTATAAT
>JANZLD010000003.1:6059374-6070588 GCA_026413575.1 Erythroxylum carthagenense | reverse complement strand
TTTTCATCTTATTTATTATATTCCGGTTTGATAGCGGTTCACTATCGGTTGAACCTCTAAACCTTAAACCTTTCCTTGGACCGGTTCGATGTCCGATCTGGTTTTTAAAACATTGGTTTTAGGTGGTTGATAGTTTTTAGCTTAATTTGTTTCATTCTTTTCAAATTCACCGTTGTAATTCAGCCTATATTAAGGCTACGTCTACATTAATGAAGTTAAGCACATTTGATCAATAGAATCAACTTCTCTTCTTATTTTATGATTCTAAAAGTTCCAACAAGTTTGATACCAAAGCATGTTCCTTTAGAATTGGGTTATTTTTGTCTTTGAGTTTTAGAAATGGCTGCCAATGCAGGAGCTCTCAACCTTTCACAACCGCAAATACCACTTTTCAAAGGAGATTCCTATGAATTCTAGAGTATCAAGATGAAAACATAGTTTCAATCGCGGGATTTGTGGCATTATGTGGAAAATGGATACGAAGAATCAGATGATGACCGACGCAACAAGGAAAGCCAGAAGCAAGACGTGAAGGCTCTTTTTTTCATCTAACAAGCAGTGGATGAATTGATCTTCTCCAGAATCGCTGCAGCCGCTTCAGTAAAACAGTCTTGGTCTATTATCAAAACCGAATACCAAGGCTCCTCAAAGGTAATCACTGTCAAATTGCAGTCATTTAGACAAGATTTTAAAACTTCATGTATGAAAAATGGGAAGCGAATCACATTTCTCCTTCAATTTTTAACAAAGATCATTGATTTGATCTCATAGGGTTCAGGATTTGACAATTGGGGATTTAGGGTTCATGTGATATATGTGTGTGGTGTTGTGATTTGTCTTGATTAACAACTGACAATATAAAACCCAAATATATAAGAGTGTTTGCTTATAGGAATAGCAACAAAAGAACAAAGTAAAACGCAAAGCAGAGGAGCTTAAGTGACGCACATGAAGCCTAGTGTGAGCTGAACATCTCTGTGGCAGTGAAGGCATGAAAGGAACAACTACTACATATGGCCTATATAAGTCAGAAACTAGCATCAGTCACCGACATATAGCATTCCCATTGTAACTCAAATAATTTGAGAGAAGTTTACAAAAAAGAAAAAACCAGAAGTTAGAGGGTTGCTAGAATACTTGCTTAGGAGTACTATTGAGATCACAGAGAACTCTTACAAATGTTGAAAAACATATTCAATCCACTTTTTTTTTGTAGATTTTTCATTTTTTGTTGAAACTAGTAGAACCACCTATGTGAGATCCTTGGATGTAGATAGTAATCAAGCTATCCAACCAAGTAAAATTGATGTGTACTCTTTACTTTTCTGCAAACACCATAATCCTATAAAAAAAAAGCAAATATCTTTCATTAGTCTCTTTAGAAAGAAGATAATATAAACAGAAGATAAATTCCAACAGAAGTGGTATAAGAGTCGATCCTCATTATTCTGGGTATCTCTCTAGCTATTCAAGCAATCAAGGTTCATGAAGAAAGTGTAAGAACAGTCATACAAGTAAGCCTAAACCTTTGTGTCCTGTTTCTAAGCTACTCTTGTAATTAAGAAATTAGTAAGAATTTTTTTCTTGTCATCTTTTAAGTATATAACAAAATGGTGAGAAAAGAAATAGATATTTTTACTAATAAAGAAGGCTTTACAATATGGAAACTTCAAATGCAAGCTTTACTTTAATCCTATGATTATTATGGTGCAATTGAAGAATAGAATGATGTAGAAACAGATCCTGTTAAGAAACTCAAGATGCAAAGGCTTACACATTGCAAGTTAATGCTTCATTTATCACCTGTTGTGATAAGGAAAGTGCAAAATAGCAATACTGCAATGAAACTATGGATGAAACTTGATGAATTGTATACTAAAAGATGTCTACTTAATAAGATGACACTTTTACATAATCTGGCCAATTATTAAATAAATAGTCAACAAAATCTGCAAGTGTATAGAATCATTTCTAGTACCTACAAATCAGGTATTCCAAGGTTGTCTCCCACAAGGACTAAGCTACTCACAACTGAATTAATCATAATTACTTAAACTAAAATAACATGAAACGTAAAAGTTAATTGGATTGGAGCAGATAATAAATTGTAAAAGCTGTAAATAAACAAACAAGGAAAATCTGATTATTTAAACTTAGGACTTTATGGTTCACCAATTTAAGAGATTGATCGATAAATTATGAATTTGATTAAGTGATAGGTACAAATTCATTAAAAACAAGCAATCATAAGTTATCACACTAGTTCAGGATATCTCTATCTCTAAATCTAATGTGTTTATCTTCCTAGTGCACAAATCATACTTCACCACTCAATTAATCATAGAATTCCTAAGATTGCATCTATGGTGATCTATACATCTTCAAAGGCCACCACTAAAATCCAATCCAAAGGGAGAAGAAGGCCTGGTTATGGTCTTGTAGATGATGGAAGCAAATTGAAGATGTTTAATACTAGCAGTGCAGTCCAAATTCTCAAACAAAAATTACAGAAAAAAAAGGCCTATCACACACTCTTTTCTTCAACAAGAAGCAAATAAGAAGTTTAAGAAATGGATGGAAGGGATGGGCATATACACAATTGAAACCACAAGGTTGCAAATGCTAAAAATAGGTGTTAAATATTTGCATTCTTACTAAACATTAACTAATTCATACAACTTAACAATGTTTGCATTTTATCTACAGTATGGAAGGAGAAATCAAAGACTACTAAACATTAGGCAGAAATCAATAAAGAGGAGGGAAGTTTTTACTGCATATGTAAATCCAAGACAAGAAAGTCAAATTGCATCTTCATAGGGAAAGGACCAAATGTAAACTTAATATTTAATTATTAGTGAACTGAACAATTTTGTGATATTTGTTTATTGAACTAAAGATAATTGTAAGGATTTTGTTGGCATTTACATGTTATTAAGCAATGAATGCAGTGACTACCACTTTCAGTTTGAATTGCATTTTGTAAAACTGTAAGGGGTAGTAGTTTGGCAAACTTTCTGATTTGTTTCTAGTAAATAAAAAACAGAACAAAAATTAAAAGAACAAAAATAAATCAACACTCCAAATTTGGTAACATAGTTTGGCACACCTTGCTTACGTCTGCGGGGCCCTCACCTAGCTTAATACTTTTACCAAAATACAATACATTTACACAAGGCTTTACTGAGCCGACACCACTCAACCCTTGATAATATCTCACAATCTCACTTCTCGTGAAAGAATTTCACACCCAATGATACGACCGCCTCATGTTAACCTCGTCAGAGGATTTTTCTAACTACTTTAACTCAAATAACGATTAATTAAAAAAATAACTCAAGTACTAAATTAACTAATAGTTGAATGACAATATACTTGAGATAAAAGAAAAAGCTTCCCTATGGTTTAGCTTCTCGAAATAATCCTTCAATTTAAACGATCCATCCCAATTTCAATAGCTTCAGTTAAACCATATGGAAGTATAAACAATAGACGAAGATGTCTGAACAAAATCACTCACAAAGCCACTGCACCGTAGCTAACTTCACTGTAGCATCTATCACCAATCACACATTATTTAGCAATCTTTCAAGACACATGCACACTGCATTCACTGTTTTATTGAATGACTAATTCCCATGAACTCTATCCCACACACGCAAATCACTTTCCTTACCGCACGCACACTACAGCTAGCTTGAAGAAATCATCGTCCTTTAAAGGAAAGTATTGAAACAACACGTAATGAAGTAAGGAAGCAATATGCACACAGAGAAGCAACACGCATGGAGAAGCTATGCATAGAAAAGCAACACACACCTATTTAAATTGACTTTTGTAGTGTTGATTTCTTTATCAATTAACACCCACTATACATTTAATGCACGCACATCATCTTTACTTTAACACACACTATACATTTAATGTACACACATCATCTATACTTTAACACCCACTGCATGTTTAATGCATGAACATCATCTATTGCTTGATTGCTGCACACACACCTTAATTAGAGATAGATCTGTAGCAGATTCACGATATACACAAATCCCTCACACAATGAGAGTCCCACTTCAATTCAAACATGCAACAACCTCATCTTTTTAATTTCATTAATCCATAAAATCCGCAAATCTAACAGTAATTTAATTCCAATATCAACATGATGATAGACTCTAATGTAGTATAGAATTCTTTAACAAACACAAGTGTGACAATCACAGTTTGTGAATCCCACTAGAATTAAGATTTTATATGTCTAATTAAAACGTCAAAACTAAATAAAAAATATATATAATATATCTTAACAATCTCCCCCTTTTTAGCATTGTTTGTCACAAATATGAAACTCTCCCTAAATAACATAATTGGACATATAACCATCAAATGCACAATCTATATAAGATGAACCCTTAATCAAATATTAAGTTCCAAAGAGCACCAATCATCCAAATTTCTCCCCCTTGAGACAAAAAAATGCCAAAAAGTAAGACGAATAGTCACGTATATACCTTAAAATCCCCCTAAATGGAACATCCATCTTAAACAATATGATATCTCCACCATGGAACAAGACATTGTCAAAACGAAGAATGCCTTCAACATAATCAACCTTAGCGAATAAAGGCACATAAAAATTAGTAGTAAGTTTAGCGGAAGAATTATAAGTACACCAAGATGACAATTTACCACCAGTCAATACATATGCCAACATATCATTACTCACTTCAATTCCATCTTCATAAGACTGATCAAATTCATAAACCTAAGCAACTAAAGATGAGTGTTGCCAGTGTAGAGAGAGAGAGACCTATAATAATGAGAGAGTTGAGGAGTCTTCGGTGGAGCCAAATAGAAGTCACAATGTAAACTACTAAAAAGATGAGACGATAATGGCAACATAAAAACTAAAAAACTAAAAAAAACAAATCTTTTATTTTATTTTATTTTATTTTTTTAAAGTTTTATTTCTTTTCTTTTAAAAAAATATAAAAAATACTTCAAAAATGTAAAGTACACAATCCTTGTGCCCCTCGAAGAAATTCAAACCTGATCTTTTTCTTCATCATATTATCTTTGTCAGCGGTTCTTCTTCAAAAGTAATTGACTTGTCCTATGTTTGACCAATTGTTTTACAGACAGTAACTAACTATGAATCTGTACAATTTTTTGTTTTTCCTTCACTACATTTTTGTGCTTGTACTTGACTCTTTCTAATCTAAGTGTGCTTCGATATCATGGGCTACTGTTGAAATTTTAATGGAGATTGTCTATATTTTTTATTTTGACCCCTTTAAAACATCATTTTTAACATCTCGGCCTTATGTGCCCGATAACTCCAAAAAAAATGACATATGGGTACAAACCTTTGATTCTTTCTTGATGTTTCTTCTTCTCGGATAAATCTGGATATATCATTTTTCTCTTTATTCACTTTAGAGCACTCGCCCTTATAGCCAATGCCTTGAAGATTCCCTTTAGTCTGACCAATTTTCATTAACTTTTCTAGTTTTTCTGTGCCTCCATTCAACATTCTCAACCCTTTTTCGGTACTTACGAATTTCATTCTAGCTTCACCAAGTACATTTGATGACAACATCAATTTCTTTTCTAACTCTTGGATGGTGTTCTTCATGAAGAGACTCTCTTTCTTTAATCTTTCATTCTTTCTATATATTTTCACCCATTTTTAGTACATTAATTCGTAACCCTCGTAAATGTTCTCCTTTTTATCACTTGACCCACTTTCATCACTATCATAATCCGAGATCGAGCTTTGAGCTGAATCGTTTACATCTTTCCTTAAATTTCTCGATTTACTCACTTTTTTGTCTTCAGTTAACGCAGCACTATTCACAGCCTCTTCTTCACTTCTAGATTCATTATCACTCCAAGTGCTCATATAGGATTTCCCTTTTCTCTTCTTCATGGTATTAGCACGCTTCGTTTGAACCTGTTTGAAGCTTTAACACTCATGGCATTGAATTCTCTTTACTTCTTGTTATTTGAAGTTGTTGTTCGATAAGCTCCCATCGTTTTGCCTAAACTCGATTCTATCCTTTTTTACTCTTCAGTCACTTACTGAGCTCTCATGTTAATAGCTCTATATCCTCATTCTATCATCTTCTACATCATTCATATCTTTTTTTAGTTTCAACTTGTAGTGCCAATCCTTTACTTCTTTCTTATTTACCCCTTAAAAGATTCATTTTGAAATTTGTTAGAATTCCAATTACCTTCTCCAACGAAAAGTCATTGATGTTATGAGCTTTGTCGATTGCTACAATTTTCGGAATAAATTTTGGAGGTAGTGATCTGAACGTCTTCTTGATAAGTTTCAAATTGGAATATTTCTTTCTGAGTTGATGTGCCTGATTTGCTATATCTCGTAATCTTTCATGAAAGTCTCCAATAGTCTCATTTTCATCCATCTTCAGCTCTTCAAACCTCACAACTAACATCTCTCGTCGTTTTACCTAAACTCGATTCTATCCTTTTTTACACTTTTTAGTCACTTACTGAACTCTCGTGTTAATAGCTCCATATCCTCATTCTATCATCGTCTACATCATTCATATTTTTTTCCAGTTTCAACCTGTAGTGCCAATCCTTTGCTTCTTTCTTGTTTACCCCTTAAAAGGTTCATTTTGAAATTTGTAAGAATTCTAATTACCTTCTCCAACAAAAAGTCATTGATGTCATGAGCCTTCTCGATTGTTGTAATTTTCGGAATAAATCTTGGAGGTAGTGATATGAATGTCTTCTTGATAAGTTTCAAATTGGAATATTTCTTTCTGAGTTGATGTGCCTAATTTGCTATATCTCGTAATCTTTTACGAAAGTCTCCAATAGTCTCATTTTCATCCATCTTTAGCTTTTCAAACCTCACAGCTAACATCTGTAGTTTTGACACTATCATAGATTTCAACCCTTCATAAATAATCTGCAATGTATCCCATGCTTCTTTAGTCAATTCACAGGCTAATATCATAGAGAAGCGTCCCTCATCAATAGTACTGAATATCGCATACATTACTTGTGAATTTCCATTTGCACTTTCTTCTTCGGCTCTTATCCATTCAGATGGATTTTTTTGAACCGCCTCTCCTTTATTATCAGTGATCATCGGATGCATCCACCCATGTACTACTGAATGCTAAGCTTTAGTGCCTTAAGCTTGGATGAAGACTTTCATCTATGATTTCCATGTGGGATAATTGGAACCGTCCAACAGTAGTGGCCTAATAATTGATACTCCTTCTGTTATAGTCGTGTTTGCAATATTATGGTTTGCACCAACTTTCTACCAAGTTCTGAATCGGTAACCTCGCTTTAATACCAATTGTAAAACTATAGGGGGTAGTACTTTCGCAAACTTTTCTATTCATTTCTAGCAAATAAAAAATCATAAAAAATTAAAAGAACAAAAATAAATCAATACCACAAATTTGGTAACGTAATTTGGCACATCTTGCCTATGTCTGCAAGGCCCTCACCCAGTTTAATACTTTCACCAAATTATAATAGATTTATCCCAAGTCTTTGCGGAGCTGAAACTACTCAACCCTTGACACTATCTCTCAACCTCACTTCCCATTAAAGAACTTCACGCCCAATAACACGACTGACTCGTGTTAACTTCGTCAAAGGAATTTTCTAACTACTTTAACTCAAATAAGGATTAATAAAAAATAACTCAAGTACTAAATTAACTAAGAGCTGAATGACTATTTACTTGAGATAAGAGAAAAAACTTCCCTATGGTTCAGCTTCTTAAAAAAAATCCTTCAATTTAAACGATCCATCCCAATTTCAACAACTCCAACTAAACCATATGGAAGTATAGACAGTAGATGAAGATGTCTAAACAAAATCACTCACAAAGCCACTGCACTATAACTAACTTCACCGTAGCTTCTATCACCAATCATACATTATTCAGCAATCTTTCAAGACACATGCACACCATAGTCACTGTTTCATTGAACGATTAATTCCCATGAACTCTATCCCACAAATGCACATCACTTTCCTTGCCGCACATGCACTATAACCAGCTTAAAGAAATCAACGTCCTTTAAAGGAAAGCACTGAAGCAACACACAGTGAAGCAAGGAAGCAACATACCTACAGAGAAGCAAAACGCAAGGAGAAGCTATGCTCAAAGAAGCAACATGCACCTATTTAGATTGACTTCTGTTGTGTTGATTTCTTAATCAATTAACACCCGTTACACATTTAATGCATACACGTCATCTTTACTTTAACACACACTACACATTTAATGCACGCACATCATCTATACTTTAACACCCACTGCACATTTAATGCACGCACATCATCTATTATTTGATTGCCGCACACATACCTTAATTAGAGATAGATCTGCCGCAGATTCACGATATACATAAACCCCTCACACAATGAGAGACCCACTTCAATTCAAACATGCAATAACCTCATCTTTTTAATTTCATCAATCCACAAAATCTACAAATCCAACAGTAATTTAATTCCAATATCACCATGATGATAGACTCCAATGTAGCATAGAATTCTTTCACAAACACAAGTGTGACAACCACAATTTTTTAATCCCAATACAATTAAGATTTTATATGTCTAATTAAAATGCCAAAACTAAATAAAATATATATAATATCTTAACACATTTCTTTTACATTTTTTCCTTTCTGTTGAATTTCATGAATGGGTTACCGAGGATGATGGAAGCTTGGTTGGGATTGTTACATTCTCTGCAACGTTTTGTAGTTTTCAAGTAAAGCTTAAAATTTGTGGCGCAAAAGAGGTAATAAGCTTTTTGTAGTAAAGTGTTAGTCCCCTTTATTTTCATCGTTTGGTCTTAAATTGAGGTCAGATCATCAAGTAGCCATTTTATATAGTATATCATAATCCAGTTAGTGTGAATTGCATTGCTTCTAGGTTTTTTCATTTTCGTTTATGTTCATGGATGATAGAACATGTACATTGTTAATATAAAGAATTGGAATTATAGGTCTATTAAATATCTTTGTCTCCATATCAATAATTTGATGACTTAAAAAACAACTTAACAGTTATGTAATCATTGGAGGTAAAGTACGAATGACATTTTTTAGAGTAGTCAATTGTTGCCTCTTTTAACTCCTTTTGACTACTTTTCAATACTCCATCTCCATTAGTTAACGATCCTATTTTGTCACTAATCTTCCTTACCACATGTTGGAACATTAAAAATCTTTAGGCTAGTACATCAAGCATATTTAGGCTAGTACTTAAAACATCAAACCTGTTAACATCAAATTAGTAATACATCAGATGTTGAAACATCTAACAATTGCACTTTCCAACATCAAGTTAGGTGAATTGCATTTAGACATTGTTCCAGTACATCAAACCATTTCCAGATAAGGCTTTAAAGGTACAACTATTGCCTATATTGCCTTAAATTATTTAGACAAACAAACATAAGCAAAACCATTAAACACAAGCTTAAACAAGCAACAAATTTCCAACACTTTGTTGAATGTGTTTCATTACTAGTCCTCATGACAACTAACTCATTCTTTTACTTCAAATTTTCTACAATCCTTTCAGTTTGCAAAACATCTGCTACATTCTCTCTTAACTCTGCCACTTCAGCCTTTAATAGATTACTCTGACGATATAGCATATTCTCTCTTTTTTCAACTCTAAAATAATCTATCTCTTTCTTGGACAAAATCTTTGATCATGCCATTCATGAAATCCACAAACATTTTCACTCTACCATAAAAAAAACAGCAATTTGTTAATGAAATATATTAACATATTTAGCTAAAACAACATAAAAATGTACCAAAATTACTGGAAAGAGTCGACAGTCATAAAACCCTCTTCCTAGATTTTCATCAGTCTATGAAGTCCATCTAGGTGCTTTCAAGTTACAGTAACAATATTTAGCCTTTCCGTCATAGTCCCATTCAACTGAGTAAGTTGAAGAAATCAGCTTGTATGACTTCAAATCAAGCTTAGAATGCATCCCTTCACTACCAAAGAAGAACTTTTCAAATATTTCAACCCAACACAAAATCACAACCAAGAAGGCAACAAATTGAATTCTCTAATCAACCTTATTATCCTGAAGAACTACTACTTGAGCTCATTCTCAAATATTAAAGAACAATGTTGTAATGTTGATTTTGCACTCACTGATAGTTAAATGATATCTACATAACTAAATTTGTTTGCTCCTAAGAATATGCATCTCTTCCGTGAATGTCATACTTTATCTTTAACCTAATGGATAGTGATAAACAAAACATGGACAACCACCAATGAAGCTAAACTAAGTGACATAAATCATATCCTATGTACAATGTCAAGTACATGGGGAAGAGAAAAATTGATCATATTGTATATACAAATGTATAATAGAATTGCACATGAAAACAATTATAATCTACATGTTATTCAACCTTATAATCAAACCCATTTAAAGAAAATAAAGTAATTTACCTAAATGCAACATTGTTAGCGAAATTTTCCATAAAAAGGAAAAAAAAGGCAAAGTAATAAAGTAAAGATTCAAACATCATAAATTTATGTACAAAAATTAGAAGGTAGCATGAGTCATTACCTACTTCGGTCTTCAATCAAAGCACATATATGTTTTAGATATCCAAAAACCTTACCACCTATTAACCTCCAACGCCAAAAGAGAGAGATTACACTACCAAGAAGGCACAAGCGAGATTGGAGTGAAGGCACATGCATTAAGTGATGATGCGTGTAAGGATTAGAGTGAAGGCTCAATTGAGAGAAGAAAAATAGGGTGAAAACACTTGTTCGAAAAAATTGTTGATTTACAATTAAAGAGTAGAAATTTAAGTTGAAATTAAAATGAAATTAAAAAATTTTTCTTAAATTCTACCTAGCCTAGACAATAACTTATGTGTTCTTAACACTACAAGGAAAATGACTAATTCCGACAGAAAAATACCGACGGTATATAAACCGTTGGAAATACCGACCGAAATAACGTTACCGTCGGAGAAATTGGGTGGGAGTTTCACATTTTCCGACCGAAAACTATTCGGTCGGAGAATATGCTGAAATATTTTTCGACGCCAAAATTCGGTCGGTGATGGAGTCAGTGAAAACCTCGCCCTTCACTTACTCAAAACGACGTCGTTTTGGTTTAAACCAAAACGACGTCGTTTTGGTTATTAT
>JANZLD010000003.1:5755186-5773833 GCA_026413575.1 Erythroxylum carthagenense | reverse complement strand
AACTCAGGGGAGGAGCGAGGAATATTTTGGCCGTTGGGTTAAAGAAAGGAGGATTCCGCGTGATCGTGTTGTCATAGCGACAAAGGTTTTAATCCTCTAACTTGTTACTATGTAGAAAGATTATAATTTTGATTCTATGCATCGCATTATCAGAATTTTGTAGTAAAGCTGAGTTATTCTTTAAGGATGTTTTTAGTTCTGTTGTGCTCGTTTGGTTGCTAATGGATGAATGGTCGAATGGGTATATGTCATTGGAATTATGAGTTTGAAATTCTAAGAAAAGGAAGTGTCTTGTCAAGTTGGTTGATTTTGGACGTAAGCTTGGTGTACTTCTGTGTAAAACAACATCCTGACTTGCAGCATCATATTGTCAATATCTTTCACTCCAGAGTTTGTGTGCGGAATTTGCTGGCGCTTTTGAATAATTTCATAGGCTCTCCGGTATTGGGATTACTGCCACTAGGAGAAAAATAGCAGATCAGTACTTAGTTTGTACTTATATGATCTTATATTGTTCATCTACTAATAGAATTCATAAATGGAATCTGATTTGCTTTTCCCTTCTGTATAACAGTGAAACTTGAAACTTTTGGCTGAACCATAATTTAACAATAGTCAGCAGAACTCATCGTCTTGCTGCTTTCCATGCTAATGAAATTTTCTATTAACTAATTGTTCTCATCTTTTGTAATAACCCATTGTCACATAAAATACATGTGAAAAGTCTTCTCATTCTGATCTGATGGCGAGAAATAGTTTGATCCAGGTTGCAGGACCTTCTGGACAAATGTCTTGGATACGAGGTGGACCAGAATGTTTGGATGCCCGAAATATTGCCGAGGCTATTGATAGTAGGTTGGTATATGCATTTGTACGTAACTATTGTAGAAGGCTGGTGCACTCTGAGCCCCTTACCATTAATTCGAAATTGGATTGCCGTCAAAGATTTGTGAACAATTGCTGATAGTTATCTGTCTGGCTTTTGTTGAAAACAATAAATGTAATCAATATTGTTATAATAGTTTTTGATTGATTAGAATATCCTACTACAAACATATTGTGAAAAAGTTTGATTACTGAATTTTGATTATTTGATTAATTTCATAATTTGTCTATTGATTTGATTATTATGATTGATGCAGTTTGATGCGACTACAGATGGACTACATTGATCTCTACCAAATTCATTGGCCCGATCGGTTTGTATGTGAATCATGCTGTTTTTCATCATTATCAATGTGTGCATGTTTGTCTGTATCTGCATGGATATTTTTGTGGCTCTGCTGCTTTATTCATTTATATTGTGTTTGTTTTAGCTGTATTATGTTTTCTTCTTTTGTTTCCTTAAAACATCAATAGTTGCTTCTTCAGGTATGTTCCGATGTTTGGAGAAACTGAGTATGATCCAACCCGACAGTTTTCCTCAGTTTGCATTGAGGAACAGCTTGAGGCTCTTGGTAGAGTGGTTAATGCTGGCAAGGTGAGTGGCAAATTTTCAAAGTCAATCTCTTACGAAGAATACAGCTAATAACTTGGGACCTTTTTGAGTAGATAAGGTACATTGGACTCAGTAATGAAACACCTTATGGTGTAATGAAGTTTCTTCAGATTGCTGAAAGGGCTTCTCACTACCCAAAGATAATATCTATACAGGTTTTGGATTTAATACTCTGAACTTTATTGATGCTTATGATCTTTGTCCTATTCAGCACTTTCTTCTCTGCCTTTCTATCATCTGATTGCATATTCCACTCTTTTGCTTTTTGAATTTTATTTGGATTAATGCTAATTCACAGCTTTTCTTTTTCAATAATAGAACTCTTATAACTTGCTAAGCCGAACTTTTGATTCTGGATTGGCTGAATGCTGTCATCATGAAGGGTATGTTTTGTTCTGGAAATAAGTACTCAGTTTAAAATTAAACATGTTTGTTCCGAGTGTGAAATATTCATTTGTCCTATTTTATATTAATAATTGCCCCCTTTCATGGTAATCTCTTTTTCAGTGGAACTTCCTTGGTCATGGCTGAAATTTCACGATGTATGTTATTACTCCATTGTCAATGTACAAGATGTTTGTTATCCTTATAACATATCATTGTTAATTCTAAGCTAGGAAAAACTACCGTATCCTCTGATATAGTGGAGACGTCAAAGCGCAAAACCACTTTTACTATGCAACTGTTTTATGTAATGGATTATAGTGGGATATGTAAGTTGACTTTTTGTTTGAATGAACTTACAGTTGTTTTTCTCTAGATTTCTGCTCAACTATGTAATCTGACTTTACTTAACAGAAAGATGCAAGTTATTCTTGAAAATGGTTTTATGGAAGGCCACCTTATAATCAGTCTATTGTTGTATTATTGATTTGTTGTAGAATCAGCTTATTGGCCTACAGTCCCCTGGCAATGGGCATACTATCTGGGAAGTATTTTGCACCTGACGGGGGTCCAACTGATGCCAGGTTAAATCTTTTTAAAGGTCAATCATTGAATTTTCTCTTTTCCCTTTTTATCATATGAAACTTTTGTCCGATAATCAAACCAATGCCTTTTACATTTCATGATGGTTGCACTCTCTCTCCTTTTAGGACGGTATTCAGAAGGAGAATCAAGATACAACCTGTGTAATAACACCATAAAAACAGCTACTATGGTAAGTATATTCTTTTATGGTTTTGAACTTTATCTCCTTTTTACCTATAGAGGTCATAAATAACTGATTGAATGAGTTTGATGGTAAGTTTGGATGCTACCACTTAATGCTGACAAACCAACAATGAAGAAAGGGCAGTTGAAATTGCTTCTTGAACGCTCTATCCTTTGATACAATTTCGCAAGTGTGATTGGATTCAAGTTGCTACTGGCTATTTCGGCAACTGCTAGTTTGAAAAGTTAGACTGATGACTTTGCTTAATTACCACTTAACTTCCTATTTCAACATTAGTGGAAAACGTTGTGAAAGGTAACTCAACCTTTCCTTTCATCTTTTTTCCTCACATCCTTCCTACCCCTCTTCTGTGGGACATACTGAACCCATTTATTTCTTTTGAAACAAACATGAGCTTAGGAGAACCTTAGTTGGGATTGCATTCGCCCAGCTGACTCCTTTGGGATCATCATCCCTTTCTTTCTTTTGGAACAAACACAATCTAAACAGTTGATGGTTTTTTTGAGCTATAAGAGCCAATAGTAAAGATCTATTCAAGTGGGTGATGGATTGGATCCATAATCTGTTCTCTTTCCCCAGAAAGGAACAACTTCATTGTGCGCACTACATATTAGTTGTGCTTGTATTTCTGACTCTGTATCTTCTTATGACGTGCAGGAATACCTTGGCATTGCTAAACGATATGGACTTCATCCCGTATCTCTAGCAATTGGTATGATATCTGCTTGTGTTAATTGCTCGTGCATTTATGCTTTTACATGCTTGTGAACTGCTATAGCACCTTCAGTTTTCGTCTTCATCGCAATTACCGTATTCCAATGGAACAGGAGTGTCTTAATTTGGTTATAGAAACTTTGCTTGTGCATCATTATAGTCAAATCTTTTTGGATGGACCCGTATGACCTTTTAAAAACCTTGACTCTCAAAGCTATTTCCTTATGGAGCTTTTAATTGCATGATGTAGTTGCTCCTTAGTTTGCCTTTCTTAAAATACGCCCCTCACCACCAACCCACGAATCTGTCTGCCATCTAACGACTTCGGCTACTATGTACAAACAAATAAGAGACAAAGAACATCCACTTTGGTCTGCCTTAGTTTTCAACCTTGATGTATGTTTTCACTTCTTGGTTTTCCGCAGCTTTTGTTTTGAGACAGCCACTTGTGGCCAGTGCAGTATTTGGAGCTTCTAGGTCATCCCAACTCCAGGAGGTTCTCAATGCAGTGGAAGTTGATCTTACACCTCAAATTGTTACAGAGATCAACAAGGTTCATGCTAGATTTCCTAATCCTTGTCCCTGATGACCGTTGTCCCATTGGTAATGCCACTTTTATCATATCGATTTTGCAATTCTGGATCATCAGTTCATGTGTCAACTTTAACACAAGGAACGATCTCCTACCAGAGGCTTAATTAACATCTGTGTTGTTTTATGTAGTGTGGTCAAAACACATGTTGGATATGTGACGTTTTTCATAACTGACGAATAACTTGTAAAATCCAAACAGAATCGAATGAAAGATCAGAATTTATCAGTTTCGCTAATTGTTATTCTGTTTCTTTCGTTTTTCTTCTTGTTCATACTTGGAACATAGTTAAATTCCATATAAAGGAAGATATCTCTTATCAAGTTACTAACTCAAATTGGGACTAACACGAAATCTTGTTTATCTAAATGCACAAGTTCAGATTATGCTGAGAACAAAATATGACTTCCCATTTCTAATCATTATATCATTGATCTTTTCTATATTTACATGCTTTTGGTGAACAAATGAGAATATGTTTGACATTTAATCCCATGAAAGAACTCAGAAAATATCAACATAATCTTAAATTTTGGTAGGAAAACAATGTTGTTCTAATTTCCTGGAGTGATGGTTAGATATACACACACATACAAATATCCTGCAATACTTACCTCGCAATTACAATCACCATTGTAACACTGTCCCAACTCCCATGTACACCAACTGCCCGTATGGAACATGAAGACAAGAAGCCATTTTCATGTAAATCAGCGGTAACTTGATTTACGGGGAAACATTGACCACATTACACATAAACTATGTTAATTCAACACAAGTTCAAGCTCCCTCCTTCAAACTCACAAAAACGGTAAGAGCATCACTCATATCCAACCAACGTTCGGTGGTCATGGTAACAAACTTCACATGCTATTACAGGGTTCTTTACAGAACTGCAGAATCTAGTATTCAAACAAGGTACATTACGGATGGATCTATTATAAATAAAGCATGGTTCGGGAGATCTACTTCTTGATTTTTGATTCCTTCTCATCATATGATTCCTCGTCATCGTAATATTCTTCATCATCATCATAGTAGTCATAATAATATTCTTCGTCTTCATCTTTGTCATTAATCTTACCATTCTGCAGCAAATCCCCTGACAGCTGTCCTCTCAGTCGTTCTTGAATCCTATCCCGGATGGCTGTGCCCTAAATGATGCCAAATGCAATAGTAAGAATGAATGGATTATATACAGTAGGTTCTGGGTCTTTCAACCAGTGACTGACATATCATGGCTGAGATGTGAGTAATACCATTTTATGGCACCCTTCTTCAAACATTTCCAAAAATCCGGCAACCCAGCGATCAGCATTTTCCACCCATTCATTACGATGCATTGCAACAGTTTGAATCTAAAAGACAGCTTAATCCATCAGCTTCTTAATTGAGAAATATGGAAGTTCAACTGGCATGATGAAAATGTACAGCAATGTGCAGTAGATAATTAGACAGCCAATAAAATATAAGATACTCTTGAACATTGCAAAGGAATTATGCAAGAGAGTAAAACACAATCTAACAATGATCTTTGCAACTACTTCGAAAAGCAAATCCAAGTTTAGGTGAGAGTGTATGTGGTGCAATCAAAAGCTAATCAAGAAAATTATAGTGCAGAAATAGATAGAATAAAAACTTGAGCATCTGACACTTCAAACGTGGAAAGAACACACTAATAACAAATGAAAACAGTGAGATACAACAAGAGAAAAGGAAGAAAGCATGGCAAAAGTTTGGCTTCTATAAAGCAAGAGCAATTTATTTCAAACATGTAAAAGAAATAACGATTGGATGGCATTCACAAGATATTAAACCTTCTGATTAACAAAAAAATCTTAACTATGGAAAGTAAAGTCAGGAACCGTTAGGATCAATAACAATAAACCTAGGATATGGAGACTGTACTCGTGGAGAAAGAGAGAGGAGGCTGTGGGTAATGATGCACAACTTAGTTAGTAGTGTGAGGGTACAGAATGGGTACAAGGTGGGAAAAAATAACTGAATGTACGGGTTGGGTAGCTAAGTCGGGGGCAGAGAGAGACAGGAGGTATTCAGTCAGTTAGAAGAAAGAATACTGTAGACAGAGAGAAAACATCCTCTCTGAGGAGCTTATTCAGCTCTGGATAGAAGGTGTTCATGAGAACCACCTTGTAGTAGCAGTATACTTCCTCTATTATCTATTGTGTATTTAGCTAGAGTTCTAACAGGAACAAAGGGAAAAGACAAAAACTAATTGATAACTTATCGACAGGCACAATAATGCTTGACTTGGTTTCTTATATTAATTATATAACCACCAAAGGAAACAAAGAGAAGATTTGTAAATGTTCAAGGAGAAACAAAACCTAACCTTTTCTCCAACTTTTTCTTGATGTTCCTTCACCTTCTCTTGCAGCTTCTTCAACCTCATGTTGACTCTTAATCGCTTCTCCTATTAACATTACACCAAACAGAAATATTCTATCTTCAGAAAATAATTTGCAGGGAAGAGAGAGAAAATGTGCAGTTTGTATAGCAGCATTCAATCAGAACCACGCAAACTGATAACATCAAAATAGAAGCATGCCTTCACGTAGCTAACACCAAGCTCTTTTCTTGAATATCCTCTGTCCAAATTACGCATGACATACTGATTATAATCTTTAACAATCCTCATAATTATGTCAGATGTAGAAATCCCGTCGGTTCTTTTTGTTTCCTTAAACCTCCCAACTTTTTTGACCTGCAAGTGAACTAAGTTGGTATAAATAAAAAACAAGAAACTGGAATATAATATAACACAAACACTTGTGTTCAGCTTACAAATTCATAAACATCCTTTCCAGCTCCACTAGCATCTGCATAGCTGTAAACAAATGGAGACAAAGTTCAGAAGATCATATATATATTTGATTATTATATAAATTAGAATCAAGTGAATTATAAATTCCAAGAATCAGAACATAGAATCAATATAAATACTGAAGGAATCTATTCAAAACCTTGTCTCATAAGCCCCAACTACTAAACTTAGCATATGAAGCAAAAGAAAGAAAAATAAGTAGCATCCTGGAATATTTTGGCCTGAATTCTAAAGAAGAGCATTGTGGCCAAACAACTATTGTTATGATCAAGAAATAAAGGGAAAGAGCAGCATTGGCCAAATTAGCACATATCATTCTGGTCAAGAAACTTACGGAAGAGCATCATGGGCCACATAATCAATATTATGTTTGTCAAGAAATTCTTGTGTCACCACCCAAGGTGCATCAGGAATCACTTCATCTACCCATCTGTAGAAAAGTTAACAGAAAATCGATGTTTAAATGCCCTCAATGTAACCGGAACTAGTGATCTCAAGCATCATATCTGCTACAAGGAAATAGTACCCCCAATATAATATCGATACATTTCAGAGCAAAAT
This sequence comes from Erythroxylum carthagenense, assembly GCA_026413575.1. Classification (NCBI taxonomy): domain Eukaryota; kingdom Viridiplantae; phylum Streptophyta; class Magnoliopsida; order Malpighiales; family Erythroxylaceae; genus Erythroxylum; species Erythroxylum carthagenense. The sequence goes on along the minus strand of JANZLD010000003.1, from coordinate 5,766,449 downwards.
TCAATTACAAGTATATATCGATGAAATTCCTAGAATAGAGTGATTATCAGGTGTCAACAAGTTCATTGAAAGGAAAATTCATACTTGCAGTGGCGAAGAGATTCATAACGCTCAGCTTCAGTCATAACAGTTTTACCCTTGTATTTGTGGGTGGTTTCGTCATTGCAACATCCAACAAGCAAGTACGTGTGTGGAAACCTAAAATCGCATGTTAGCATTTAAAACAGTAAACATCATAACTTTCTAACCATCGCACTATAGCAGAAGGAAGATGAAATATCTAAAGAAGGTAAAACAATATAGGATTATACAAACTAAAATCAGTATCACAGTATAGTAAAACACCATATGCTAAGTCCAATAAACACGCAGTGAAAAAGAAAAAAAGTGACAACACAAATTCGTAAACGTAGAAACTTCCCTTACTAGTTTGCATCATATTCCATCATCACGAAACAGAAATAGCCACCACAATCATGCAAACACTACAAAATTCTATCTAACGTATATATATAACTATCACAGCAAATAGAAGAAACATAAGATCTATATTCAAACATAAAATTATATGACCAGAGATCATTCTCTGTAGTGATAAATACCCATTAATTGTTGACATGAGCTATGCGAAAAAGCAACAGAATTGCAAGTAAGCAAGAAAAATGAAGAGATCTAATGAACTTGCAACTTCCATTTTCCCAACAAAACATAATCAAATACACTAATCAGCCAACGCCACCCTGGCAGAAGGCCCAGAACACACCAGAACTGTAATAAAAAGCAAAAACAAGAGAAACCCACGAAATTATTCACATGAAAGGACGGGAACAAATGAAAGGAAACAAAAATCAAGCACAGAAAAGAAGAGGTACAGTTTCTTGGCTTGCTCAAGAGAGCGAGCGTGACCGAAGTGGAAAAGGTCGTAGATCCCATCGGCGTAGACACGAGCGGGGCGGTTTCTGTGAGAATCCGATTGGTCACCGTTCACATCCTGTTTCTCGTCCATCCGAATCGGAATCAACACACACTCTGTTCTGCGTTCTCTGTTTTCTGTTCTCCTGTTCTCTGCCCGTTTTGCCTCTTTTTTTTTTTGGGTAATTATTTTTTTCTTCGCTAGTCTTTTTTCTTTCTTTTTTTTTTATTTAGGGTCTAAAATTAGCAACGGTTTGAGGAATTGGAATCTTCGGCTATTCCTTGTTGACCAAAAACTTTTTATTATTTGGAATCTTCTATTTATTCTTAATAATAATAATAATAATAATAATAATATAATTACTAAGTCTAATCTAATATTAGTCATAATTTTTAAAAGTATTATAATTTTCTTAATTTGTCATTTATTAAAAAATACCAAAATAAAAAAACTCTATTTCTAATTTTATAAATTTTTTACGAAATTAATATTTTTAATTTTTTTAAATGATTAAATTGATGTAAAAGAACAAGATCTTTCTATGATTTTATTTATTTTTCTATAAAGTAGTTTATTATTTTAAAATACAAATAATTTTTCAAAAAATACATTTATTAAGTGCTTATTAAATAAATATATAATAATGTATATGCAATTTTTTATTTAATTTGTTTTTTTAATAATAATTATATTAAAATAATCTAACATTTTAAATTTCAGTATTATTAAAATTTTTAGATAATTTAAAACAAAAAAATATTTTTAAAATAAGTAAGAAGAAGTTTGTTTTTATTTATTTGTTTATTAAGTTACGTACCTCGATATAACTCTTTTTTGTGACTAACTTGTATTCCTTTTTGTTTGGAACACCGTGTCGGCATGGGGAGTAATACTTCCAGCCACCAAAATACTTTATTCACTTGTACAAACTTTTTAAATAATTAAATAAGTTAAAAGATATAAATCTTATAATTTTAAAAAATTAATATTTAATATTCTCTATTTTTTAATTTTCAGTTTTCTAGAAGAACTTCTTCCTTTATACTTTTAATTAAAAATAATTATGAAATATACATCAACTAATAATTTATTTTAATTATCTTAAATTATTAATATTTCTTCGGATCAAATTTAAGAGTCGAATTGGATTATTATGTTAGTGATATTTTATTAGTTTATGTACGATATTCATACCAGGCATACAGTTTTAATTAAAGCTTAAAAGAAAGGGAATTTTTAAAAATCTCAATAATTTTAATAATTAAATACAAAATTTAAAATTTATTAACTTATGAGAAAGTTTATGCCTTTTATCAAATTAAATATTTGAATTAAATAATTAATTTGATTGTGAAATAATTTTTTAAATATATAATTTAAATTTTATATAAATTGTTTTATCATAAAAGTAGGTAAAAATATATATTATAAAATTTAAAGATTGTATTCAACAAATTAAAGGACCAACCTTAAATTTAACCATTTCTATTACATGATTGAACATGAATTCACATTTTCGTCACTAAATATTTGGGAGGGGTGGATGTAATTATAGGAGTTTAATGGAGGATAATTGATGATTATTGTTTCCTTCTTCTTCGAGCATTTCTTCTCCTCCTTAACAATTGGCTTTGGAGGAGGTTCTTGCTTTACAACCTCCACATGCTTCCCTAACCTTCTCGTTAGAGTTTTCACTAGTTCTGATTCTTCAAGAACTCCCCTTATTGTGATCTGTGACTTGCCCATGTCTGCTTCTGCTCCTATAATTCCTGTAAAGCAAATCAATATAGAAAAAGCTGAATAAGTAAAGAAAAGTAGGGCAACTTTTGGTTTTTAGTTTTAATACCTTTCATGCTCTCCAGATATGTCTTAGCATCTTCTGCACAACCTTCACAGTGCATGTTCATCTTTAGCACCACGGTCTTTACCTCAGGCTACATGCATACAATAACGAGTGATAAGTCATACCGAGTTTATCCAAGTATTAGTGATCGTTAATATTACCTGTGGTTTCTTTGCTGGCTCATTTTTGATTCTGTCAGTAGTCTCAGGTTCAGGTTTTGGAGAAAGCAGTTGGACGTTTCTGCTGTATCTCTTTTGCATTCTCTTTAACACCTCCATGGGATCAACCTTTTTCCCTTTCACAATCACCTCATTGTTGGCCATATCAACACTTATTTCTTCAATACCTATCCATATTCACATTACATATCCAACCAAGTACAATATCTGTAATATCATATGTTTCCTGGAGCCAGAAAAGAAAAGCAAAAACTGAAGCTGCAAATGGAAATGGAAATGGAAGCTTTACTACCTAGAATTCCTTTCAAGCAAGTGTAGACCTTCTCAGAACATCCTTTACAGTGCATGTAAACTTTCAACACGATATCTTCTTCCTATAATCGAAAAGGAGACTAAAATATAAATAACAGACGATATAAATGAATCAACAGCAGAAACAGAAATTTTCAGAAATAAAAAATGAACAGTGAAGCGTACCTTCCCCATGACTGGTCTGAGTTCTTGTTGATGTTTAAGAGTAGTGAAAGGGCTTAGTTTAGCAGCAGAATGTAATGTCCAAATGGGTATTCAACAGTTTTTATCCTAATTAATCCTTAATTTAAGTCTAGTATTAAGAAACAGATGCACACTTCAATAACAATAACTATAGAGCCTGGCTACGTTACACTAAAGATCCTCTTTAGAGTTCTTTAAAAAATTAATATATGTGTATGCCCCATTAATGGAAATTAACTATCAATTTAGTGGACATAACAATTATGAAAGGAATTCTTTTACGAGAATATGTTTATAGAAAATAATTAAATATGATATTAGTTCTAATATCATCCTTTTCTCTTAAATTATTCAGATATAAAATGTAAGTAATTGAAAATATAATATAACATTATCAAAATATATATGAATTTAAGTGAGAGTTGATATCATCTTTTTTATTTAATTATTTGAGTTTAAAATATAAGTAATTAAAAATATAATATATTCTCAAAATATATAATATTCTCAAAAGTAACATAAGCAAGGAAATAACACATAGAAATTTAACGTGATTCACCCTCTAATTTGGGCTATGTCTATAGGTCAAATTTCGAACAAAACTTCCATTAATGAAAATAGTAAGTACATATAGTGAAAATGATATTACAAAATAATGGCACTCACACACAAGGTGCTTTCCAAATTTACTATCCCTTAGATAATATCCTCACTACTTTGTCACTCACCATTTTAGGAAAACGTTTCCTAAAAATACCCCAAAATCACTTTTTCACACAAAATAGCTATCAAAAATTCACTCTCAAACTCACCACACATCTCATACATGTTTGATCTGCATATGTCTTAAGAGAGGAGGCATGGAGGGGTTTTTATAGACCCTCCACCGCCTTTGCCACAGCTTTCATATTGCAAGATCTGGCTGTTCAAAAACACAGCTTGCTTGCAAGTTATCTACCGTTACAGCTTGCATGCAAGTTATCCACCGTCACAGCTTACATGCAAGTTGTTCTCAACACCTCGCTTTTTTTTTAATACATAAATTTATAATGATGGTACTATGTATGTCAGTACCGCCTTATAATTCTCCCCCTACCGACTATATGATATTTACTATCATTCCTACAAATGATTGATAGAACTCAAACTTTCCCCTAGACAAAACTTTTATCATCAGGAATCTTCTCAAGTTACAATAACTTCTTCTCTAACACCTCTTTAATTCAATGATATCTCACATCAATATACTTTGATCTTTAATGGAACGAGGAATTTTTTCCAAGGTAAATAGCACTCTAGTTATCATAAAACAGTTGATATCTATCCTGCTTAAAACCAAGTTTATATAAGAACTTCTTCATCCATAGGAGCTCCTTGCATATTTTAATTGCAGTAATAAATTCTGCTTCAGCGGTAGATAAAGTAACATAATTCTAAAATTTTAATTGCTATGATACAGCTCCCCCTGCAAAGATAATTAGATAACCTGAAATAAACTTTCTCGAGTTAACATCGTTGGCCATGTCTGCATCTGTGTAACTAATTAACACAAGCTTGGTAGTTCCAAAACATAAGCATATTTTGGAAGTACCACGCAGATATATGAGAATCCACTTCACAGCATCTCAATGTTCCTTACCAAGATTTGAAAGGAACCTACTCACTACTCCAACTACTTGAGCTATATTTGGCTGTGTACATATCATGACATACATCAAACTTCTAACTGCAGAAGCATAAGAGACTTTCATCATGTCTTCCTTCTCTTCATCTATCGAAGGGCACTGCTTAGTACTCAACCTAAAGTGATTAGTAAGAGAAGAACTAACTACTTTAGCTTTATCCATGTTGAACCTTTGAAGTATTTCTCAATGTACTTCTCTTATTATAACTATAATTTCTTGGTGCCCCTGTCTCTAATAATCGTCATGCTAAGAATTTGTTTTGCTGGCCCCAAGTCTTTCTTCGAAAAAGACTTGCTTAACTGCTTCTTCAAACTGTTAATCCTGTTGATATTTTGGCCAATATCAACATATCATCAATATAAAGTAAAAGGATAATGAAATTATCACCAGAGAATTTTTGTACAAAATCACAATAATTTGAAATAGTCTTCTTATAGTTTGGCTATCCCATAAATGTTTCAAACTTCTTATACCACTGTCTTGGTGTTTATTTTAAACCATAAAGACTTTCATCAATCTACACACATAGTCCTCTTTCCCTTTTTCTTTGAAACCCTCTAGCTACTCCATATATATCTCTTCTTCCAAATCTCCATGAAGAAAATTTATCTCAACATCTAGTTGCTCGATTTCTAAGTATAAACTTGCTACTAAATCGAGCAGTGTAAGGATGGGTGTCATTTTAAATATTGGTGATAATATCTCGTCAAAATCAATACCTTTTCTTTGCTTGAATCTTAACAACCAATCTAGCTTTCAATATTGGATGATGATTGTGTTCATCATGCTTAATCTTGAACACCTACTTATTTTTCAAAGCTTTCTTGCTTTTTGGCAACTTCACCAATTGAAAAGTTTATTCTTATGCAAGGACTTCATCTCATCTTGCATGGCTTCAAACCAATCATCTCATGTTCATCTATCATAGCCTCTTGAAAATTCTCAAGTTTTCCTTCATCAGTAAGTAACATATACTAATTACTGGAGTATCTAGTAGTGGCTTGTCTTATATGCGTAGATCTCTTTATTAGAACCTGAGCAATCTCTGGTGCTAGTGGTTAATTCTAGACAACTTCTTCATCAGAATCTTCATCTAATTGATTTTGAATGGAAGCATCATCATTAGCTACGTTCAGCTAAAGATGTTCAATTTCATCTATAAATTGTCTTGATATCATTTTTAGAAGAATTAACTCTAAGTCCATCAGGTCACCATTAGTTTGGAACATCCATTTTCACTTTGTTAAGATCTTCAATGGTTGATCTTCGACAAATATAGACATGACTCCAAATCAACTTCTTCTAGACTGGATCATAAAAATGATAACCGAATTGATCTTCTCCATAACCAATAAATATATACTAGTAAGTCTTAACATCAAACTTGGATCTCTAGATTTGCTCCTCCCCTTAGAACTTGTGACTAAAACTTCTGACTATGTTGAAGAGGCCCAACTTTGTGATCTTTGTCTCACCTCTTCATTCAGAATTTCATTTTTTATGGATTCCATATTAACAACATCATCAACTACAGAATTGGTGATTGGAATTTTCAAAGTCTCCCAAAACTTTGGCAAAGAGGTAAGCATAAAAAGGGTAAGCACTTCATCATCGAATTTTATGTCCATTCCTAATAATTGATCCATGATCTCTTGAAATTCCTTCAAGTGGTATGCCACAAAGGTTCCTTCTCGATATTTTATTTATACTAATTTTGTCAAGTAAAAAAATTTACTGTTACCAGTTTTTAAGGCATACATCTCCTCGAGCTTCTTTCACAACATCTGTACGTGAGTCCTGTTACAAATATGATTACACACATTATATTTAACGAATTGTCGTATAAAACTACATACCTGCTCATGCTCAAACGCCCACTCCTCGTCTGATTTATTTTTGGGTTTTATTATGGTAAACACCGACAAATGTATTTTTGTGACGAACAGAAGATCTTTCATCTTATTCTTCCATATGTGGTTAGTTGGAGTCATTTAGGTTAATCATCTTGCTTATTTTTGCCTCCATTTTTGATAAGAAATGCTTTGAAATAGAACCGAACCCGCTATGATACTACTTGTTGAGAAAAATTATGAATTAAATCCCACAAGTAAAATAAGAAAATAAAAGCAAAATTTTAACATGGTTCGCCCTCTAATTTGGGCTACGTCTATGGGCTAAATTTCGAATAAAACTTCCATTAATGAAAATAATAGGTATAGAGAGTGAAAAATGATATAACAAAATTGTGACACTCACACACAAGATATTTCTCAAATTTACTATCCCTATGATAATATCCTCACTATTTTGTTACTCAACTTTTTAAGAAAACGTTTCTAAAAAAATACCCTAAAAATCACTCTCTCATTCAAAATAATTCTCTAAAATTTACTTTCAAACTCGTCACACATCTTATGCATGTTTGGTGTGCATATGTCTTAAGAGAGGAGGAATGGAGGGTCTTTTATAAACCCTCCATTGCCTTTGCCTAGCTTGCATATTGCAAGTTGTGGCTGTCCAAAAACACAGCTTGCATGCAGGTTGTCCACCTTCATAACTTGCATGCAAGTTGCATACAAGTTTCTTAACAACTTGCTTTTTTTTTAATACCTAAATTTAGAATGACGGTACCATGTATGTTGGTATCACCGTACAAAATTTCCCAAATTACCATATACATTTTATGAATCAATAGATAGGTTGACGTTGAGTAATTGCTAAGTCCAAGCATTTGCTTGCTACAAATATGTCCACCACTTCACTGTCCTCCTAATCAATTAAACGGAATCTGAAAAAAAACACACCTTAGTGTTGGTCCAAGAGATCTCCTCTCCTGTACCTGAACCTTGTAGATTATGAAATCCAACCTAAGAGATGTCGAGATGAGACTTCTCCCTCGTTCAACAGGCCAAGTCTTTGATTACCATTATGAAAATTACTCTGTGTGATCTCTAGTAGAAAGAATATTTAGATGAAGTAAACTATGTTAAGTGGACAAATAAAAATGAAGTATCGTTCCAAATCATGGCATATGCTATTTAGAAAAAAGATCATTTAATATTAGAAACTACATAAAAGATAAGAACCTAAAAAGTTTTACATAGCAGGTTACAAGATGTGCAAAATCAAATGATATTAATGTTTAAGAAAAAATGTATTGATGAAAAGTTACAAATTAAGAGTACAAGACAGATATTTAAGAAAAATTATTGATATTTGAAACTTTAAAAAAGTTTTTACTTTTTTCAAAAAACTCCTTATATCACTCTCGTAGATCTTTAAGAAAAATTATTAATATTTGAAATTTTAAAAAAGTTTTTATTTTTTTCAAAAAACTCCTTATATCACTCATGTAATAATAAATTTTACTTAAATGACGATTTAACTCAAATTAAACTAATTAAATATGATATAAATTAATAATTTATTATTATAATTATCTTAAATTATTAATCTAAATCGAATTTAATTAATTCAAATCGAGTTTGAAAATTAAATTAGATAATCATATTAGGGATATTTAATTAATTTATTTCTAGAATTATCACATATATTTTTATCATTATTTTTAAACGAAATTTAAGAATAGTTTTTTAGAAATTAAAAATTCTTTTTCAAAATTTAAAAATAAAACATTTTTTAATTTTTAAACTATATGTGAAATTAGTGTCTTTTACCCTAAAACCAAGATTTGAAGCCTATATTTGAAGCTTTGCTTCCATTGAAGTTATTTCTTCTTCCGATACTCGTTATTTATTTGTACGTTCAAGTTCAACTTGTGCTTTAGGGTTTGTATTGTACAATTTGAAGATAAAGCCAGAAAAGATCTTTTGTTTTCACGTCTTTACATTTGGTTCACATTAATGTGTAGTTTAAATTGATTAGAATAGAGTTAAAACACTATTTTTGACACAAAGAATCTAATACCAACGAAACATTTAATTAATGTAGAGTTAAAGTTTTTCAAAACGTTAAAGTTTAAGTTATATTTTGTTATATACGTTGAGTTAACATGCAAAGTTTCTTAATCTTTTAAAAGTTTTGAAAAATATTCTTATAAGTTTTTTAATTTTAAAAGCTCAATTTCCTACACTTCAAATATTAGCAGAACAAATATTATGCATGAATTAATAAAATATTATTAATATAATAATCTAATTAATCGTTTCAACTTAACTTAAAATAATTAAAATTAATATAATAAATTATTAATTTGAGTCTAATTTAATTAACACAATTTAATTATATGAATTGAGTTATTGTTACGCAAGTAACATTTTTTGTTAATGCTCAATAGCATGTATTTTATCATTATTTTTTAGTAGAAGATTAAGAAAAATATATTATTTTCAAAAAACTGAAAAAAAGAAATATTTTCAAAAACTTTAGAGATTATTTTTTTTTTAATTTTCTTAAATTGCAAGCGTAGTTTAGTATAAAATTAGTCATACGATACAATAAATAATTATATAAACCAACAATTATAAATTATAATAGAGTCACTAGGACATAACATAGAGCTTGCTCTGTCCTAGTCCTACTCTAAAATTCAGGCCTACAAACATTTCTATTTTTATTTTATCGTTTCAATTCCACACGAGACAAGTGAAATAATAGGTGAAGAAGACTTTCGAAAAAGCCACCGTCAACTGCTGCTTTATAACGCTTAAAATTTAGGGTGCCGCTAATTATATTTCTCCTTCTTTTATTTTAATAATAAAATTAATAATAGGTTAATTTCATAATAAATTTGAAATATATTACCATTTTATTAGTAATTTAATTAATATTATTTATTTAAAAATTTAATTTAATTTACTCCTAAATTTTAAGAGAATTTATGTTTTTTTTTCCTATGAATCATATCATTTCATTATATTTTTATAATTTCTAAACATAAAGAGATTGTAGGTTTCAATTATCTAATAAATTTATAAAAATAATAAAAATAATAAAGAAAGAATTAATTTTTATTATTATTTGAGCATTTAAGTTATTAAAAATCTCAATTAAGTGTTTAGAGGAGGCTGAAAATAGCGAGGCTGAGGCTGATGTTGAACTGGCAATGGAAAGGCTGAACAATCAAATAGAGCTTTTATCCTTTTCTTTTGTAGTATTGAAACCATACGGTCATTAAGCATTACTTAAGTCTTGTAGTGGATTACTTACTGATTGATAAACTCTTTACATCTGGACGTGAAGATGACAACACTTTGCAGTTTCGAGCTTATCACTAGTGCACATGAACATATTTTACATATTTATCGATCCAGAATTTTAAACAAAACATTAGTTTAACTGATTAATCAAAATTGGATTTGATCGTAATACGAACCTTACTTTATATCTGATATGATCTAGCGCAAAATGTACATAGATGCGATTAGAAAGTTTTCATGAACTTAGGTCTATTTTGCTCCAATTTAGAAAGTTTGAGGTTTAATTAGTTGATTTTGAAGTTAAGGTACTAAACTGAAATTTTGTTAAAAGTTGAAGGACTGAAAGAAGGTTTCTTTCTTCTTTATTTTAAACTATTTTTCCTATTCATCAAGCCCAGGTGGACCAATCAGGGGCAGAAGACGGTCCAAAGAAATCGCTCTTTTTTTTTATAAAGGAAAATGAGCAGTACAAATTACATGACAAAACGGGGAAAACAAGTTCTCGAAAGATCATCTAAAAGGATCAAGTGGCACCCTATGGGTGTGGAATCAAAATAAGTAACTCCATCGGCCAACTGCCCAGCATAATTGGCCATCCAATCGGCGCATCTATTGCCCTCTCGATAGACAAAACGATGAACAACAGTCCAATTCCTCGTAATCAGTAGATAGATGCTGTGGACTATAGGATTGAGAGTCCAGGATCTCCTGTCCGCAGAGGAGAGAATGTTGAAGACCATCTTGGAATCAACCTCCAGCTCGATGTGGCGAAAGCCCCGATCCTAAGCAAGATTGAGTCCGGTAAACACACCCCAAAGCTCTGCAGTCATGGCAGAACACCATCCCATCTTCTGAGTGAAGCCCCCTAGCCAACGGCAAGAAGTCCACCTGTTGTGGCCGAGGATGTGGACCGCTTGCTGGTACCATCTGTATTAAGTCTGATCCAACCAGGGGGAGGCGTGCACCACCCTATGAGTAACTCGCGTCTC
>JANZLD010000003.1:5741930-5755086 GCA_026413575.1 Erythroxylum carthagenense | reverse complement strand
TAGACCTTCAGGATTCCAGGATTGGATTTGGATTGAAAGTGATGACATGGCTTGTTGCAGAGATGTAGTGCTGTTTCAAGGACGATTTTACGCACTATGCGGTAGAGGGAAACTTTTTCTTTGTGCTTTTGATAGATCTAATCCCTGTGTATCATTAGTGAGCCAACAACCTGCAGGATCATTCAGAGCTGATAGATACTATCTGGTAAAGAATGTGGATCATCTCATAGCGGTTTTTCAGTCCGGAAATGTGGATTCTGGAGGCAAGAGATTTGGCACTGTGACCTTCAGGATCTACAGGTCTGATGAGAATATGAATTGGACCCATATAAGGGAACCAATTTATTTGAAAGGTCGTGCATTGTTTATCTCCGGTGGGAACGCATGGACAACTAATCCAGCGGAAGTGGAGCGTTGCAGACCCAACACCGTCTACTTCGTAGATGACTACTGGTTCTCGAACGATAGAGATGGTCATTTTACTGGTTTATTTGACATTGCTGATCAAGGAATGATTGAAGACTTGCAGTCTGATATGGATCAATACCCTCCTAATAATTCGAGTCCATTTTCGTTAACTTAGAATGAGGGCGCTTAGCTAACGGTGATCTTCAAAGCGTCAGTTCAGGAAGCAGTCATGAGGTTCATTGTTTTTTTTTTAAATTTTTGAATACAAGGGAGATGATACACAAAAACTAAACAGCTACACAGAAGTACCAACAGGGTTAGACAACTTGAAGGCTCCCGAAGGTACATAAAACCAATCTGATGTAGGCCACGAGGTTCATTTTTTTAGTCATAATGTAAAACATTGTCTTAATTGTTTCTCAAATTACGATTATGAGATTACATGCATATTTAATTTGAGTTGTTATTAGAGCTTGCAGATTAATTTTTATGAGATTGAGGGATAACATCAATTTCGACTTGAATGCCCTTTTTTGAAAATTCTTCCTATTTTTGTAATTTATACTCGACATATTTAAAATTATATTTTGCATACTAATTTTTTAAAATCAACGAGAAATAATAAAAAGAAGTGGAACAACTGAAATAAATACGGGGATATATATCTTTTAAATTTTGTGAGAATCATAAATTGTAAAAGACTCTTGCAAATTGCAATTTATAATTTTTATAGCCTCTTGTTTAAAATGATGTCAATGTGCGAATGCTACAAAAGCAGTTGAGTGTTAGTGAGTTCGGCCATTATAGAACCCAGCCTTAGGTCATCAAAACCAAGCTCCAACGGGCTGGGCTCTTCGGTGTCCCGTAACCAGCAAGGGAAAGCAGGAGACTTCTTCAGTCAGTCACAGAGCAGAACATCCTTTTCACGGAGGTTCTAAGTTGTTCGCCGAACAAGACCAAGTGCAAGGAAGACACAAAAGCCATCGACTTTAAATCACTATAGCTAGACATACTTGGCATAATTCTATCTCCAATAACACATGGTATGTGATTATTCTACCTTTTCTGTTCGTTTGTTCGTTCTTGGGTTTGGTTCAGTACGAGGAAACCAGACAGAATGAACAAACGTGCTTCTAACTTGTCCACTAGGTTGTTAAATATAACCATTGAAGCATTCTGCAAAGCTAATGAGCTGAACAGAGCAGAATTGGTCTTTATTGATAGTGTGAGATTGGGTGTTCTTCCTAATGTTGTCACTTTCAACGTACTTATCAATGCGTACTCTCGCCTCGTTAGTTTCGATGCTGCTTATTCTATTATGCATAGAATGCACGAAGCTGGGATTGACCCAAATGTTGTTTCTTACAATTCACTTATTGCTTGTGCCGCTAGAAACTGCTCTTTGTCTAAGTCCGTTGACCTGTTTGAGGAAATGCGCGTGAGACGTATAACTCCTGATGTTTGGAGTTATAATACATTGATGCATTGTTATTTTAAGTTGGGTATGTATCAAGAAGCTAATCGGGTGTTTAATGATATCTTAATTCGTGATTTCTCGCCTTGTGAGGCGACATTTAACATATTGCTTAATGGGCTTTGCAAGAATGGTTCTGCAGTTCAGGCGCTTAGGTTTTTTAGGAGTTTACAACAAAATGGATTTGTTCCTCAATTGATTACCTATAACACTCTTATTCATGGGTTGTGTAAAGCTAGGAGATTGAGAGCTGCACGGAGGATTTTGAAGGACATTGAGGCCTCTGGGTTTGTGCCAAATGCTATAACATATACTACAGTTATGAAATGCTGCTTTAGGTCTAGGAAGTTTAATCAAGGATTTGACATACTGAAAGAAATGAAGACTAAGGGATATACATTCGATGGTTTTGCATACTGTACAGTTATTGCTGCTCTAGTGAAAATTGGTAGGATGGCTGAGGCAACTGCTTACGCGGAGGAGATGATTGGGGTTGGCATTGAGCTTGATATAGTGTCTTGTAATACGATGATTAATTTATATTGTAAAGAACAGAAGTTTAAAGAGGTATATGAACTGGTTGATGAAATAGAAAGATGTGGTTTGCAATGTGATGATTATACACACACAATAATAGTAGATGGTTTGTGCAAAGCAGGTAACATTGAGGGGGCTCAGCGACATTTGAAGTATATGAATGTTATGGGATTTGGTAGAAATTCCGTTGCATTAAACTCCATAATAGATGGGCTGGGTAAAAGTGGTCAGATTGATAGTGCCTTGAAAATGTTTGAATCAATGGGGATGAAGGACTCCTATACCTACTCTTCCTTGGTTCACAATCTATGCAAGGCTAGAAGGTTCCTCTGTGCATCCAAACTCCTGATCTCTTGTTTAACAAGGGGCATGAAAATTCTCCGATCTGCTCAACGAGCTGTTTACAATGGTCTTCAACATGCTGGGTTTCCAGGAGAAGCTAGAAAGCTTAGATCGAAGATTAAACAAGCTCGAATGTCATTTTAATTTCCTGTGGTCTGTTAGACGCACCACAGAAGTTGGATCAATGTCCTGATGAGATGATTTAATCTTCATTTTCTTGGACTTCACAGTTTGATAAACGCCATGCAAAAGTAAATGCTCATGTTGCTGTCAAAAAATGATGTGATAAGGCTGGTACTACCGGTCCTGGGTTCCATTCAAATAACAGCCTTAGTCTCTATATCAACTATCAAGGAATGGATGTTCATTTGAATGTGAATGGGGTTGAACTTGCAGCAAGCACAATGTTTTCTCATATTCACTAAAAGATGGGGGCACAACAAGCGATGGCTTTAATATACAGGTGAGTCTCTGTTTGGGTTGGAATATGGTTTTGAACTTTGAATGTCAAGTGGTGAAAGACAAGATCTCTTCACGGATCAAAAACCTCTATTTTCTTTTATATACACATGTGCTTGCATATGGAGTTAGATGTGTGAGCTTTTGACTAAATTATGAAAAATTAGAACAGATTAAAATACTTGTAATTCTATAATTCCTTACTTTTTGTGACCAAATGGGATGCAAAAGTAAACAAAAAAGAAAAAGGAGCACTAGAAATTTGAGTTACCAACAGGCTAAGGGTAGCTGATGCAAACTTATTAAGTAATTACTTCTGCCACCAGTCTCCAATCTTTGTAGTGACATCAGAAATTCTCAGTAGTTATGAATTAGATCTGGTATATTGAGGTTTACGGGCTGACTGCTACCAGATAAGTGCAAAATCTTTAATTCTGTCCCTCAGAAAGATAATCTCGTAGAGACTGGAGAAGAATTATCTGATGCAAACTAAACATTGACTAATATCATGTTAGAGTACCTGCTAAATTGAATAGAAGTTCAAGCAGACTGACTATTATGCATTTTTTTTCCTAGCTGTGATATCGAAAGTAGAACAAAAGAGTTTCTGGATCAGCATCTAACAACCTTAAGTAAACAAACTTATACGACTTTTTGCATAGTTACCTGACTAGTGCTAAGGTTGCTGTCAGACTAGCGGGTCGTAGTTGAATTAAGCATGCTCTGCTCTGGATTCAACCTGATCTGCAGTTTGGATGCAATTCAAATTATTTTTAATGAGATTACTCTTTTCAATTGTATTATTTTGTTGTGTGGGTAACACCTTATGACATCTTGATCACTTTTTTATGCAGTATCACAAGTGGATAGGGCCAATGGCAAGTGACCAAAGATATACGTGGAATTCCTTCCAGAGGGAAGAACCCTTCTGAATACAGTCGCCATTGAGGTATGTAAAAGTAAAAAAATAGAATAAACAGTTTATGAATGAAGGAAAAGTGATCTCATTCTTTTCTGTGGAATATTCATCTGTGCCATTTACCAACAAACGAAAAAGCTTTTAGTTCTCTTATTTTCCTGGTCATGAAGGGCATACTTCGGTTTTGATGTCTTCACTTTGTCACCTTCCTTTTTAAGCACGTTGGCTTTGAATTTTCCGCCTCTCACGGCTAGAATCAGAAAGAAAAAGAAACTTGCAAGAACATAGCCGTGCATAATGTTCTTAAACCTTCTACTTTTGTTTTGTTAGGCAGTCTCTGATTAGCAACAACATAGTCGTGCATAATGTTCTTAAACCTTCTACTTTTGTTTTGTTAGGCAGTCTCTGATTATGCCAAGATTCTTCTCTATTGGTAGCAATGACATAGGGAGGTCATACTTTTCAGATGGCCAATTCGAGTTAGAGAAGTAATTCACTAGTTGCTTTGTGTTGATTAATTAAATTTGTCTTTCTTTTGTTCAATTAATAGTCATTACGCTGAAGTGGAGTTTCTGTATTTCCCTTTATGGGTTCGGTTAATTAGGTATGGGAATAAGAAGGGGTCAACTCAAAAGTGTTAAGTTGCCAACACTTCGTCTCTAGTTCTTTTTCTTTTCTGGATTATATTAAGGGAATCATGTGAATCACATTAAACTTGGTTGATTTGCTAGCTGGATAAAATAAATAAGTGTAAAATATATTTCAAAATTTTGAGTATTACTCGATTTTAAAATAGTTAAAAGTATAAAAAATATCAAGTAAATGATTAAAATTATAATTTATTACAAGTATAATTTAAGAAGTAATTCCCATAATCTCTACTAACTACTACTTTTGCCAACGTAAATTGAGTTCATCTTTGTCAACGTATACATGAAATTTTTTGTAAATTAATTGTTATATTTTTAAGAAGGAATAATAAATTATAAAGTTTTAAACTTTTTAAAATTATCTATTTTGCCATCAATTTTTTAAAATTTTTAATTAAGTGTTTAAATTTTTTAAAATTGGACAATTCAATTCAAAAAATAGGTTTTGTTAATATTTTATTAATGTGATGAATAAAATGATATAAAGATTAATATTTGGAAAGATTATATATAATATTTAATTCTCCAAATAATTTTTGATTATGGAATAAAAGGTTGCACTTAGAATGTATAATCAATAATAGATTTACCACAAGAAGTTCAAAAATTATGTTGATGAAGAAAAGTTATGTAGCATCCTCAAAAATCAATCTTTGCATTGTCTTAAAATGCACATAAAAATAAATTAAAAATTAAAAATTCAGACGCTTAATTGAGAATTTTAAAAAATAGAAAATGAAATAAAAAATATGAAAATGTTGGACGTTTTTTTAATTCGACATCTCTTTTAATTAAAAATCAAATTTTGATTTAAAAATAATTATGTAATCTTAAAATTTTGAATCATTATAACGATAAAAAATTTGATAATGTATTATATTTATTATAAAATTGTTTTTTTTTTGTTTTTTTAAATATTTTTTGTAAATTAGAGTCTAGGTAGTAACTATCTTTGTTTTTGTCAACACCACCTTACTATGGTAGCTTTTGTACCTTGAGACAGGGCAGTCTGAGCAAGGGTAAGGTGGACATTTGTTCAGAGTCTATCCTTATAAATAATAAAATAGAGTTTATTTTTATCCTTATAAAAAGTAAATGAAATAAAATATGACCTACTTCTGAACAATAAAAAGAATCTATATTTTGTTTATTTTTATTCTATATGAGGGCTCAAAAAAGGCAAAAATATGAACTTTTTTTACTTTACTCAAGGCCTATAAAATATTAGTTAAGAACGACCCTGCCTTGACATTAATGTTATTAGATTAATTGTTAGGTTAAAATCACTTCAAAACTTGCATAGCTATTTCATCATTTACGTTTGATTTTAGTGTCCTAACTAATAGAAAATTTGGGATTTAATGCGTTAATTAAGCCAGCCTCTAGTACAAGTGTAATTCCTTCACGCTTTCTTCCTACTCTTATTAGCTACATATGATAATGACAACAGTATCCTACAATCCAAATACCAAATATTAGGCATGAATGGTGGGATTGTCAATTACTTTTCTTCCTCCAAAATGATTGCTTAGAGACTAACATTGTTAACAATTAATAATTAATATAATCACGAGGGCAATTTTGTGTATTAATATAATCAAAATTTACACAATTTTGTGTATTATATTAGCAATATTAATAAATTAAATATATTATTAGGTCAATCTGACTAAATTTAATTCTAAACCCGTCAAAGACTGCAATCAAAAACATCATTAAAGTGATAAATTAGAGCAAAAGTGTTGTAATCTTTTGTATTGCTTGGTCAAAATTAACCTACTTCAGTGTCTTGTAGAAATAGCATATATGATCTCAACTTACACGAACGGTATGCTAATGTGCATACATGAAAAAAAAAAAAAAACTATATCCTCACATGGTTAGAATACTGTCTTGATGAGGTTTGAAAAGTGGGGCAGTATAATCATGGGAAATTGGCATTATCTAAGTGAATCACAAGGCAAAAACTATGCTAATCCAAATTACCTACCATATAGATTAGTGCATATTTGACTTTCTAAAAGTGGTCGCAAGTTCATCCCCTTCTTCCCACCCTACTTCTCACTCAACAACATCATTCCTTTTTGCACATCATTAGTATTTAATAGTGCTAAATTACTCATAAAACAATATGTATTAATGTTCATCACTAAGAATACGTTGTAGCTTACGTTTTACTATTATGTGCTTATACTATTCAAGGAGTTCAGCTTAATTGTTCATCAAGTAAGAATATTCCTTACGTAAGTTCACAGATTGAAAGTGATTGTAAGTAATTCCATCTCTTGAGTAGTGCAGTTGATCATTTGAAAGATTTCGTATCAGTTAGCACAGGAATTGATAAGAAATTAGTACATCTTAAACAGAACCAAAAAGAAAGGATCATATATATGGAGTTGATTCACATATTAAGTTGTTTGTTTTCATGAGAATTTAATTATAAACACAATAAGAGAAATAATATAGATAAGATTATCACGTTGGAAAATTATCATTTTTACTTAAGGCCTAATATATCATTTGATTTCAGTTAAAAATTGAACGGGTTTTAGAGTGAAAATCTTAAACTAACCAATTTTTCGGTTTGATTTAGTTTAGTAATTTTTGTTGTTAAAAAACGATCATTTTATTAATCAATCAATAAATTTTAATAAACTGATTAATTTTTATAAACCAAAATAAACTAATAAATGTAATTAAACTTTAAAATTTTTAATAAGTAAGGATTCTTTTTTAATCATTTTTCAAATTCTTCTGTTTTATTCAATATTGCACCTATTTTATGATGGTATAATACTGATTGAACCTTTTAAAAATTTCTTGTCTTACTGATTTAATTCTCGATCCGGTTTTTTAAAAATTGATTTAAAGTGATGAATTTACTAAATAATTTAGTTAGAATATATTTCGAATAACTATAAATTATTAGCATACATATTAATAATTTATTTGATGTATCATAAAAGAATAAGTGTTGAGAGTTTCTTTATTATTAAAAAGAAAATGCAGAAATTGATATGAACGACGTTGTGTGTTACTTCTTTTATCGGATTCCTTATATCGCATTCAATCTTTTAGTTCTACTTTGCGTTAGGCAATGTGTGAACGATCATTGCTTTTTTCTTCAAAGGTGTCTGCAAAATTAATAAAAAAAACGTGATCTATATCAAACTGTACTTGAATGGAAGGTCAAACAATTTGAGTTGTCAAGTGTGAGCCCACAGTTTCTGAATCAAACTTTGTAGAATTCCCAAAAGATCACTCCTGAGCACCGAAAGAAACGAATGAAACGACGAAACAAAGATATAAATTCAACTAAAGGGAGAAAGAAACCAAGTTCATATGGCACCACCCTGTAGTACTTGCCACGTTACAGAGTCTTACATGTCTAAAAATCTGAGAAGTTGCCATGAAATGCAAGTAACACTATAAATATATAAAGATTTATATATTCACATCGGTCAATGACGGGTTCTATAGGACAAAAGTCAGTGCCTAACTTTCTTCTTTATGTCCCTCTCAAAGCAGGAAAAAAAAGGCTGTATTAAACTCTCTGCGT
The DNA here is from genome assembly GCA_026413575.1 of Erythroxylum carthagenense. Classification (NCBI taxonomy): domain Eukaryota; kingdom Viridiplantae; phylum Streptophyta; class Magnoliopsida; order Malpighiales; family Erythroxylaceae; genus Erythroxylum; species Erythroxylum carthagenense. The sequence goes on along the minus strand of JANZLD010000003.1, from coordinate 5,746,738 downwards.
TTTCATTGGGGGAACGATGGGGGTCTAGAAGAAGGAAGATGAAGATGATGATGAGCAGGAGGCAACTGCTGTGGAGGAACACCCTCCATTAAAAATCCATCGGAGATGGCTAACTCCATGCTTGTTGATGTAGACCTAGGAACATTTCCCTGTCTTTGAAGAAAGAAATCATGAGCAGAAGCGGTGTTGTTATTGTTGCTACTGTTGTTTCCTAAAGGAAACATGTAGGATTGTGGCTGGTTATGAGGTTGGTAGTGCTGCTGCTGTTGTTGTTGGTGATGTTGAAACTGCAAGTGATAGCCTGCAACAGATGCTGGAACCATGATAGGGCTAACATTATTAGCTTGACCTTGACGTAAACCGAGACCGAAACTAAAACTCGGACCATTTAGCTGAGTCCCAGGTGCGTACGGTGCACTAGGACCACCCGTGAACTGTTGCACCATAGCTCTGAAGTTGGTGGTGTCTGTATTCAGCAATGTTGTTGGGGTTCTCCTGGATGCTCTCGACCGTCTACGTATAGGCTTCGAGACCCGTCCTTCAGGGCTCAGGTGACCACCGCTTGAGCTGGGGTTGCTCGGCAGGATTGGAGTGGACGTGGCGGTGACAGTGGTCGTGACGACGGTGGCATCAGAGACGCGTTCGTGGCCTAACACGGTCCGTCCAGGAGGCACTTGTTGGTTGGAAAGGTTGCTTTGTTGGTGGTGGTAGAATTGGCCCCAATGATCACCAGGACTAGACATGGTTTTACTCATGGCCTGAAAGATATCACAAACAAAACACTCGCTAAACCACAAACACAGTCATGTGCACTTAAGTTTGTAACAAAAGAGAGTGAGTTTCAGAAGAGGAGGGGGGAAGATATAGAGCATAGGGCAATGTTATTTATGGTGGCTTCAAATGGTCAAACCGAAACGTGAGCCTTTGATCTATTTTGAGGAGGAGCACGTGAAAAGGCACGTGGAGATTGGAGTAGGGCTCTCGGTTCTGAAAGTCTATATTGAACAGTGTTGGTATATGGCTGCATGCTTCCAGGAAGCAGCTCAAAGATAGGGTTTGATCATATATGCCGAGACCACGTTCATGGTGGCCACGTCAGGCTTTGTACCTATGTGGTATTCGGTGACAAATCAAAATTAGGATTCGTGGTGGGCGCAGATGAGTTGGTAAAAGATTCTCTTGATTTAAGTGAGATTACGAGTTTGAACCGTTCTCATGTATGTAAACGTTTAAAATTTAAGATCAGAATTTTGCCTTTTGTAAAGGGTCTGTTCGGCTCAAATAAAAATTATTTTAAATGACTTACAAGCGTCTTCTTAGCCTCCTAAAATATTTCATAGGTAAAAAAAAATATAGAGTTTGAGGTGACCTGAGGTTGTCTTTTCAAACTTGCTAGAAGGATTGTTTCTTATGTCATTTTCATCACATTAATTCTATTAAAAATAGAAAAGCAAATAATTTTTTTATTTAAATTGAAATTACAATTTATAATTATAATCTAAGTTGTTATTATAATTTACGGTAATTATATATGTATTTTAAATAATTTTATCCGCACTATGTATTAAAATTGTAATATAATTTGTAATTTGATATTTAAAATTTTATATAAGATTATTTTTATAGTGTTACTGTCCATGGAGGCTCAAATGCTTACCGTCAAAGGAAACGACCATGCAACTTCGTCCAATTTAATAAGTCATGACGGCATACTCGGTGGTCCATTCATGAGTTGTAACATTTCACATCTAAAGGAATTCTAAATTTATATCTAAGTTTAATGTGTTTGATATATGTATAGTAATTTTTTTGGTTACTTGGCGTTGCATTTACGCTACATGTTAAATGATCAAGACATGAAAATAAATTGATAGTTCATTTACGAATTCACTAGAAAAATGAGTTAGATACATAACAAAAACTGAATTATCGATAAGGATTGATCTGGTGATAATCCTTTCTTCTTTTTCTTGATTTTATCTTCAATAGTCTCACATATAATTCAGAATTTATTTCTTTATCGGTTTATATTATTGTCATGTCTCGTTTGTTGTTTACTTCATTGGAATTTTCGGGTATGCAAATCTTTTTCTTTGTATACGTTTACATGTTATGTTGTTTTTTAACATCTCAAAATAGGGTTCGAACGGGTCGGATAGGACTCGAGCACAACCTTAAGTCGGGTCTGAAAATTTGTTTAGACTTGGGTTTGTTTCGAAGTTTGATTGGACCGAGTTAAGTTTAATTAAATATATTTTTATTTTAAAATTAAAATAATATCATTTTATTCAAAATATTGTCGTTTTAGTTAAAAGTTTCAAGTAGCTTAAACCCAAATTTGACTCGAAACTTAAAATTTTGAAAAAACGTCCAAACCTCGTTCCAAGTCTAATTAATTTGGATTAGATTTATTAATTTCGAGCCAATGCCGAATAAATGATGTCATTTTAATTAAAATTTTTTAAGTTTTGGATGGGACAACCTAAACTCAAACTAGACTGAAAACTTAAAATTTTGTAACGACTTTAGGTCTAACTTGTTCGAACAATTTTTACCGAACCTATTTCAAAATTGATAGTAATGTTCGTATCTATATAAATTCATCGTTGATCTAAAAATTTAACAAAAATTTAATTAAACTATAAAATTTATAATATTTTAAAAAGAGACACTTTAATGCTTCAATGAAAAGATGCGAGAAAATAATATTTAAAAACTGTAAGAGGAAAAAAAAAAGAAAGGCCTAATAAGAACTAACAGGAAGTGATCAAGAATGATATGACTAAATTACTTGAATAAAGCTTACAAAGAATATGATCCGCAATAGAAAATTTTGATGTACTAAGATATAAATAAAGAATCTCTCTTAAATAGGTCATTCTCGATCTTTTAGGATTTTTTATACTATATCCACTAAATATAATACGTAGTATTTATATCGTAATTAGTTTTTCTTTCATAAATCAGTAACTTTTTTATAAATAGAAAATATTATATATACCACTAAAGATTTTCTAAAGGAAATCTCTTATCAACCAAAAGACATAAGTTAGTGCAAAATATTAATAAACCTAGCTCAAGATAAGCAGCACTACCATGGCACCTTAAAAATGTATCCCTTCTTCCCAGTAGCCTAAAATCAGTCACAAACACAACATTTCAACAATCATATTAATTTAGTTTCCTACTTAGTTAATTAATTTCTTAACATAACTGCTTTGAGTTATTCTTGTATATGTCTTTTTTTGGTTTTGTGTATGTGTTAAATCACTTTATCTTTTATTATTAATCTTTATCATATTTTATAAGTATGTTATTTTGTATTTTGTATTTATACATTTTTATTTATATTTTTGTAGTATTTTCATGTTGCTTTACATGTAAGTATATTAGAAACAATTTTTTTATTAGGTAAAGATAAGATTGCATATTATTATATCTCTTTAAATTTCACGTTTCAGCGAGATTTTTAATAAGAATTTATTGTTGTGTACGTATTATTTAAAAAATTACAACATTATAAACACTATTTTTATGTAAATCTTAAATTGACAAATTTTAAAATTTCTCTCTAATTCTGTCAAAAACTAATTCGTAATATTTTTAATATTTTTATAAAAATATTAGAATTGAACTTGTTCCTTTTAGTTATTGTTATGTATGAGATATATATATATATATATCAATAAATCATTATTAAGTCGACAATGACATTATTCTTCACATGAGAATGGATAAATACATCTAAATCAGATTGATTTTGGTCATTCTCATCAGTCCAATCCCATACAGAAACATTTTTCGGCCATCTATATGAACTATTTCACTCAACTAAGCTAATTGTAAATATTGACGAGTGAAATTAGCATTATAGCATTAATGCTATATTTTAATAATTATAACACTATTAAAACTATATTTTAATAATGGGTGAAGTTGAACTTTTTTCTTTCCTTTTCTTCCCCAAAAAATATTTATTTCAAATATTAAAGCTCATCATAAGTAAAATCCTGTAGTTTTGGTCCTATACATGCATTTTCTTTCGAAACAACCAGGTTTAATTTTGTGAACCAAATCGAACGATACATCTTATAAAATAGAAGAAACTTATCTTTATCTATATGTTGAGAGTTGAATAAAAATTGAATTACTAAAGTTGGAGGACTTAATTAATTATTTTATAATCTCCCTCAAGGTCTCAGCCATTGTTTTTAATGGAAAGCTCATCTCCCTCAAGCTCGCAACTATCATACTTAATGGGCAACGTCTTAATTAATTAATTACTGTTAAGAGAAAAAAAGCAATTAAGTCATTGCCTAAAAGCTATATGCATATATTATATTATTAAGATATTCAAGGTTGTTTTTAAGAATTCCCTCAATGAAGATGAATATTAGTTCTCATTTTTAATTTTAAAAATAATTGTATTAAATTAATAGAAAAATATATATGAAAGGTAACTGAAAATTTTTAGTGTGATAAAAAGTCACGTCTATTTATTCTTTGTTCTTAAAATTTGCATTTGTTTTCATGCGTTGACACTTAGCCTAATTTTCACCTGTGTTGAGCTAATTAATGTTAAAGATTAAGAAGGATTACATATAGTTAGAAAAAGGGCTGGAAGATGAAGTCAAATTAATAGACTACAAGAGAATAGGAAAGGGAGTCTTATCCCATTTCACATCAATTTAATTAACTTTCTTAAGGTTTCACTAAGAAATTATTGTGACAGAAAATCAATGAGGACTTTTGCCTAAGAACGTGTTATAGAAATAATTCTCACATGAAATAACATGTCCACATAGATA
>JANZLD010000003.1:5713806-5724849 GCA_026413575.1 Erythroxylum carthagenense | reverse complement strand
TAAAATGACTAGAACTAATTATTTGATTAGTTGATCCTTATTATTTATTAATACTTTAATATTTATTTTTAATGAATGTGACATACTTTAACAATGAACATAATCATACTACTTCCAAAACATTCACAAACTAATGAAATTAATAATTTTTTGAGTAATTATCTCAAATATTTAAAAGCTTAATAAATGAAGATATTTGACATTTTGGTGTATCAAAAATCAAAATGGAACGCCAAAATTAAAACTGCAACAAATAAATGATACTCTTTTATCACTAACGTTTCATGTTTCCTAGCATAGATAAGTACGTATGAGGAAAGTGCACTAGTATCTTCCCACAGCAGTTGACCTCTTTCGTGTGGCGGGTTTGGGTATGACGATATATAGTGGAGCCTGACCCTCCACCCGCTTGCTGTATACGTGGCACGTACATACATATAGGCACAGCATGAGAAGTGGAGTCTGTCCTGAATTAGTTATCCTAAACTGGTTGTATCTCTTTGTACTGAGCAGTATTCAGAAGCTGCAGTTATGTTCTGTTCAATGACCGTCGCTTCTGCTTTGCAGCTCTCCTTGACCTTAGATGGTGGCGGTGGGTTAAAAAGATTTGATCTTGGGTTAGTTGGTACCTCAAAGAACCCATCCTGTCTCCATCTGCTTGCTTCTAAGCCACAAGGGTCTTCTCTTGTCAGGTTCTTGCTTTATCTCCATTTCATCGTCTTATCTCTTCTGTATAATTGTTTGAAAAAGACTGGTTCTTTGCTGCAAATTGATTTAGTTTGAGAAGAAAAAGGTTGGAAATTTTCTCAGAGGTGGTAGTAAAAGGAAATAAATGCAGGTTTGTTTCGTGCATTTTGTTGTAATTTCGAAGGTGGTACAGATTGAGAGTCTTGGAATTTGTTTCCTTCTTTCTTGTTAAACTATAATCTACATATCTATGGTTATTCTTTCTTGAAACTTTGCCCCTCAGTTCTCGGATATGTGTAAAAAGGCGCTGTCGCCTATTCTGTTACTATGCACAATTCGTCGAATGTTATCCGTGCTGTCCCTTTGTCCTTTTTGTTTCCACGTTACAGTATTAACAAACGTACTATATGTACCTGGCAAATGAAAGGCATAACAGAATGCCAATATTCACTTAATTCTTTCTCAATTCTCCTCCCTTAAAATTTTTCTCATGAAATACCCCCTTCCCTTTCTCACCTCCGTACTGTAATTGTTATTTCTATCATTCTCAGCGTGAAGTTGTGTACCAATCACTGTTTTAAACAATGGCATTGAATTTAGGCTAACTATTTTGAATGGAGTTCAATGTAATGTGTTGAATCTGTTGGTGGTTGCAAACAGATGCCAGTCTAGCAGTACAGATGAACCGAAAACAAGGAATCTGTTGGACAATGCCAGTAACCTTCTTACCAATTTGTTGAGTGGTGGAAGTCTAGGCTCTATGCCTACAGCTGAAGGTGCAGTGTCTGATTTGTTTGGTCGACCCCTCTTCTTCGCATTATATGATTGGTTCTTAGAGGTACTCGGTTACTCTCCCTTTGGACAACCTTTGTGTTGGGGCTGATGTTATATAGTGCCTTAAAATTCAATCGTATGCCTGTTCAAACAAGAGATGTTATACGATTTTGTGATTCTGTCAACATTTCTAAATTACTTTCAGATTGTTATTGTTGATTATTGTCAGCATCTCGAGTTGTAACGTTCCACTTGGTTTGATTTGGCAGCATGGATCTGTCTATAAGCTTGCTTTTGGGCCGAAGGCATTTGTTGTCATCTCAGATCCCATTGTTGCCAGACATATTCTACGAGAAAATGCATTTTCTTATGACAAGGTATTTCATTATTTTTGTTGTTAGCATAATAACTGCACATGTCCTTTGTACTTGTTTTAGCCAGCGCTTATACACATATCCTGTTTGAGAGTCATGCATGTGAATGTATGTTACTGAATTTCTGACTATATTTCTGCCATGGTTTAAAACAGATTCTATGGCAAATTCTTATTTCACTTTGAGCTTTTTCCCCAAACTCCTTAACCTGATTACTATTTTAAGTGAAGTTTTGCATTCATTTGGGCAATCCATTTCATGCATTTTAGTCCTGTTTTATCCATTTACTGAGATACTTATTTTTTCCCACTAGGGAGTTCTTGCTGATATCCTAGAACCAATTATGGGTAAAGGACTCATACCTGCCGACCTTGACACATGGAAGTTAAGGAGACGAAGTGAGTAAGTTGTATCAGGATGTTGTAATGTTGGACTTCTCATCTCTTACTAGTTGTGAGTAGAAACACTACCAGAAGATAGCTACATTAGAGGGAGATCTAGTCAGCTTGTTCAGTGCATCCTTTTATAGGTGTTGATTCTAATACCAAGATCTCCATTTATGCTGCATGATTTTCATTAATCAAAAGAGTAAAGTATCTCATCAAAAGTTAAGGAAGAGGGATGACGAGAGTAAACCATTGCTATGGGTTGTACCATTGAGGCTAATTCATAATGCTACTGAAGACTTGTTATTTGAGGGTTAATTTACCTAACGATTCCTTTGACTATCTTTAGCTTGACGTGATGATATAACTGAACCTGAAACAGGTCATAATCCATGACTTTTTCTTGTTTTATGAAGACTATGAAAGCTTATCTTTTTTTCCTGTTTCATTCATATTTCATGCAGTAATTGCTCCTGGGTTTCATGCCTTATACTTGGAAGCCATGGTCAAAGTATTTACTGATTGTTCAGAAAGATCAATAAGTAAATATGAGGAGCTTCTAAAAGAAGACTTAAATGGTGAGAAAGCCATCGAGTTGGATCTTGAAGCAGAGTTCTCAAGTTTAGCTCTTGATATCATTGGACTTGGTGTCTTCAATTATGACTTTGGTTCTGTCACCAAAGAATCACCTGTTATTAAGGTTTGTTAAGGATTCCAAATGATATTGCATTGATCATGGTTCACATCAACTTGCTATTTCTTCCTGCCTTTCCTCTCCATTGCACCATCTCTGTATGTCTCTTCAATTCCTTTTTAACCACATGCAGGCGGTTTATGGTACCCTTTTTGAAGCTGAGCATAGATCTACTTTCTACATCCCTTATTGGAAAGTACCTCTTGCAAGGTGGATAGTTCCTAGACAAAGAAAGTTTCACAATGATCTCAAGATTATTAACGACTGTCTTGATGGACTCATAAAAAATGCAAAAGAGACTAGAGAGGTGAGATAAGTACTGCGCTGGCTTGATAATCTCTTCTGATTTTTAAGCCTGAAATTCTGCAACAGATGGTGTTATTGAAAAGCTATAACATTGACTAGGTATTAAGTCATTATTAGCTCCCCAAATAATTCATAGAACATCGTCCTATCTATTCCTTTGGTCCAAGAATCAGGCAATGACTCAATCTTAATATGTGAGCATGTCTGGGGAATCTAAATGCTTCTCCCTTCTTATGGTTGTATATAATTTGCTCTTTCTGTAACTTAGAAGGCTTCTATCTTGTTAGCTTAAGCAGTGTAGATTTCAATAAATGCAGAAAGGCAGTTGTCTGTCGATGGATTTTCAAGTATGGATTGGATTTTTTAAAGGATTTCTCCACTAGGTTTTGTACTCATCAATGGCAAGCCAGCCACAAGTCATATGAGCTTTACCTTTCTTAGATTCATCAGCAGTAATACTGGATCTTGTCCCATGATTCTTAGATTAACTGGAATAATGGAAAATCAATCTAGTTTTATATCTTATTTAGGTTGACATATTTGACAGGAATTGGATGTTGAGAAGCTGCAGCAAAGAGATTACTTGAATCTCAAGGTGGGTATGGACCAAGAACTTATCATCCACCTCGGTCAGACATATTTAAGAACTCATCATCTGTATTTGTACCTTTTGTCATTAGAAAATGTTTGATGTCTCATTATACCTATGACGTATGCAGGATGCAAGTCTTTTGCGATTTCTAGTTGATATGCGTGGAGCTGATGCTGATGACCGACAGGTGTGTTTGTACACGTAAAATTCTGCTTCAATCTTCAAATATAAGTTATAGTTGGTGGATATGACAATAGAAATAGCTGGTTGTATCACTCATAATCACAAAATTTAATCAATCAGGTTGAATCTGTTTTTAGACAACAAGCTGTCATGATTTTCGCATTTTATTTTTGTCATAACAGCTACGAGATGATCTGATGACCATGCTTATAGCTGGCCATGAAACAACAGCCGCTGTTCTTACTTGGGCTGTTTTCCTTCTTGCACAGGTATGATTCTGATAACAATATTTCTCAAGTAGCCGTGTTGTTAGTTCAAAACCGTAAGAGTAACATGTAGACACTTTATTGCTGATATAAATCAATAAGTTCGTTTTCTTACAAACTAATATCCTGAAGGTTATTCATATAAAAAACTTACAGAATCCCTCCAAATTGAAGAAAGCGCAAGATGAGGTTGATGCTGTGTTGGGTCAGGGGAGACCAATTTTTGAATTGCTTAAAAAATTGGAGTGAGTATCTCAAGTAGTTACTTGACTAGACATTTTTGTTACTATTAGTGATTAAATTAGCTAGGATTGTAACATATACTTGCATGCTTTCAGGTACATAAGACTCATACTTGTTGAGGCTCTTCGATTGTATCCACAGCCTCCATTGCTAATCAGGCGTTCCCTCAAATCTGATGTTTTACCAGGTATTTTGAATTGATAGCACAATTATAGATATATCTTGTCTAAGTACTGACTCCCAGATTTTAATATGTTCAATATGAGCAATTTTCTGTTAATAGTCATCACAGGGTATGCATTGCAAAAATTGTATGTTTTGCTTTATAGTTCATGTATCATGCAGTTTTATATTTCTGATAATTAGCTTTTGTTTTACTTCTTTGAATAAGAAGCTTGAATATATAGGCTAATTGCAAAAGAATTTCCAGGTTAATGATCCTGATCTCAAAGCAAAGTTCCTTGCATACTTGTGCGATGATAATGACTTATCCTCATCCCTTATAAAACAAATTCCATATATTTTATTATTTGGCTTAAAAGGATCTTACACATTACAGGAGGATACCAGGGAGACAAAGATGGCTATACAATCCCTCCCGGGACTGATATTTTCGTCTCTGTAAGTGAAAGCTTTATTGAAATTCTTCTGTCGTGAAACTAGTAGCAGGAAATAATTTTGTTCTTTAATGTGCAATAATTGACAGAAAAGTGTAGTTAGCTTGTATGTTGAACAATTCGGCTTTGTGGTTGATTCATGGGAACTATGCCAATAGAAGTTCCTTCTGCTAATCTGCCGCTTTTAATCAGATAATATACTTGAAAATTGCTTTTCAGGTGTATAATCTCCATAGATCCCCTTATTTCTGGGAACGTCCCCATGAGTTTGAGCCAGAGAGGTTTTTAATGCAAAGAAAAAATGAAGGAATTGATGGATGGGCCGGCTTCGATCCGTGTCGAAGCCCTGGAGCATTATATCCAAATGAGGTATCAGAGAGCTTGCTTAATGTTACCAGCAGGGGTCTGATATTATCTTTGCTAACCTGATTTTGTGATTCTCATTATCAGATTATATCAGATTTTGCCTTCTTGCCTTTTGGTGGAGGGCCCAGAAAATGTGTTGGAGATCAATTTGCACTCATGGAATCAACTGTAGCATTGGCAATGTTGCTACAGAAATTCGACGTGGAACTAAAAGGCTCTCCAGAATCCGTGGAATTAGTTACGGGGGCAACCATTCACACGAAGAATGGACTGTGGTGTAAATTGAAGAAGAGGTCTGATATCCATTGAATACATTTCACAAGAATACGATGGAAAGGTTTTATCTCTGGTAACTGCCAACAAGCAATTGACCCGGGAGATTGTGAAATATTCTAGCAAAGAAAAGAAGGCTTACAATATGTGTTTATGGCAAGCCTGTAGAAGGAAGGGAAGCCACTCACAGGAGATGTAACTTGCAGAAACTTATTGTTTCATGATGAGTTTCAGATTAATACACAGTGCCATTGTAAGGGATCAATTTTCATTTACCTCTTACAGAAGGGTCATCAGATGATGTAATGCTTGGGGCTGTAATGTGGATAAGACCATAATCATCTTCAGCGCTTTCACCGTAAACTTGACCATTCACCGTAAAATTGACCGAACACCGGCAAGGCTAGGACACTGGATCTGGTCACTATCCCATGGTTAACGCTTGCAAGTTCTCTGATTTGTTGTGGTAGATATGAGATCATTACAATTTTTGCCATTCATCTTACGCTGAAAGCTTTCCAGGGCAAGTAAAGACCAAAGTGAAACCATTAACCAGCCTGTGCTCAGTAATCACTATTAATCACTCGTAATGTTACATAAACAAGTCCTCAATCGACATCACTGAAAAAGGAAATGTGGCTCCTCTTCTCAGGCATGATTGAAGCTTAAAATGGTAAGGATAAGAGATGGCAACTTAATACCTCGGCAACAATATCCAGCAAAATTCAAGTTAAGGATACATAAAGGGTAGCTCATGTGGTTCATCTTTATAATAAGACTGATCACTACTACCATGTCAAATTTTTGCAGCTAATGAACCAGCAACTGCTGCAATATTCTGTTCTCTAACAGCATAATTAACAAGGCAATGATCAGCCGCATATTTAGTAGTCTCCAGGGCCTGCACTGTGTTTACCTAACTTTAAGGCTACAAAACAAGCTTAATGGCTTTCCAGCAAGTGTAGTTCCACTCAGGCTCATTTGTAGAACTTCTAATTCAAATGTATAGAGTCCACAAAAGTAATGCATAAATTGTAGACACGGAGCTTCTTCCATGAGATGGTGAATCTTTGAGTCAGGTACAGTATTAATTCCCAGTTTGGCTCTCGAAGGTATGTAAATGGTTACCATTTTAACGAATATGGGAGGTTAATCAAGTGGATGCTTTGCAATGCCATGAAACTGTGTAGAGGTCACAGACTGTTCCTGTAGTGGAGATAATCCAGGGTTGATACCATGAAGAAATATAACAAAAAGGGCAATGAGACGATGGTTTCAATATGTACCATATCAGGCGAAACATTCTGGATACTGAAACAACCCGGAAGAGGCTGTAATCTGAAGCCAAGCTGGCCCTTCAGCACAGAAAATAAAGAAAATAAGAGCATAGAAAACGAGATGTTACCTCGTGCTTATCGGGTAAACTGAATTGCTACATAAATATCAACAATAATTAAATTCTAGTACCAGTCCCTGCATGCCCTGCTGGTTCCCAGATTGGCCAGCACGTGTTGAAATTAACTGTACCTTGACACAAATGAAATCTCAACATCAGCCTATATGCATTATACTGCCACAAAATAATGGCACGTAAATCATCAATTAAAAGTCAAAAAAGCAGTACCAAGCCTGGAAAGCCTTGCTGACTGCTGTAATAGTCATCACGAATAGGAGGTATTGAGTTCAAGTGTCCCTGCGAAAACAATATGAGAAAAAAAATTAAAAAATAGTAAGCATAATCATTCTGGAAGATGCATCAAATGTCCTACGAACAAAATGTGATATCTATAAGATTCCATACTGTTCCCTGGATGCTTTGCTTAGGACCATAATAACCATCAAGTGTTGGTGCCCTTGAACCTGATTCCTAAGTTGGAAAAATATGTATCACATTACAGAGTGCAAGATTTGAGAAACTCTTGAATTAATCAACAATAAAACCAATTTGTTTGTGCAGGACATATGGCTATGAGCTAGATTTTATGCACCATCTCTGGAATTTCTGATTGTGGAAAATGGCAGTTGTCAACAGGATGTGCTCTTGAGTTCATCTGTTTTCAAAATTTTATTGAGGTTAGTCAACATAATATAAACAACAGAAATTGGAAAAATTATCTGTTGCTAGGATTCTGTTCAAGACAAACAACCAAGAATTTATCCAGCTTCAAATAGGACGAGGACCAACCATCCGTTTGCAGGTTTCTTGCAAAACAATTGTTGTCCTCTCAGACTCGGATTGCACCTGCAGTGCAAATTAATATCTGATTCAAATGGCATAAAATTTCAGAAAGCTAAAATATATTAATGGCATGTACATTTTCAACCAGTAACTGTTGACTTTACCTTTTTTTTCTTATAGAATTTCCTTTTCTTTAATGGCCTGGAGACAATATTGCTATTGTTTTCTTCAGTGCCGGGAAAACCATGAACAGCTAAAGCATTGGGCTTTGAAAAACTCCTAATGGAGTTATTAGAATCCTTGCAGTTCTGCAGAGCTTCTTCTATTGCATCAAATGCAATATCATAAGCTTCCTGGGACAAAGATCCCTCTTTGCCCAATTTGATAGCTCGCTTACATAAATCATTGAAACGCTGTACCCTGTAGTGAAGACTGCTTGATATTTGAGACACAGCTTGACTAATCTTTGCATCTTTTGTCCACCGCTTCAATATATAAGGGGATGGGATGATAGAAAGGCCAGACATCTGAAGTACTAGAATCGCATGCTTACAGAGGATTCCTCTGTATTCAAATGACCGACATGTACAGCTTACATTCAAGGCTTCTTCATTCCAGGATACTAGAAAATATTGACGTTCCTCAAAATCATCCACCCGAAAAGTAAGAGCCTCCTCATCTTCATTTTCCTTTTGCAGGTGACATGAAACAACTCCTAACAGTTCAACCTGAAACTTCCTGAAAACTGCATCTGTATAGATTGTTGACAGTTGTTTCTCAAAAGATGACAGTGTTCTTACAGTAGGTTGTTTGTTTTGAGTTTCAAAATCTGCTTTAGCTTCCATTTCAAACCTATCTTGTAAAAATATGTTATACTCCTCCATAAACTCCTTGAATGTAGATTCCCTGTGGATGTATTTGTCAAAGAATGATGGAATACTCCCAACTCGCTCAGCTGTTGACATTCCAGCTAAAAATACATCCTGCATATAAGTGGGAACCCATTTTTTACGATCTTCATACAATGAGCAAATCCACTCATGCAACCTGAGTTCAAACTTATCAACCATCTTCGACCACCTCTTTTCAAACTGTTCGTCAGTCCAAGATCTGTGTATACATTTATTGAATTTTGCCATAAATTTCTCATTCAGATTCATCAAATGCAAATTATGTGTAACCTTACTCAACACATGCCACAAGCAATGACAATGACGTGCATCACTAAATACATCCACAGCAGCTTCTGTCAGGTACTTTTCTCGGCCAGTAATAATAACTCTAGGAGCTTGGCCACCCACTGCTTTGCTCCAGGTCCGCATTAACCAAGTAAAAGTTGATTTATTCTGCTCTCCAATCAAGGCACACCCAAATAAAATGAACTGAAAATGATGATTTACCCCAACAATGGGAACAAAAGGAATCTTATATTTGCTTTCAAGATAAAAGGTATCAAACAAGACGACATCAGAGAAAATCTTGTAATCATTTCTTCCTTTCGTATCAATCCAGAACACACTTTTCATACGTTTTTCACTGTCCAAATCAATGGCATAAAAGAAATTGGGATTTTCAGCCTGCATACACATAAAATGCTTGAGCATAATCTGGATATCATCTTCATCTAAGGCTGACTGCAGACCTTTCTTCTTGCCTGCAACTACATCAGATTGCTTGTTTCCTCCCCTAATAGCATTACAGAAATCATCTGGACAAATCTCATGATTATGCTCCTTTATAAAGCTATGGATAATCCATTTCTCATCCTGTGTCCTCTTCATATGCATGCCTGCTTTGCAGTCCGTCTTCAAGCATGATTTTTGAATGACGACTGCATTTGAATCCCGCTTGCTTCCGAATCTGGAACATGCAATTTTGACATCTATAAATTTTCCAGATTTTTTTGAACGGCGGCTAGCTTTTATTGTGATGCCGAATCCCACAGACCGCGCGTATTCTCTATAGAAAGAATAAGCTGCCTCCTTTGTTTCAAATTTTAAACCATTTTGGGGTTCAAATATCATATCTCTTTTACAAATCTCTGCACCAACTGCACTCTCATCCGTTTCCCTTTCCCAAGTAATAACTTCATTTTCATTTGGTTCACCGAATTTTATATCATGTTCACTTGCAAGAGAATTTATATCATTCTCACTTGCATCCAATCCATCTGCACTATCAGTTACAACAGCAGTTGATGTTGATATAGTATCTACTTTCTCTCGCTCATGCGACGGAAGTTCAAGATTTATCTCCATAATAAAAATAAGATATATCTGAAAGAGATCATACTTTTAGAGATACCTGAAAATTTTTAAAGAAATTAGCAAAATTATACTTCACCAAGTTCTAACCTTTAACAGATAACTAAAACAAAAACGCAAAAATAACTAAGGAAAAAAAAGAAGAAGGGGGAGCAGACTTCACGATTTTCCCAGAATTTTTCCCCTCCCTAAACATCACCATTCACAATATCACCCCAACAAAGCATTTAATCTCCTTTACTTACAAAACCAATTCCAATCCGCAAAACTGAAAAAATTAACTTCCTTTGCTCTATAAACTACGGTTTCCAGATCCAGATGCAAAAAGACGCAAACTTTGTACACAGCATCTACTAACATGTACTTTCTCGGCAACCAAAGAGGAGTAATTTCGAGAAAAATTCAATCTAGCGAAGAGAAAACCAAAACAACATACCAATTCATATCCGCTTAGAAGAGGGAGACTGTAACTATAGATGGTAATCAGGGAATTACAGACACAGTATCAAAATCAGTAGGGAAGACATGTTAAAGGGTGTTCCCGTTCTCACTTAGACCGCACTTTAGGCTATGTTTAGTTTTAAACTTTTAATTAAGTTTTTTAATGTAATGGAATATAATAATTTATAATGAATTATTTGTTTTTTTAAAATTATAAAATATTAAAAATTTATTGTTAGAAATCAAATGATTTGTAATATAATATAAGGACATATTATTTAAAAGAATGATTTATAATACAATATAGTAAAATATTATTTATCATTTTATATTTCATTCTAGAATTCTTAAATTAATTACTAATATTTCTAGTGAAATTTACTCTTCTAAAGAAAATT
>JANZLD010000003.1:5682893-5695524 GCA_026413575.1 Erythroxylum carthagenense | reverse complement strand
TATAGACCAATCAATCAGTGAAAATCACATATGAACAGTAACTGAATGTTTTCCCAACCTCATAACTTCTTCATCCTGACTCCAAAGATGACAAACTATATACCATTGGAAAGCTTTTAACATGTACTAAAATTTTCAAGAAGACCTCCTAATTCAATTCTAACATTAAGAGGATCAAAAACCTAAGCGAAGTTTCTGTCAAATTTTGTAAAAATTTGACAGCACTTCCTTTAAAAGTTCCACTAGCCAAACTTCAATGTTCTCATCTAAACTCCATTACCTGCATAGAGAAAAGTCAGCATCCAATCTTCCACAGCACAATCTAATCCAATTATCCCAAACTCTAATGGCAGTAACACACTCTTAGGTATCTATTCATTTCAAAACCTAAGAAATACCATTTCATGCTTGCTTTTATCAATTTCAACCATACATCTATACATTATTGGAAAACGTATACAAGATACATTTTAAACTTCAAAACCCTTATATTTACATGGAAACAAGTCAATTCAAAGCTTCAAAGGGCATCTAGCCCAATTACATCCCAAAATAACAAAGGTCAAAGTACAAAGAACACAAAATTTTCCAAAAGGCTAACTAAAGGTTTGTTTTCCAAAAACAGGACTTCAAAAGCAAAATGCATCGGAGTATGCTTCAATCTCGATGCTGTGACTTGGTTTCTCGCTCGACATCTGTGGAGGAGAAATGGGGGGTGAGCTCGATGGCTCATGTGGGTAATAACTTAATAAATGAGAAATAAGCAAAAACCATTATTTATTCTTTCATTTTCAAAACAATATCACAATGATTGAATTTTCAAAATCTCTTCACAGAATTTATCACATCAACACATTTTACAAATTTAACACATCACAAAATAACCTAACATTGCACGAAATCACAAAAAAGTGGTTCGGGTTGATCCGAAAACAGGACGTACTACACATTCCCGTGAAGCGGTCATGTGTAGCCGTGACTTATGGGAGTCCGTGAGAGGAACTCCAATGCCACTAGCGGGCAAGCGGGAGAAGCCTATGGGTAGACAGGTGCACCTGAATCTTATGGGACCACCACAAACCCAAAGAAAGCACATAATTCACACAATTCGAAATCATTAGTCGTAACTGGCCTTTACAAATTCACTTTCACATAATTGGGCCAAAATGGCAAATCTTTTTCCGACATCACACATTCGAGTCCCCTTTTTTTTTCACATAACAATCCAGTATTCAAATTATTTCAACATGAATTCACAATCAAAGAATTTCACATACAATTTAAAACATCGCAAAGAGTAATTTATACAAAAATTTGAGGTCAATGGAAAGCATTAATTTGCATTATTATAAAAACTTTAATATACCTATTATCTCGATTATTAAGAAATCACCCACCTTAATTCCTTAGCTTTGAGCTTGGTCAATTGGCCCTTCCCCAATCTCCAATTGCCTCACTTCACCTTCATCACACACAAAATTCCCATATTAACATGAGATGTCACAAATTGGCCATTCTTAGGAGATAAAAGCATGGAAAAGAACCTATCTAACCTTACCCATAAGTTTCCTAAGCCATTTTCACCAAAACCCATCCATAATTTCAAAAGATTTCACATTTCCCTTACCTTAAAGAGAGACCCACGAATTTCTCTCTCTTCTTGGCTTTAATGGCCTTCCCTTCCCTTTTCCTTCTTAAGAACTCTACAAACTCTTCTCTAAAAGCAAGAAAATCACAAAGCCTAACCTCTTTTCTTCTTCTTCTTCTTCTCCTTTCCACCGAAGGTCACCCTTTCTTTCCTTTCTCCTTGAAATTTCGTAAGCCACTCTCCCAAATGCCTTAGCCAAAATGCTTCTTAAACTTAAACTTTAAAAACCTAGGTCAATACTACGTAGTTTTACTAAGCTATCTTAAAACAAGCCAATTTTGTCTCTACCTTCCCACACATATGGCTACAAGCTTGGTCTCCCATCTAATTTCCTTCTTCTTGGCTTTAATTTAACTCAAATGGACTAAAATAACCCTCCATATGAGCCTTATAACCTAATACTTTAAGTGAACTTCCACTTTTGCCCTTCATTTAACCTTTAAAAACTGGCATCTTGCTTCCTGATTTTGAGTAAGTAGATGTCATAATTTGGTAACAATTCCTTGTAGAGAAGTGTTCCTCTATGTCTTACGTTTGCAACGACACCAAAAACGCTCAATTCGGTTCAGAAATGAACAAGTTATGGCTAAAACACTTTCAGACCATTACAAAACTGACATTGAACTCTAAACCTATCTTCCCTCCAGAAATTGAAAGTATTAAGGGCTAAATTGAAATTCAATTCCTTCATAAGACTTATATCCCCATGTTTCTAGTTTATTTTTCCTCAAAAATCAATTCAATCGGATCTCCACAAATCCTGAATTTCTTAAAATACTGAACCATGTTCAGAAAATTTCCAACATCCCTTAATTAAAAAACAATCTCTTCCCATTTAATCCCCTAAAAAAATCATAATTCCCATAAAAATGTAGCTAAATGTCTTAGGAATCCAACGCTTCAAAAACCGAGTCAACTAGATGTCGGACGGAGAAATTATAAGCAAAAGTTGCAAAAGGGTCGGATTAAAAACAAAAGAACAGAACTTCAATTATATGTATAAACTCGAATTTTCTGAAAATCATAACTCTTGATCTCGAACTCCAAATTTTACAAATTTGGTATCAATAAAATGATCAAAGGAAACTATACAACTTCCATGAAGGACAGAAAAATCAATTTGGCCTGTAAGGGAGTCAAAAACTACTTCAAAGTTTCTATCCACTAATGATCACGCCAAATAGTATCAGCAACTTGTAAAAATCATAACTCCACATTCCATTGTCCAAAATTTCCATACTTTACACCAATGGAAAGCTAAAAACATCATCTAAAACTTTCATGAAGCACTTAAAGGTAAATTCAACCTCTAACTAAATCAATTTCTCAGTCAAAGATTCTGCCATAATCTAGGTCAACCTATAACACATCCAAACTTCCAAATTTATAACTTTCAATTCTCACATCCCCAACTTGCATATTATACATCATTGTAAAGCTTGGAAAATCTTCTATGACTTTCATGAAAACCACTTAACTCAATTCAGACCACATCAATCCGGCGATTTGCCTCAAAGCACAGCATATACAATTCCACTCTTCCTAGCATTTTTCAAACGAAATAAACTAACCCTAACTTTGACTGATCAAAACTTTTACTCCTGATATCGAAAAATAGCAAATTTTATAGCGACAGAAAGCTCTCAACAGTAGCTACAAGTTTCATGTAGATCATTTTCTCAAATTATGCCTAAATCAAAAGGTCAACTCTCTATGACTATAAAGTCAAACTTTTTCTTAAGTCTCCAAAATCTCATACTTTCACTACTCATTTCTTTTCTCATCAACTTCCTTGTAGCATAAAAACATCTATTACACAATACATATACAAAAGCACTTATTTCATTTCATTTAATAATTTATAATTTTCACTTAAAAATCAGGGTCCAACAAGCATAACAAGGTTAGTGTGTTGCAGCTTGGCTATTAGTATACGCTCATTGTTGAACTCCTCCAGCCCTTGTCTTGATCTTCTTGATAGCCTCTTCATTACTATTTCTTGCCTTGACCAAATTTTCCCTAACAATTTGTGAACTAACAGCTAAGCTATTGTACATATGTATAGCAACTGCTCAACTTTAGTTGTTGTACACATATATAGCAACTGCTCAACTTTCTTGTTTATTTCATCTGATCTGAATTTACCTTGTAAACTGGACCAAAACTACCCTCCCCGAGTTTATTTGCTAATGAGAAGCCATTTGTTGCCGCCTTGATTTCTGAAACACTATATAATTGTAAGTTGCTCCTGTTTGCATAACTTGGTCTGTCACAGGTCATTACCTTCTTCAGAAACTTTTTTTAAGAAAAAAATTTAAATTATAGTTAAAATTTAATAGACATTAAAAAGAGTTTAAGGCTTTAAGCCAACCATCATAGTACAATATGACCCAAAAACAAAAATTCCAAGGAAGATAGTCTGACTATTTGCATAATAAATAACAATAAGAAACAATTATAAGCACTACCAAACTTTCATCTTCATAAGAAAGCTTACTCATAATTTTGGATATGTGAGATTTTGCTTTCTCTTCCTAGTAGATTTCCTTTTTGTAAATTTGGATTGCAAGCAAAAATCCCCAAGGATGTTTGAAATATGATCTATAGCTAGAGGGGTATCGCTGTCCTCTATTTGTTCGATATCTACCGTCCCCTATTTGTTCGATATCTCTTATCCTTTGTTTCTCTATTAGCTCAACAGTTGTAACTGGAGTCAGTATGTTGGGCCAATCCATCTGAAATGCTCCAAATATTGGGAGGTGAAACATTCACGCCATTGTCTAGAATATCTACATTGTCTGCACTGGAATTGTCAAGAGTTGCCTTTCCCTAGGAAATATGTGTGACAACTTGTTTAGTCCTCAACCTAGCTAGTTGATTATCATTAGATTGTTGTTTGTTCTTTTCCATTTTCTCCGCTTCTGCATCCTCATGTCCAGCACTTAGTTTTGTAGAAATGGAAATTGCTTCCTCTTGAATTTCTCCAATTACACACACAATAGATTCAACATTCTGCACATTATCTTTATTTTTTTCCCCACTACATTCAAAATAACAACTTTAGAATCCCCTATACCAACTAAACCGACTGCCTCTTTAATTTCTTCACTTTTACGTACTTCAGTTACATCATTTGGATTCTTCACATTCTTTGCTTTCTTGTCCTCTGCAACAATATCATGCCTAGCTACTGATTTTTCTAGTGTTCCTGGTTTCACATTTCTTCCATCACCCTCCTCACTCTTATTCATCATAGGGACCCAAACTTTGGTTCCCTATTTCATATACAGCTTTCTAAGGATATAAATTTTATCCTCCTCCAGTTCTCCACTATAGTTATACTTCATGAGAGGAATGTATTCAGGCAATATTTCTTGTGTTCCACTTCAATGCACACGTTTGTATATCCAACTCTTTTGATATTCATAGTATTTTCGTCTATAGCAAGAGGAACACTTAAGTAACTAGCTAAGTAGCTTAATCCTTCAAATGACTAGTATTCAAGGGGAATTTTGTGCAAATTGACCTAAATAAAAACTATCTTGATTTTGTTTTTGTCAAGTTTGAATCTCATTCTCCACTTCTCTGTTCAGGATTGATAATATCCAGAACTTGAAAGTTAATATTAGTTGATAACCATGGGTTTCAAGCTTAGCTTAGGAAATTAATGTTACCTTATAATCTGACCCTTCTCCTTCTTAAGTACTAGAAGATGCCCATTAGAGCTGCGATTACAATTGTTGATACAACAATAACAATCCATACCCTTGTCCTATGGGCTGCATTTTGTATAACAAATAATACAGTAAGTTGAATACAATTGAAGTTTCAGAATTTCATCTCTGTTTATATTCTTAACAATGCAAATTGGTCAACTTTGGGCCTAAAATAAACTACAATTACCTCTGTGATCAGACAAAGGCCCGGAATAATGATATAACAAAACTTGTTCATCCCCTGTCAAATCATCATAATTGAAAGGGCCTTGATAGAAAATGCAACCATTCCTATTGCCGCTATACTTACCAACTCCTAAACAGTTACAATCTTACAATCTTTTCAAGATTGGTCTTGACAGTCAAAGAGAGTAAGATTCTTATTGGAATACATAAGTCCGAGTCCATTAATAACTACCAGCACCAAATCATCATCAGGTATATGTCTGCTTAAGGCTACTAACTGATCAAACATTGCCTTCGCACGTTGAGTATATTGAGCAATACTTTTATACTACTCTTTTTGGAGCTTAAAGAAATTACTTTTAATGGTACGAATCTGGGCTTTAGAACTTAAGGCATAGGATGTTGTAGGCTTTATCTAAGCATTCTTAGTACAAGAGATGCCAACAATTTATAGAATGAAGGTTTTAGAGATGAAGCCAATGATCCAACTCAATACTAACTGATCACAGCGAAACCAAGTGGAATATTGAGGATTTGGGTCTCCCTTAATAATGGTTCATAATGGTGGAGCAGAGTTTCCATCAATGTGTGAAGCCAAATTGTAGCTCTGAAGTAATGACATTATTTTTTTTCTATAGGAGATAATTAGTGGAGTTCAACTTGATTGGAAGCTGGTGAGATATGTTTGGCAAAGTGGCTATAGTGGAGGTAGGTGAGGCAGAGATGGTCGAAGCAACAATAGGTTGATTTGATGTCATGCTAGACAACTAGCTGCTAGGCTATAAAGACTTCTCTAAATTGATGAAGTCTGACAAAAAATCAAATGAAGGCAGGTGGGTGTGAAGAAAAAGGCTCTGATACTATGATATTATAATGGTAACCCATATACAACTTTACATTAACCATGTGGAGTATAAATAGGTATATACAAGATATAGGTACAAGTATCAGATAAAGATGAATAAAAACAATAGATAATGATAAACTCTATCTAAACAAACTAAAATCAGTTTAAGAGATAAATGAGAAAATTTATCCTCATTAGAAATACGTTAACTCACTCTGCAGGTTAGTGATTCTCTTTTTGAACTTGTAACCATCTCTTTTGCACGTCAGTCCTTCCCATTTTGTGCAACCATACTCTGTGATATTCCCATCATAAAGCTTACTATAATCATAATAACCCATGGTACTGGACTTTGAATCACGAATATTTCCATTATAGTCAAGAATCCATTTGTAGATATTTCTTAAATTTTCAGGAGTAAGATTGTCACTTAGAAGGGAATAGCTAAGGTACAAACCATCTTCATTTGATTGTTTGGTGATGTTATAGTATTCGGTATTAAGTTACTTTATTTATTATTTAGGGCATTATTTGTAGTTTGATATATTTTATGATAAGAAGTATACTAGGTAAAGGATTCTACCATCTTGGATTATGTAGCATTTTTGGAAGATAAGATAGTGTGGAAAGGTGAAATTCTAATTGACATAGAATCCTAAAGAAAATTGGATTTGTTGGAGATAAACATGTTTTTGGTGGAGATAAACATGGATGACATTTATTGAAGATTTTATTGATTACTGCAATTGTGTTTTTACATATGTGCATGAACAATTGCACTACTCTTTGTGTTTTGTGAACATTACATGATCTATCCATCATAATTGGCAGTTGCGTTGTTGGTATGTTTATGGGATGAAATACATGTTTGATTGATGAGTTTTCACACTACTATGCATAGGTTTCTTTGGTGATTAGTTAGAAAGATTCACAACAAATTTTTTGTTGGACAACTTCCCATGAATTTGGTTTAACAAGGCTGCACATATAGATGAGTGTCTTTTAACTCTAGTGTTTCTTTGTTTATGTTATTATTGGTTTAATCACTTGAGATTTTATTTTCATCTATAATATCATTCAATGTTGCAAAAATCCTTTGTTGAAGTTAACATGAGATGGTAATATTATTAGGAGTGAATTACTTTCCGAGATGTGAGTACGAGTGGGTAACGTCAAGGGGTGAGTGTTTTTAATTTAATAAAGCCTCGTATAAGACTATTGTACTTGAGTGAAAGTTGATTAATTTAGATAAGGGCCCCCCAAATGTAGGCTGTGTGTGTCGAACTGTGTTAACAAATTTTGTGTCGATTTATTTGTTGCATATTTAGTTTTTCTGGTTATGATTATAATCTGGAAAATTTACAGTTGCTGATTCAATTGTTTTCTAATAAGCATCTGACATATTTAGTTTGAAACAACTGTAACAGACTAACCAAGGTTACTTACTAACTGAGGCTTAAAAGGCTTGTTATCTAAATCCTCATAGCTTAAACAGGTGGAGTACGCTGGATTAAAGGATTATTAGGAAGCTTTAACCCTGCATGCTTCTGTTTTAAAATAAAAAGCTCGTATTAGTTGGCTTACAAATGGGGACATCGACACCAAATTCTTCCATACGTCTCTTCTTGTAAGGAGAAATAGAAATATAATTGCTAAACTTTGAGATTCATCGGGTAATTCATTTTCCGATCATGCTTCTTTATCCAGGCTTACAAGGGAATTCTTCTCACAACTTATGGGCATATAAGCTAGCTTAAATGCTACTCACCATATTTGCACACCTTTTGATATTCCCTTTTCACAGGAACTCGAGGGCATACTATCTACCCCATTCATTAGCTTGGAAGTTAAGGAGATCTTATTCCAATGACATCCCTCTAAGGCTTTAGGTCCTTATGGGTTTACAACAGGGATCTTTCAAAAACATGGGGGATTATGGGCAATTTGTTTAACAAAAGCAATTTTAGAGTGTTTTTCCTCCTATCAAATATTGAAGGAGATAAATCATACCTACATATGCCTGGTGCCCAAAAAGCATAATCCTGATACTTTGTCAAACTATAAACGTATCTCCTCCTACAACACAATCTATAAGATAATTGCGAAACTTTTTGCTAATAGATTGAAAATTGCTTTGTCTTCATTGATCAATTATACTCAAAGTGTCCTCATATAAGCCAAATCTATTGGAGATAACATACTGCTTATGCAAGAGCTTTTAAAAGATTATCATTCAAGAAGAAATATCAAGAGCTACTATTGGAAGATATATTTCTACAAGACTTTTGATACTATAATTGGAAGTTCGTAAAATTTTGTCTGGAGGCTCTTCAATTCCCAACTAAGTTCGTTTTCTAGATTATGATGTGTCTATAAACTACCTCAATTAGTATTATGGTAAATGGGATTCCTACAAAACCCATCTCTTGTGCTCGCGGTATTAGATAAAGTAACCCTCTCTCATCTTATTCACTCTTATTATGGAAGGCCTATCTCGATTTCTTAACAAAGTTATATGACTTAATGGTATTTTCCATTACCAAAGTAATGTAAGGCTTCTAAACTCACACACTTGATGTTTGCTGATGACTTGATCCTTCTCTTAGGATTAGACCTTCATTTAGTGCAATTAATTCAAGATCTCCTAAGATAGTATTCCAAATGGTCGGGTCTGGTCATAGTAGTTTGTACTATTCTAAAGATGTGAGGAACTCGATGGAAATCTCTAAGATTACTAAACTTCAACTTTATGATCTTCCTCTTAAGTACCTCATACGCAAAGCCTAAGTGCTTTGATTGTATTTCTGTCATAGAATGGATCGATGTTTGAATTAATGCCTGGTAAAATATATTCCTATCACTTACTACAATGGTCACTTTGATAATTTCTATGCTGGGAAACCTAAATGTCTATTTGATCTCACACACCATTCTTCCCAAGAAAGTCATCAAGGAGATTGATAACATCGTGAAAGCTTTCATATAGATTGGGAATTCTAAAAACTCTCAGAAAGCTAAAGTCAAATAGAGTGAAGTGACCATTCCTAAAAGGCAGGGGGGCCTAGGGATTACCTCTATATCTCTAATGCAAAAATTTCTTATTCGTAAAAGGATCTGGAGACTTTTTGATGATAAATAGGCTATTTAGGTGAAATGACTTCATGAAACATCTCTTAATAATGAAAGCTTTTGGTAATTGTCTATCTCGAGAGATTATTTTTGGCTCTTTTTGCAAATGTTGAACTTAATACATGTAGTATTTCCTTTGATTAAGCATATGTTAGGCAATGGAGACAATATTTGGGTATGGTTTGACAATTGGACTGCCCATTGTCCTCTTATAAATGTAATTGAACTATCCAGACTCATCAATAGGATTCCTCTTAACTCCAAAGTTTCTTCTTTGATGAGTCAAGCGCATTAAAAAGGCAACTTCAAAGGATTCAACTTACTAAAGACCTAACTTCCTCAGATCAATGGCATTAGCAGGGAAGATTCAGTTACTTGGGACCCAAATACCTCAGGTAATTTTACTAACAAGTCTTACTATAAAGCTTTGTAAGAAGGTGTAAGGAATGCTCCATGGTTCAATATGCTGTGGAAATGTTCTCTTAATCCAAAAGCATCTATCTTCACTTGACTAGTTAATCAAAAGCAGGCTCCGTTCAAAAAACAAGTGGTTTGGAACTTATGACCCAATTTATGTTCTTTGTAAGGACTTGGAGGAAAGTAGGGAGCATTTATTTTTCAATGCAGGTACTCTAAAGAGATTTGAAGTAGAATTTTACATTTATTGCTTAATGCATTGTTAAATTATGATTAGACTTTAGCACTAAATTGTATTATCTATATTACCCATCTGAGGTTGAATTATGTCACCTTGTACAAATTTGCCTTTACCTTTACTATCTATTCTATATGGAATGAGAGGAACAATCAAATTTACAAGAATGTGGAAATTCATAAGTACAAATTAGCTGACGATATCATCAACTAGATCTGGGCACTTATGATTGCTAAATCCAACCAGCATTCATTATCCATAGGCATGAAGACCAAATGGAATCTACAAAATATATTGTGTTTTAAACACTTTTGTAACCTGCTCAATCTTTAGTTTTGTAATTAGTCGGTTATTTTTCTTATGGTGAACTTATTATAATATCGTCATAGCTTTGCTATAGTTAATTCAATTATTATTCAATTTTCAAACAAAAAATTGCGGTAAAACATATATATTGCGGAACTACATCATCCTTCAAGTTTTTCAATTGGCATTGCTGCTGAGTTTGGCTCCTTTGTCAATTGAGACAAATCTCTTACCTATATAAGGAGGTTGCTACCTCCTTAGTTAATGCACCAAAATACCAAATCAAAGATTTGTATGACAAATTTGACTTTAGTTAAATTCCTCTTTTAAGGTGAAAGTTGGAGAGTTTGTTTTGGGTATTTATTTGTGGGTGTATTGGTATATTAGGGGATTGGGTGAGAGGAAAAATTGTGTGATTGTAAGAATTTTTCACATAGTAGGTTTTTTTCGTGGTGTTCGTGATGTTTTCTCCAGTTTGGGAGTTTCCACCTAAATTTTCTTGTGTTGTTATTTTCTAATATTTTTGTCTATCAAATATCCTTGGGTGTGGGTTTGAAAAGTCTAAATTTTCAACAATTGGTATCAGAGCTAAGGTGTGTTTTTTTCTTGAAAATTTTAAGTATGCTCTGTGGTCGCAATTTTGACTGATCTTTCACATCAGAAAAGATTTTTTTAAGAAAGGTTCATTTGGTGTGGTGGAGTTTTGGTGTGGTAGTATGGTAGTACATGTCTAGGAAAGTTTTGGTTAAGGAAAGACTTGGTATTTAAGTGTATCCATTGTGACCCACCTCTCTTTCTTGGGAACTTTCCTGGTGTACTATTCATTTCTAGAGTAAAATTCATCAAGGTAAAAGAGCACAAGAAAAATGTCAGTAAATAGGGCTTCGAATCCTCTTGGATTTGAGGTGCAGAAATTCGATGGGAGAATCAATTTTGACTTGTGGCAAGTGCAAGTCAGGGACATTTTAATTCAGTCAGGGTTACACAAGGCATTGAAAGGTAGACAAATCCTTGATATCAGTACAGACAAATCTAGTATGAGTGATGAAGATTGGGAGGATCTGAATTTGAGAGTAGCAAGTGAGATATGATTGTGTTTGGCTAAAAATGTCCTTGCAAATGTGCATGGAATATCTACAGCAAAGGAGTTTTGGGAAAAGCTCGAGGAGTTATATCAAACAAAGGACATCTCAAATCGGGTATACCTAAAGGAGCAGTTTCATACACTGCGAATGAGGGAAGGTACTACAATTTCAGATCATTTAAGTGTTCT
Source organism: Erythroxylum carthagenense (assembly GCA_026413575.1). Classification (NCBI taxonomy): domain Eukaryota; kingdom Viridiplantae; phylum Streptophyta; class Magnoliopsida; order Malpighiales; family Erythroxylaceae; genus Erythroxylum; species Erythroxylum carthagenense. Next base: position 5,683,764 of record JANZLD010000003.1, on the reverse strand, counting down.
CACGTCTCTGAACTGGAGGCAATTGGAGTTCGTATAGATGATAAGGATCAAGCTTTGAGACTCATCTGGTCTCTTCCACCTTCATATTAACACATGAAACCGATTTTGATTGATGGGAAGGAGAAGATAGTTTTTTCTGAAGTTATCGGAAAACTCTTTTTAGAAGAGAGATTGGGCAGTGGAAGAAATGTTCCTCCTGAAGGCTCAGCCCTGGTGGTAGTTGGATATCGGAAGAAAAACTCCATGAAGAAAAATATAGTATGCTGGACGTGTGAATAATCTGGGCACGTGAAGAAAAATTTTCCGAAAGGTAGAGCGGGTTCAGCAAGAGGCTCTGAGTCAGTTAATGGAAAGACTGATAATGTCGCTAACATTGTCTCCATGGATGATGATCTTTCTATCTAAAAATGGGGGGCATGTACATCATCATGGCATGTCGCTAATCCCAAAGTTGCCATGATAGAGGATGTATTACTGTTAGCGGGTCCATAAGTTTGCATACGGGCATTAGTTTAGCATTAATGCAAGGTATGTGGTGGAATTTATGTCGATGGCTGATGAACTTCCAGGAAAGCTAAACATGGGAGTTGCACCATAATTTTTTAGCAAGGTTATTTTTTGACATGTGCCGAAGTAAAAGGCTTAGAATTGGTTTATTCTGAGTGGGTATGCTTTTATAGTGGAGCATGATGCTATGAAGCATGATAATTCTCTACATTGAGAGTTATATTATTTTCTGGAGATCTTCATTGAGGTGGAGTGTAATTGTGGGATCAACTAAAGTTGCCAAGGTAGAGATTGTTGAGTTTGGCTCCTTTGTTGTCCCATATTGGTTGGGAACAACAATTGAGACAAAGCTCTTACCTATATA
>JANZLD010000003.1:5660569-5679370 GCA_026413575.1 Erythroxylum carthagenense | reverse complement strand
ATAGGAGAGATAAAAGAAAGCTGCAAATCACGTAACAAATAAGAAAGCCATAATAATTCACAGACAGTGGAGGCCATACTCCGATACTCCGCTTCAACAGAAGAACGAGAGACGGTGGGTTGTTTTTTAGTCTTCCAAGAGACCAAAGAAGAACCCAAAAACACACAGAACCCAGAAATAGACCGTCGAGTAGTTAAACAAGAGCCCCAATCAGCATCACAATAAGCAACCACAGAACAAGGAGAAGAGGCAGCAGAAGTAGAAGATGCAGGAAAAAACAATCCCTTAGAAGGGCAACCCTTCAAATATTTCAGCAAATGAAGAGCTGCATCCCAATGAGTTTCACAAGGAGCAGAAACATACTGACTCAACTGTTGGACAACAAAGGTAATGTCAGGCCTTGTGAAACCCAAATACAAAAGTTTACCAATCAAACGACGATACCGCCCACAATCCTCAAGCAAAGAACCAGAATCAGCAGTAAGTTTCAAACCCTTAGGCAAGGGTGTAGAAACTGGTTTTGCACCAGTCAATCCGGATTCAATCAACAGATCCAACACATACTTCCGCTGATTCACATACAAACCAGAAGAAGATCGAGCTATTTCCAAACCCAGGAAATACTTAACAGAACCAAGGTCCTTAAGAGTAAACACAGTTCGAATGGTCTGAATAGTTTTATTAAACTGAGTTCTAACCATTCTAAAAAATCTGTCCAAACAATTGAATACTTGGCATTTATGATTCAGCAAATATGTCCAAGTAGCCCTACTATAGTCATCCACAATTGTCAGAAAAAATTTCCCCCCAGAAATAGAATGTTGACTATAGGGTCCCCAAACATCAACATGCACTAACTGAAAAATATATTCAGTATGGATGCTACTAGAAACAAAAGTCAATCGAGATTGTTTAGCAAGAGGACATACATCACAAACACCAACTTCACCAACATTCTTATTATCAAATGAAATAATATGTCTAAGTACATTGTCAGAAATATGGCCTAAACGTTGATGCCAAAGTTTGTACATAGACATTGACTGAATATTTTGTACATCATTTGTAACAGTACACAAAGAATATTTCTCTATAGTCTCAGTCTCAAAAGAATCCTTATTAAGGATATACAATCTGCCTACAACCTTTCCTACTGCCAACACACGGTTAGTCTTCAGGTCCTGCAAAATGCAGTGATGGGGATGAAATTGGAAGGTAACAGAAGAGGTATTAGCAAGTTTATGCACAGACAAGAGATTAAATTTAAAAGTTGGTATATGCAAGGTGTCTTTTAGGACAAGACCATTAGGTAACATAACATCACCTATATGGTGTACTCGGTTTTGAGTACCATCAGGCAAATAAACTGGTATGTATTTTTGTTGTGGAATAGGCTTGATTAACAAAGAATAATCCACACACATATGATTTGAAGCACCTGTATCTAAAATCCATGAATCTAAACCTATATCAACAAGACTAGAAAGAGATAGTGCAGGAATTGTACCAGCAAAATCTGAAAGATGAGCCAAGTTCACCATGAGAGGATCCGTGAGTGCTTTGTTCTTAACCAACTTAAGCAATTCTTGCTTAATCAATTCAGACAATGGAGAATTAGTATTACTAACAGCATGATCTGTGACTAGTTTACTGTTATCTGCAGTAAATGAAGTAGCTTCATTTACTGACTACTTCATTTACTGCATTAGCAGTATAAGGTTTTCCACTCCCTTTCCCTCTCCGATTCTGCAACTCCTTGTACCAATCTGGTACACCAGTGAGTTTAAAGCAATTTTCCTTCAAATGTCCATTCTTCTTATAATAAGAACAGAAAAATTCACTCTTATCACTATTACCCCATTTCTGTTTAGACTGTTTTCCTCCTCCATCTGAATTCTTCTTAGTAGTTCCTGCATTGACTAACGTTGCACTATTTTCTATCCCTTCACCAAACACCATTTGTACCTCCCTTTGTTTCTCTACCCTTAATAACCCCACGGAAAGTTAGCACATGATAAGCACCCCAATGATCACAATCTACTATCATTAGACCAAAATACTTCTCTAGTTTGTTTCGCTCTAAAGCAAATATCATAAGCATTATTTTTCACACCACTACCTTTAACATCACTACTAACATTAGCAAGCATTTTTATTAGTTTAGGTGATAGATGACCGAAATTCGAGTCCTCAAACAACCGTGATAACGAAATCAAAATGCAGTTTAAATTAGGAGCAAATAAAACATGTCTCAATTTCAATTTTTTTACTGTTCTTTGCTTCTTGGCCTGAGTTTCTTTGTCATTTGGCAACCCCGTAGGACAAGGAGTTACATCTGTCACAAGCATTCCATTATACCAGTCATACGGTTTTGAGGCCCCGACGTCTATAATCCAAGGCCTATATTTTGACTTACCTAAAAGATGTAGTTTACTGGAATTTGACTTCTGGGCGTCCAACAAATTCATTAATTTCGTCCATTGTGATCAGCATTAATCGTTGTCGTCTATGTTAGTTTCATCACTTGCAGCAGTAGAACTCACAGGCTCCGGTCTCTCGTCTTTCACTCGAGTCACAGTTTTCTCCCGTTCTTCCTGCACCACCGTGGAATAAACTCAATTCAGATTGGGAACAGGACTTTTGGCTAAGTATGTTGGAGCACATGATTTTTTAATCTACATCATTAACGCCCGTTAAAAATTGATGCATTCGCTCCTCTTCTCTCTTTTTGTCGAATATGCTGACTATGTTACATTTGCATCTATTGCAAGGGCACACTTGAATTGCGTAATAATTGTTTAGTTAGTCCTACAACACCTTGAAACGACCATAGTACTTCACTATTGCTTCTACGTTTTGTTACAGTTACCAATTTGTCTTCAGTTAATGTATACGAGGACAATTTGTTACAGAAAATCTTTGTTCGATATCCTCTAATAGATTTGTTGCCTTTTTCATATGCGTTATGGTTGAACACAGAGCGGGTTTAATCGTGTTGAGTGTCCATGAGACAATGGAATTCACAGTCCAGCAATCTTCCAATTCTGAAGAGTTTTTTGCCGAATGGTTAATGGCAACAAAGTCCAACTTCTGAGAGAAGTACGTAGGGCTCTAGCCCACTTTCATATTTATCTCCCTTTAACTGTACTTAGCCTATTCCAACGTTCACGTGAAAAGTTTATAATTGAATGCAATAAAATGTAATATTATTCTATCATTTAAAAAGAGAGTTTATAATAAAATGAAAAGGAAGATGATGAATTTATATTATATTTTATTTTATCTTAAATAATAAAAATAAGAAGCCTCCAATATGTGAAGTTTAGGATATAATGTAAAATGATAAACAACTTTATAATATATTATATTATAAATTCTTTATCAAAATAATATTTTACTATATTACATTATGAACTATTCTATTCCTCCTAACAATAATTTTTTAATATTACATCCATTTATATTCCATTTCATTATAAATCATTTCATTTTATTTCATTAAAAACCTTATGTCCAACTAAATATAATCTTTTAAGTGATAGTGCCAAGAAATTTGTAAGCTCTTCTATTCCCACATTAAACAAGCACAATAGTAAACTTGCCCGCACAAGATAAGGGAAGAACAGCTCATCTTATACCAGAATTAAATGTGTATTTATATAAAAAAATAATGACACTTTTTGGGCAAGAACTCGCATGCAAGTCCAAAAATTAATCCAAATATACAAATAACATCAATCTCAGCCTTGGTCGAAGGAGGTCTTCCCAATGCTTCTAACATACGCTTTGATCAGTTTTTCACGAGGTCTTTGGAATTGTTAGCTTAGGTAATGAACGATAGACGAGGCGTACTAGTATCAGTTGAATTCGTTCAATAATTTGTATTTAGTCATAATGTACCTAAAAAGTTAGTAGGTGTGAATTTCAACATAGCCCGCTGCCTGTACGCTAAACTTCAAACTAATGGTTTTAATAACTAAACTAACTTGACTAAGATCACAAATTATAAATGAAACCAATAAAATTGGAAATATGAAGGGAATGGATTGGAAAGGTTGGAATATCGGTTTGATCCTCCAATCACAAAAATTGTTCTACTATTCATTCATTATTTTTTTAAAACATAATTGCAATCTTGCTTCTTATATGATCGCAACTTTATTTTCTCGACTTTGAATGTCTGAAAATAGTCATAAGTGATATATTTTAATTTCTTTAAGGTCAAAGAACCATAAATTCCTTGGATTTCAGTAAAGCATAGTTCTTGTAAAAGCTTATTATCATCATTTTATTTCGGTAGTTTCAACAAACTTCTTCAAGGATTTCATCTCCAATTCTTTGTTAGGAGAAATATTTTATGAAAAAACAATAATTTTCTAATAGAATGTGGTATTTTTGGTTTTTTAAAAATAACATGAAATTCTTGGGTATTATATTGGATATAATAATGGTCGGTACCAAATGAAATTATAAGTATCAATTATTTATTTGTAGGTTTCTTAAAATTTAAGAAATTTTGGAACAACTTGTAAAGTGAAAAAATTTGTAACCCAAAATTCTCAGTACCTCCCCCTCCCCCTCCCCCTGTTAGAAGTCAAACCCGATAGAAACTTATAGGTTTTTCTAGATAAAATAGTTCAGTATAGTTATTCTTCTTTACTTTTGCTAGCTGTCAACGTTCGTTTGCTATGCTTATGATGTAGCTATAATTTCATTTATTATGATAGTGTTTTAGTTGGCTTTGGGGTGTTAAAGCCGGTGAGCAAAACCGACTTTATGGTCATCAGACATTGGAAACACCTCCAATCAACCGAGGCGAAGTTGGAGAATCGTCGAGAAAGAGCAAAACCCAGGAGGAATTTGGGGAATGGATGCAAGTCCAGCGGCGACTGCCCACCGCTTCAACGGGTCACAAACCCAAACATTCCCCCCACTCCTCCATCACCGGATTGCAAGGCTTGAGATACGCAGCCTTGTCAGCCTCAGAGCCGTTGGACTCGCCTCCGCCTCCAACGGTCACTGCGCGTTACCAACTCTCCACCATCGAAGCGACATCACAACAGAACGTTCGGGAGCAATCCCTAAACTACAGCCCATCTGGAGAAGGACGATCGAGATGTCAGTCGTCTAACGCTAAGATGTTGTTATTTAATTCAAGCCCCAAAATGATAGCACCCAGACTTATCCAATACAGACCCATGGGCCCGTCCCCACCCCTCCAGCCCAGGCCCCTAACAAGCCCTCTTCCATGTGAGCCCACTGGACAAACCCATTTAAATAACTCTTGGACCACTTCCAAGCCCACCCCGCAAGAGGACCTCAGCCCAATACCAAATCATTTGGCCTGCTCGATCCCCTCCCATGCCGACGTGATATTCCAAGACCAGTCCATCACTCTACCTCCACCGGAGGAATTGGGCTGCAAGGTTATGGATGAAGACCCAAATGATGATGGCATTCATGTAGCCTCGTCAACTACTAGTAGTGGTCCTAATATTCTCCCACCAAGACCTCCTGACTCGGATATCGATTTGACAATCGATCAGAACCATAATACCCTATCCGATACCCAAATGGCAGAGACCCCACAGGGCCCCTTGACAACACAGCCTCGAGCGTCGACTGCCTTAGCAATCAACCCTCCCGCAGATTAAAACTTCATCTATTTTCCTGTTTTATGTCAATCTTAATATGAAATTGTCAAGAGGTTAGAGGGAGGACCTTCAAGCCTATCATGAAGAATTATCTTCGTATCCACAAACTGGGATTACTCGTCTTAGTAGAGCCTCGTATAAGTGGGGTCCAAGCCATCAAAGTCATTAGGAGTTTGGGATTTGCTCAATCCTATAGGGTGGAAGTTGAAGGATATTCAGGCGAAATATAACTTCTCTGGAAACCTTACATCACGGTTCTTGTTCTTCTAACGCACTATCAGTTTATTCATGCTAGTATAGACTGGGATCAACTCTCTTTTGTTTTCACCGCCATCTATGCCAGGCCGATGTACTCCCTACAGCATTACATTTGGAATTATTTACAACAAATTACTCGAATCACCACTAAACCTTGGCTGTTAGGCGGAGATTTCAATGCCAAATTGGAAGCTACCGATAAACGCGGAGGATCTCGACTCCAACCCACTGTTAATCGACATTTTTGAGACTGTATGAACAGTTGTAATCTTCTTGATCTAGGATTCTCTGGACCTAGGTTTACTTGGAGAAGAGGCAATCTGCTTACTAGATTGGATCAGGCTTTCTGCTGTAATAATTGGCACTCAGCTGTTCAATCCACAACTGTTTTGATCATCGCCCTCTCCTCATCACATTTACTAATAACAGTGACTCTCCTCCAACCAATAGGCCTTTTAGGTTCTAGTCCGCCTGGTTAACCCATCCTGGCTTTGGCCAACTTGTCGAGGAACATTGGAAGCCTAACAGTTCTGACTTTAGTGGTTTGATCTGGAATTTTTCGAAACACCTACAGAATTGAAACCATACCACGTTTGGCAACATTTTCCATAGAAAAAGGAGACTTATGGCATGCCTTGAAGGTATCTAACAACAACTTGACAGGACAGACTCGGCCTCTCTTCGGGATCTCGAAGATTACATAAGGATGGAATTGGAGCAGGTCCTTTATTAAGAAGAACTTTATTGGCATCAACAATCTAGAAGCTAATGGCTTGGCCAGGGAGATAGGAATACCAAATACTACCATGTCTTCACCTGAAACAAACAACATCAAGCAAGGATTCATTCTTTAAAAGATGCCAATGGAAATCTAATTTCGGATACTGCGAGTCTCAGACAATTAGCGCACAATTTCCTGGAGGTATTATATACGGATGACAGCCAACCTCCCACTTCCCTACCTCTACATGGACAATTTCCTCCCCTCCCTCAATACGCTCAAGCAGATCTGGATCGACCCCCAATCATGATGAAGTCAAGATAGCGTTTCAAAACATGAATCCTCACAAGGCACCAGGATTTGATGGCTTCCCCGCTCTTTTCTACCAATCCCAATGGGAGACAACTGGCCCCTCCTTGACCCGATTCATACAACGTATATTTTGTCTTGAAGACTGGGAACCTGAGCTCAACAAGGCCATCATGGTTCTCATCCCCAAGATCCTGTCCCCTACTTTAATTACGCAATTTAGGCCTATCGCTCTCTGCTCTGTGCTCTATAAAGCTATCACAAAGATCATTCTGAATAGGCTTAAACCTTACCTCGACAATCTGGTAGCTCTAACACAAGGCAGTTTCATCCCTGGACAACTGATCACTGATAATATCATCATCACTAAAGAAGTAATCCATACCATGAAATGCAAATCGGGCTCCAAAGGGATTATGACACTGAAAGTGGACTTGGAGAAAGCCTATGATAGGTTATCTTGGGCATTCATTCAAGATACCCTTATTGATATCAGCATCCTAGCATCGCTGATTAAACTCATCATGCAATGCATCTCCACGGTCTCTATGCAAGTGACTTGGCATGGCGAACTTAGCGCCATCTTCCGACCCTCCCGAGGGATATGACAGGGAGATCCTCTTTTGCCTTACCTCTTTGTCCTATGTGTGGAATGACTAGGACACTCCATCACCCACACGATGACATAAGGAAGATGGAAGCCTATCAAGCTTAGTCGATTTAGACCCCCTCTTACTCATCTGCTCTTTGCAGATGACCTCATTCTCTTTGCCGAAGCTTAACTGGATCAAGTAGAAGTCATTCGGGAAACCCTTAAATCGTTCTGCGATGCGTTCGGACAACGAGTCAATCAAGATAAATCCAGATGCTATTACTCTAAAAATGTACTCTACTCAGCAACAACATCTTTAAGCTGAGCTCTGAATTTCCAACAGATTACTGACTTGGGCTGGTATCTTGGGGTTCCCTTACTGCACGAACGAGCCAGCAAACGCACATATCAATATATCCTGGACAAGGTTTCAGTAGAAAAAGTTGGGTGCATATTCTTAAAGAAAAATCAAAAGCCCTTAATAAATTTAAAGAGTTCAAAGCAATAGCAGAAAAACAAAGTGGGCAATATTTAAAGATACTTAGATCTGATAGAAGAGGTGAGTACACGTCAAAGTTGTTTGTAACTTTTTACAAAGATCATGGAATTGTTCATCAGTTGACAGTTTCATATACACCACAACAAAACGGCATTGCAGAAAGAAAGAATTGCACAATTCTTGATATAACGAGAAGTATGGCGAAAGGAAAGCACTTATTAAGAACTTTATGGGTTGAAGTCGTTCTATGTGATGTTTACTTGCTAAATCGGTGTCAAACAAAAAGTGTAAAATTCAAAACACCAAATAAAGCATAGAGTGGTAGTAAGTTAGCAGTTGGACATCTCAGGATTTTTAGGTGCTTTACATATGCCTATATTCTTGATCAAAAAAGAAAGAAGTTAGATAACAAAGGTGAAAAGTGCATATTTATTGGTTATGAAAAGAGGAGTAAGGTGTATAAATTGTACAACCCTTTGATCAAGAAGGTGATCATCCCTCGAGATGTCGAATTCGATGAAGCAGATTATTGGAAATGGAATAAAGAAGATAAGACAATCTAAGGATTATTTTTCGATGTTGACTCCAACATACAAGATGAGCAAAGAGATGAATAAACTCCTCTACAAAATTTTACAACTCTTGCATCAACACCATCAACTTCATCACATAGCAACAGTAGCAGTAGCAATTTAGGGGAACACCTATAAGCAGAGTCTATATGATATCTATGATGCCACAGAATAGGTACAGATAACATTTGATTACTTATTGTTTTGTTTAACGGCAGAGTATGATCCATTAACATATGAAGAGGCTATTAAAGATGAGAAGTGGGAAAAAACCATGAATGAAGAAATTGCTATGATCAATAGAAATGACATATGCGAACTAACTAATCTTCTGAAAGTACACAAGGTAATAGGAGTTAAATGGGTGTATAAGACAAAGACTAATCAAGAAGGTAAGGTTGGAAAATACAAGATAACGTTAATTGCTAAAAGCTATAAGTAGAGAAAAGGAATCGACAATGAAGAAATGTTTGCTCTTGTTGCAAGAATTGATATTATTAGACTTCTTATAGCACTGGCAGCACAAAATAGATGGAAGATTTATCAGATGACTGTGCAGTCAGCTTTCTTGAATGGGTACCTAAAAGGAGAAGTCTACATTGAGCAGCCACCGAGATATATTAAAAAAGGACAGAAAGAAGTCTATCGTTTGAAGAAAGCATTGTATGGATTAAAGCAAGTTCCACGGGCTTGAAATATGATAACAGATGAGTATTTCCAAAGAAATGGTTTTGCAAAAAGCCCACATGAGTATGCCTTATACACGAAGAAAAATCAAAATGGAGATATCATGATTGTGTGTTTATATATGGACAATATGATCTTCACAGGAAACGATCTAAACATGTTTAGTGATATTAAGAAAGCTATGACTAAAAAAATTGAAATAACAGAAATGGGTGAAATGTCATACTTTCTTAGAATCAAAATAAAACAAATGAGAGATGGAATATTTATATTGCAGAAGAAGTATACGGAACAAATTCTGAACAAGTTTAGAATGAAGGATTGTAAGTTAATGGCTACTCCAGCAGAAATAGGTGGAAGTTTCAAGAATGGATTCAAATAGAAAGTCGGTAAACCCAACAATGTTCAAGAGTCTAGTTCAAAGTCTAAGGTACTTGACTTTCACACGCCCAGATATTATGTATGCAGTTGGATTGGTGAGTAGCTATATGAAGAAGCCAAAGCAAGGTCACTTCATTGCAACAAAAGAAATTTAAGATATATTAAAGATACAATAAATCATGGTCTATTTTATACACATTCTCATCAAGATTTAAAGTTGATTAGTTATTCATATAGTGATTATAGTGGAGACTTAGATGATCGAAAGAGCACCTCTGGATAAGCATTTCATATTGGATGAGTAAGATTTTCATGGTCATAAAAAAAGCAACAAATAGTTGTTCTCTCGACGTGTGAAGCCGAGGATATTACTGCAATAATAAGCACATGTCAAGCAATATGGTTAAAGAATATTTTGAGTGAGTTATATCATCCATAAGAAGGTTTGATTATAATATACATTGACAATAAATATGTTATATCACTTGGAAAAAATCTAATATCACATAACCAAAGCAAACATATAGACACAAAATATCAATTTATTCGAGAGCAAGTGAAAGACAAAATTGTAGAGGTCATTCATTTTAGAACTAAAGATCAAATTGTAGATATTTTTATAAAGTCATTAAAGACTGATGTATTTTACAAATCTAAAGAAAAACTTGGCATGTAAAGTTGAGTTTTAAAGAGAGTGTTAGAAGTCAAACCCAATAACAGCTTATAGGTTTTTTAGATACAATAGTTGAGTATAACTATCCTCCTTTAGTTTTGTTAGCTGTCAAAGTTCATTTATTATGATTGTGATGTAGCTGTAACTTCATTTACTATGGTAGTATTTTAGTTAGCTTTGGGGTGTGAAAGTCCGTGAGCAAAACCAACTTTGATGGTTATACAAGGGGATGTATGGGTAGTATTTTAGAAGTGAAAAAAATAGTGAAAAAAGATAGAAAAAAGCATAGTGAAAAGAGAATAAGAGAGAGTGAGAGGTAGAGAGCTACGGTTCAAAATTTGTAACACTGTTTTTTTTATATAATCTATATATGTTGCTGCTTGTTTTCTAGTATTCTAGTAGCTCCTCTATTTTATTTTTTCCAACACCCCAACACTTTTTGCTTCTGCCAACTCTCTCCTATCGTCTGATGACTATCTCACCTTGTCACCACTAGCTCGCCGTACCACCACTAGCTCGTTGCTGTCACCGCTACCTGCTCATCTCGTAATCGTAGTCATCACCAGTACACCAGCTCTTGCAATCGTTAGACTTGCCACGCTTGGTGCTCCACAATCGCTGCACTTCGCCACTGCCACGCCTGATGCTACTCTCTCTCAGTAGTCGCCACGTCTCACCGTCACACCACTGCCATGCCTGCTCTTCTTTCCTTAGCTGTTGAAGTCCCCAATTCAAGATCTGCCATGCTCTGCTCCTCTCCAGTCTCGACCCACTATTGCCTTCTAGCCTATTAGTTTTAGGTTGTTTTAAAATTGTTGTGTCGCTCGTATTAAACTCAAACGCGCTTGCGTTGTGCTTGTGATTTGTGTGTTTTTACGTTTCTTTAGATTTTAGAGTTTAGGCAATTACTCAATTTGACTTAATTTATTTGGCATAATGAAATTGTGGATCGTATTGCAACAATTGTGGCCTAGGATTGGCAATCGAATTGTAAATTATGGTGTAGTAATTGTGGATTGAATTTTATTTAACTTATAAATTGTGTTGTGTTTAATAATTAATAATTAGTAGTGTCTTAATTTTGTTTAAAGCAAAAAGAAAGGGTTTTATACTTTACATTTTGGATTTGGAATGACATTATGATTATGGTGATAAAATAGGCTTTAAATTATAGTTTAGATTTGTAATCATTTTATAATTATGGAATATTAGTTAAAATTTGAGATAAATTTATCATCTTAAAATAAATTATTGATCGAGATTTTGATATAATTTATCATTCTATGTATAATTCATAATAGTTAGACTTGATTATTTCAGATCATTATGGAGTAAATTATAACATATGATTTACTTTAATAATCCAAATAGATTGTAATTATGAGAGTATAATGATGTTTTTAATTTTTACAATAAAGTCATTTTTGTAGTGCCAAATTGTTTATTGCCAAAAAACTGTAAGATACAAGAAATAATATATACTATTAATGTACTTGTAGATAAAAATTTCATCATATGTATATAGTTATATTAACATTTTTAATTTTTTTTTGATAAATTGTGTTTAAACTCTTGAATTTTCTTAAGGATTCATTTATATCAGTTAATGAAATTCGTTCACATGTCTATATCATATGATTGTGGAGAAGTTGTTGCCCTATTTCATTTTGATATTTTACATTACTTATTCCACAATTTCACCAGTAGTTGGTAATAAGTATCCTTGGACAATTGACTTTGAATAAAATATGTATACACGTTTTTAAAGTTCAATTTGTGTGTATGTTTTTAGAATTTAAGATGTGCTTCTATGATTGTTTTGAATTAAATAATAATTATTTTGTGATAGTATTTGATAACTTTATCTTGATATAAAGTTATTAATTTAATTTAGATACATGTCTCCATTTATTTTATAAATATATGAACGAAAGTTCAAATACTCTTGAAAATTTAACTATTTTAGAAAGATCGATGATGCAACTCCGGCTCATGCTATATTGGTTTCTAAAATAAAGAACCATAGCATTTGTTTGTATTGTAACAAGCATTTAAAAGGTAAAGGAAACATCCAATTAAAAAAGCATTTAATTGGGGTCAAAGGTGATATGAAGCCCTATAAGAAAGTAAGCTATAATGTGAAATGGTAAATAAAGACTTGTTTTAAGAGTATTAATTAACATGAGAAAGATAGAAGGCAAATACAGAACTACAAAGTTGATAGTGGAAGTTCCTTTTGTAGCAATCAGGATGTTAATGAGGATATTGCACCAAACAAGCACGGAATATTACACCAAAATTTTTTGTACCACAAACGACTCCTAGAGCTCATCCTTCAATTTGTAGTGTCTTACAATCTAAAGAAGATAATATGGACATGTCAATAACTAGGTAGTGGTATGATTTAGGTAGAACATTTAATGTTGCGCAGTCTTATTATTACCAGCCTATAGTGGATGCTGTTACCTCTTACGGTTCAGGATATAAAGCTCCTTTAATTGATGACTATAGAGGTAAACTTTTAAGAAGATCTATTTATAAAATAATTAGTTATTTGGATGAAAAAAGAATCATTTGTGCTAATTATGAGTGTTCAATCATCTATGAAGGTTGGACAAATAGAAGATAGGAATGTATTATCAAATTTTCAGTTTATTTTTCTAAGGAGACGTTTTGAAAAATATTAATGCATTGACTTTATTAAAAATGTCGATACTCTATTTTAGATATTTAATAAAGTTGTGAATGAAGTTGAGCTAAAAAATATTGTTCAGTTCATTACTGACAATGATTCTACTTATAAAGCAGCTGGAGAAAGATTGTAAAGCAGGTATAATTCTTTTTATTGGATTCTTTGAGTTGCACTTTGCATTGAACTGATATTAAACATATAAGAAACGTTAGATACTTTCTTATCATTGATGAGATTGTGCAGAAAGTAAAAAAAGTGACTAAGTTTATCTATAATTGTGCATGGGTCCTAAATTCAATGAGAAAAGATTTCACCAATATTAGGAATTTGTGTCGTTCTGCTATTACAAGATTGGCAACTAAGTTCTTCTCACTTTAGTGCTTTGTTTTAATGAAGGAGTTGAAACAAATGTTTACAAGTAATAAATGAGTTGCATCTTAACTTGTCAGGTCTAATGTTGAATTAGGGGCTTCTAGAATTATACTTGAAGATAATGAATTTTAGTCCCAATGTTAATTTATCGTTAGAGTTTATGACCTTTTAGTGAGAGTATTTCGCTTGGCTAATAGTGGTGAGAAGACAAAAAAGAGTTATTTTTATGATACCATAGAAAAGGAAAAGGAAGCAATAAAAGCTAATCTAAAAAATGTTTCTTTATATACACCTTATCTTATAGTCATCAATGAGAGATAAAAAATGCAACTTTACTCTGCAACTGTGGCATTTTTAATCATAGTTTCTATTTTAGGCTAAGTTTTACAAAAAAAGCTGAGGTTAATAAGAGAATATTATTAACTATTATAGCAATTATTGTCCATAAAATGATACAATATCTTCAAGCTCATAAGGATATTTGATTTTGGGATGCCCATTGCTATTTTTCAAAGAGGCAAATTTAATCTAGGTACATATAATTGATTGTTAGAAATTAATCATTATTTTATTTTGCTTAGAATGTTACTTTATTGTGTTACAATTGCTTGGTAAGACCAATTCAGAACTAGTGTTCTAGAATTGCAAAAGTTTGCAATTCAAATTCTGAGTTATGTATGAATGTAATAAGGTGTAAAAGGAATTAAAGTACAGTTGAATTCATTCATTCTAAGAAAAGGAACAAATTAGAATATAAAAGAATAAATGACTTGGTTTATGTTCGACACAGTTTAAAACTTTAAGAAAGGTAAGTTATTATCATTTATCATTATTAATATGAATATAATTTCTTAATAATTTAATCTTGTTTGTTTACTACGACTCTTAATAGAAGAAGCAATTTTTTAGATCCAATTGGCTTTGATCATATCGATCTTTTAGTATATTGGTTTTCTGAGGAACTAAGTTTGAAAGATTGAGAGTGACTTAAAAGAAAATCTTGGATAGAAAGTATTGATATGTCTTTTGAAGTAATGAATTTGAATGATATTAATGATGAAGTTCCTCTCAATAATAAGGATTTTGTACCAAATAAAAATTTAGGTCAATGAGATTTGAGCAAATATTTGATTGAATGAAATTTTAATTTTTCTTTTCTTCTCTGTTTTTAATGACTTATATTTGATGCATATGTTAAATTTTTTATATGTAACATAAATATAAATTTTTAACAGTAAAAATTTTTATTTCAGATTTCACTTCTGGTTGATTTTGTTCCTCGACACAAATTCTTGTTGTAATAATTATAGAGTTAGGAAATTTATTATTATTTTTATTTGATGTTTTGATGTAATTATTCTTTATTATAAATAAGTTGTAATATTTTAAGTACTTTGTATTATCTTAGTTTTATATTCGTATGATGATTAAACGATCTTTTTTATATTAGTTATAATTATTGTTTATATGTGAAATACACAAAAAGTAATATTAATAGAAATAAATATTGTTATTATTTCAAAATTTTATTTTATAATTTTTAGAGACATGTTTGATGTAAAATAAAATAATTATATAGTATAATATATTGAGAGATTATTTGCAATTTTACAAAATTATTTTATATTTAAAAAATACTCAAAACAATACTTGATATTGACTAATACTGATACAGTACCATACCAAACCAAATCTAGTATATATATCTGTACAATATTCATAACATTAATAGAATGAGATTACTAAATTGGAAAACTTAATAGCTTCAATTCTTATGCTTTCATCCCATTTTAGATCATCAGAATTTTAAATTATAATAACATCCAAATTTAGGATCTCAAACTTAAGTTAATTCAACACCTCTTCTTGTATTACTTTTTTCCTAAAACGGAAATTTGCTTATATTTAGCTTTAACCTTTTTTGTAACTCAAATTAATAAAATTTCTATTATACATGTCTTATTAACAATTAACCATTAATATTAACTACATTATAGATAACATACTATAACATAATTAACAACTTTACAAAATTTAAAAAAAACTAATGATATGACTAGTAATGTGATATTATCTTAAAGTTACCTTCTTCTTTTTTTTTTTGTAAAAATCTTAAAGTAACCTAATGACGCAAAACTCGACGATGAAATACTAGAGGAGATACAAGAGAAGATCAAAGAGGCAAGGTACGTAAATAATATCTTACTTGTTACATGGTAAAGAAAATTAGAAATCGTTGTTCATATAGAAAGTGCAGTGCATATATGTAACTCAAAATACTCTACTAAAGTTTCAATAAGCTTTGCAAGATATGGCTATGATCTTGATGAATTGATGTTGCATCACATAGAGTGAACATTAGTAATAAATTTTCCTCCAATGTCACCTATAGAACCCTTGCCCCACCTCCCTGTCGGGATTCCACCAGGACCGTCGGCTTCTTTTGCTGCAAGGTCGACCACGTTGGTAGTAGCCGCCGCCGCCTTCACCACCCTAGTACTGCCGTCAAACTCATTCCAGGCAGCCTGAATCGAACTCTTAAGCTTGTCGAGTTTGTGCTCTCTCACAGCCACCGTGCTCTTAAGGAGATTCACTTCCTTCACTAAGCGAAACACCAAGCTCTTCAAACTCTCCATTTCCTTGTTCCTTTGACCCACCATTTCCTTGAGCTGGTTTATTTCCTCATCTCGCTTTCCCACCATCTTCTTCAGGCGATCAATGTCCTTGATCACTTTATCATCATATGATGACGATCTTGCTACGAGCAAGTCATCAAGCTGTAGATGATTTGACCTCTCCTCCCCAGACCAAAAAGCCAGTTGCCTCGCAAAAACCTGGAAGCATTTTCAATTACACATCACTTAGCTAGCCACCCAAATCATAAGACAATAAGCAGACGCAGACACATGCACATGTACATCTATACCTTGTTGTAATTGTCAGAAGTCATGTTCAAGGAAAAAACCTCGAAGAACAAATGGGTTACTGTTCAGGGTAGCATAGAGTATTGATAATCAGCTAGGTCATGTTATATATACACTACACACAGAGAGATACTGATAAAGACAGATGTGGGAGAGAACTGATCAAGCAGGAGACGATGCAGGAACTTTGAAGATTCAGGGAAGGTATTTCTTGTTAAAGTAACCATTCCAATAAGGTGTGAAAACAAGTTGGTTCCAGTTTGTTTCGTAAGAAATTTAATAATCATATCGCAGTCCAATTGCACTTATTAATTAAGGGAAAGTAATGATACGACACTCCCTTAATCTAGATTGACGACCACATACATCGTTCATTATTTTATAATAATCACTTGTAAATTTTCTATTGACGAAAGCAGAACAACTAATGCCCCATACCAAATTCAAGTTATCTGACGTTCAAATCATTTCTTCATCCATGGTTACTAGCGTCAATTCGCATGAAATATCTACAATGGATGCCATGTCATTGATTACGTCGAAAAAGTTGCCTGTGGGACTATTCTTCTCCTTCTAATTAATTCGAAATGATTTTCACGAGTGTAGGAATATATAGTAGATAGGGTCTGATGGCTTTCATTTGATTGAATCCAACTTAATGTTAACAGGTTAGATAAGTTTTGATTGGATTGAATCGAAGTTAAAATTAACATGTTAGATTGAACATGTTAATTTTACAGACTAAATAAAATTAAAATTTTTTAAATAAGATTGAAGAAGAAGACCATCTTTACTTATAAAAAAAGTTAAAGTTTAATTAAAGAAAGAGAATGTTAAATAAAAGTCATCTGATTTATTATAGTTTATAAAAATTAATTAGTTAATTAATGAATTAGTTGGTTTTTAATAGTAAGAGTTACTAAAGTAAACCAAATTAAAAAGTCGTAAGGTTTAAAATTTTTACGATTAAATTGAGTTTAATTTTTTAATCATAGAAAAATACAAAATGATGATTTAATTAAAAAAAGTGCAAATCTATAATTTAGTTAAAAAAAGTTATCTTTGATATTTCAACCCAAGTTTGAATTTAAATGCATATAACTTAATGTGCCAGTTTGATATAAAATAAATCACAAAATTGATAGTATATTTTCGTTTATAATGTGGGAAAGGACATATTAATTAGTAGTGTTTTAGTTTATAACCCGTATGGTTACAAAATAATGTCATATAGTGAAGTTTATAAATGAATATGTTGATATGCATTTTGATATAATATGTTAACAAGCCATTATACAAGAGGGGAATGAATTAAAAATTTATCAACTTGATGAATACGTTTATTCCTTATTATCTGTTTGGTCAACTTGAAACTTAACGCGGGTTCCGATACAGAATAAAGGTCCAAATCCAATGGACCCATAGACGACTCCGAGCGGAAGGAGTCATCGGGGCCACCGACCCTTTCGCTAAAGTTAAAAATCGAACATGTTTTTTTTTGCAGAGAGAATGGAGTAGTTGTGGAATATGAATGGAGTAAGCATCCTAAGTCAATTTTTACGCCAGAAAAGATGGAATTTTACTTCTTTCCTTTTACTTTTCCTATATTTATCCACGGTAGCAGACCAAGTTTAGAAGTCAGTAAACGATTAAAAATAAAATAAAATGTCTGCCGAAAGGAAGGATCTTTATCATCTTTATATAAAATTATTTTTAACGTCGTATAAAATAATTTTATTTTTAAAATTTCGATATGTCTTTTAAAAAATGACTTTACTCATTATAATAGCTCTTTTCAAATCATTTCATTTGAGTTATTCCATGTAGTACATGTATTAGATCAAAATGCATAAATCAATATTTATTGGATGCTAAATGCATACACCTAACATTTATTATATCTAGATGCATAAATCTTTATGCTGACCTCTCACTTATTCTACCACAAAGATACAACTTCATATGATAAATATTTATAAAAAGGATGTTAAATACTAAATTATTCCTATATCATTACAGTTTTGATAAGAAACTCTTTAAAAACTAATTAATTAAATTGTAATAAGATCATATCTTTAGTTGTTTTGTTTTTATTTAATTAATTAACGAATCATTTGGTTTCAATTCTATTTTTTGTTGTAATTTTTAGTTTTCATTTTCCATTTTTAGTATTTTTAAAAAAAATTAGAGTAAAGACGATAAGACGAGATACATAGTACTTTTCTATCAATATTAGGTTACATTAGGGTTCCTTTTTTAGCCTCTTTTTGTTCGCAATAGTAATTGATGAGCTCACTAAAAATATAAAAGAGGATGTGCCTTATGTGTAACACCCCACTCCCGCATGACCCGAACCCGACATCGATGGTGATATTCGAGTTCGTGCCCTGCGAGAGTGGCGTGCTACATCACCCAGTCAGTCAAAACTCAATATAAATAATTTTTTTTTCTTAACACATGCACATAC
>JANZLD010000003.1:5069072-5081596 GCA_026413575.1 Erythroxylum carthagenense | reverse complement strand
GCAGCCCCTAATGCTATAAATTCGGATTCCATTGTTGAATGCGTTATACAAGTTTGTTTCTTTGATGCCCAAGAAACCGCACCTCCTCCCAAGGTGAACACCCAATGATGTTGACTTGTTATCACTCACACTAGTTATCCAACTAGCATCCGTGTAACCTTCCAACACTGCTAGAAACTTGTTATAAAACAATCCGTAGTTTATAGTTTTCTTCAAGTATCCAAGTACTCTCGCAATTGCCTTTCAATGTTCCACACTAGGATTACTAGTGTACCTTGATAATTTACAAACTGCGAAGGCAATATCCGGTTTAGTGCAATGTGTAGCATACATTAAACTACCAATAACACTAGCATATTCCAATTGAGCCACTGTTCTACCTGTATTTTCGGTTACTTTGCATGAGACATCATATGGAGTATTTGCTTCTTTGAAGTCCAAGTGTTTGAATTTGTTCAACACGTTTCCAATATAATGAGATTGGAAAAGAGCAAAATCCCCATTATGTTTAGATAACTTAATTCCCAAGATAGTATCTACCTCATTTAAGTCTTTCATTTTGAATTGTGAGGTTAGATATTTCTTTGTTTCATTCACATCCAACATATTAATGCCAATAATCAACATATCGTCCATATATAAATATACGATGACACCATATTCTTGTGTAAACTTAGAATATATACACTTATCCGCATTATTATGCTTGAAACCATTTTTTAAGATAATGGAATCAAATTTCTCATGCCATTGGTTGGGTGCTTGTTTTAATCCATACAAAAACCTTATTAACTTACACACTCTGTTTTCATTACCCGGTAAAACAAAACCTTCCAATTGCTCCATATATACTTCTTCATCCAAGTCACCATTTAAAAATGCAGTTTTAATGTTGGAACCCCTCCCTGGTGAGTCGCGTGCCCGACGTCCTACGTGACATCTGGACGCAGTGACATTTAAAACTTGCCACCCTCATAGCCACAGTGGTTTTCGCGGCCGCTTTCACTGTACCCAGCTGCAATAATCAAGCCGGAAATCCCATGTTTCTGCATAAGGCACAATTCCAAGTTTTCGCCATAGCTGATGCAATATCGTTGATATTTTCTGTCTCTGCGGTGTTGAACTTCCTGTCAATTCTCACTTCTCGCTACACTCTAAAAGATTTTCTACAGTCTCTTCCGAAGAAGTTGGTTCAAGGACTGATAATGCTTTTCATTTCAGTGGTGGCAATGATGGTTGCTTACATTGCAGCCATTTTCATCATCTTCAAAAATGGACTACTTCGAATTGCAATCCCTATCACTGTGATAGCTATATTTCCGGGCGTTCTGTTCATTCGGCAACAATCTGGTCTCCTGCGTGACGTTGTTCGCTCAACCTATATGTCGAAGTCTCTCTTCCGGCCCAATAAACCTACTCTTTTCTATGCTGGTGCTAGTGCAAAGGCTACAAAACGTGTAGCTTATGTTTGTGAGGATTAATGTCTTCATGTACTCGTGCAGTTCTATGAGAGAGATCGAAATTGGATAGAAATTTGTTAGCTCAAGGCTTCTAAATTTAGTGATTTTGATGATAGTAATCAATAATTTTTAGTTACATTTCAAAATTTAACTTTATTTGAATGGATTATCTCATTTACTCAAAAAGATAACCATATACAAAAGAGGTTATATAACTTAGTTATCATTTTAGATAAAGAACGTTTAACATTTCCTATTTTACAGGAACCATTTTAATAACTTTATTTGGACAATCCGAATCGGTTCCATAAAATCTAAAATGTATAAGCTCCTATCATCTCTGTACAGACAAATGATCCTTCTATTCACCTGATTCAATAATAGGCTCCGAGATATAGTCAAATATTTATCTTAATGCCTAGATACTTGAAGATATTATCAAAAGTGATATCGAAGTTGATTTAGAAGACTCAAAGCAAATTCAGTCAATTATTGATATAATTGAAGCAACGACTAGTTGAAGAAAATTCCTATTTAAGAAAGAGCTGCTGCATTCACAAAAGATGTAAGGTTTCCTAAAATTCATCAGTAGCATCAATATTCTCGAAAGTCATATCATTATCAAACCCTCTGTGCTTCAGAAAGTAAAAACTCTCTATTGAGAGAGATCGATATTATTTGAAGCTCATATTGAGTAAAACTCGATTTCTTTTATTGAGAACTTATAGAGACTAGTTAAATACTACTAGTGTAGAAAGTTGGAGAACCTTGAAAAATATGTACTTGTGAGCTTGGAAAGACTCATCAAATTACTACTCGGAGAATTTAGTGAAATACTCAAGTTGGATATTTGGGGACTGGACATAGACTTGGTTATAAGCCAAACTAGTATAAATTGGTTGTGTCATTCTCTCTTTGCTTAACTTTTAAATTTTCGTGTTATAATTATTGTTGCTTTCAACTTGCAAGAGGCTCATTTCATTTTAAATTTTAATAGTCTACTTTCATTTTAAAATTTAAGAGGTTCCTATCATTTATACGAATTAATAGTAATTTGCAAAAATTTTCAAGTCATGCACAATTCATCCCCCTCTTTTGTGTGTGTTGCTTTATCATTTTGTATTAGAGACATGTTTCATATTTATTGTATTTTGCAGCACGTGATATATCATGGTAAACAACTTAAGAAGCCTTGAAGGACAATCTGTCACAAAGACCCTAATTTTAATAGAAACAATTATTCCTATTAGAAGGAAAGAATGACAATTTATTTCCAATATGTGGATACTGTAGTCTGATAAGCTATCAAAATGGGAGTTACATCTCCTACTACTGATGATGTAGAATTATGAACTGATGCTAAAAGAAAAATGCACAGCTAAGTACTAAAGCAAAACATCATCTGATTTGTACACTCTTTCCAGAAGAAGATAAAAAGATATCCTACTATTCTATAATAAAAGAAATGTGAGACAAACTTTAGGTTATCTTTGAAGGAACAAATGGGGTAAAGAAACATAGGATAAGTCTTGTAGTGCATCAATATAAAACTATTAGCATGAAACAGGGAGAAACCATAGATGAATTCTTTGGAAGATTCAACAACATCATCACAGCCTTGAAGAACCTGAGAAAGATATATCCCAATTATGAGTTCGTAACAAAGATCCTAAGGTCACTACCAAAGGAATGGAGACTCAAAGTGATAGCTATAGAAATTGCAAAGGATCTAGATACTATTTCACTTGATTGGCTAAGAGGAAACTTAATAATCCATGAGACAGAGCTTAAACAAGATGAAGGATCCTCCTATAGAAGAGGAATGGCTTTAAAAGCTACTAATGAATTACCTCCATTCAACGGTGATGAAAGTGACACTGAGTTGCAGATAGATGAAGATGATGAATTCAATTTTATGGTTAGAAAGTATGCACGCTTTTACAAAAAGAAGATGATAAAGAAAAGAGAAGGAAATAAGAAAACTAGAAACAATAGGTTCCCGTTAAAAGGTAACGACATCAATTACAATACATTGAATAATCAAATTATATGTTATCACGGCAAGAAGTTTGGACACACTAGACCAAAAAGTCCCCTTCTTCTTAAAAAGGACAAAA
This sequence comes from Erythroxylum carthagenense, assembly GCA_026413575.1. NCBI lineage: Eukaryota > Viridiplantae > Streptophyta > Magnoliopsida > Malpighiales > Erythroxylaceae > Erythroxylum > Erythroxylum carthagenense. Next base: position 5,078,019 of record JANZLD010000003.1, on the reverse strand, counting down.
CTGAAAATAGAAGACGCAGAAAGCAAGTTATAACTGCAGCATGGTCTAATGAAGATTTTGAAAATTTTGACGAAGAAGAGTCTAAAGAAGTAAACAATGTTTGTGTTATGGCTGCTTCAGGAGAAGATGGGGTATATTATTCTGACTCTGATATTGAAATTGATGAATTACAAGATGTATATCATAAACTGTATGCTTAGTATAAGAAGTTAACTGTGCAGTATTTCAAAGAAGTTGAGAGGTCTAAAAACAATGATGCATCTTTGAAAAATAAAATTAAATCATTAGAATAAGTGAATAAGAACATGTTGTCTAAGATTATATCTCTTGAAAATGATTATAAGCAAAAGGTATCCAAAAAAGAATTTTTGGAAGAAAAAGTGACTCAGTTAGAAAATGCACTGCTTGAGAATGATTATGAAGAAGTAAAACAATTAGAAGAAAAGGTTGTTATATTGAAACTTGAAAAAGAGAAATTTGTTGAAAAAAAAACTTATCTTTAGAAAAAGATCTTGCTAATTTTGTAGATAGAAAGAATAATCTTGTTGTATTACTTAGTAATGGTAAAGGTGTCTTTGATAAGAGAGGATTAGGATTTGATGAAGATAATAATATTAAGTTGTACAAGAATTTCTTTCTTAGAAACAATAGTAGATATAATCGAAAAGGTAGTAATTTGTTGCATGACAAAAATGAAAGTAACTCTTATTTATCTGTTTTGTGATTTTACCATAGCAAACATGGACATATTAATCATTTTTTGTAACATTTATAGAATGAAGAAATTATCTGAGATACATGTTTGGAGACCAAAAGGTTAGACTACTAACCTGAAAGGACCTAGAAAATTTTAGGTACCTAAATTAGGATAATACATTCTATAGAATGCTTTAGCATAGTGACAAAAGAAAATCAATGGATAGTTGACAGTAGTTGTTCAAAAAACATGGTAGGTGAAATATCACAATTCAACTATATCGAAAGCAAAGATGGAGATAATGTTGTCTTTACAAACAAAAACTAAAGCAAAGGTTACTAGAATTGATAAAATTGGTGCCTCGGACTCTACTTTTAATGAGAATGTTCTCTATGTTGATGGATTGAAACATAACCTACTAAGTGTAAGTTAGTTATGTGATAAAGGATATAGAGTCAAATTCTATGCATCTCATTTCAAAATAATTAATAATAAGAACGACAAAATTGTGTTTGTTGGTCCTAGAAATTAGAATATATATTACTTAACTAGAAGGCATGTCTTCTAAAAAAGTTAAATGTTTTTTTTCTCTAGAAAAGGATTCACTAATCTGGCATAGAAGATTTGAACATACTAGCATAGGCATTTTATCAAAATTGTCCAAAAATGAGTTGGTAAAAGGATTACTGTTGTGCCTAGTCTTGTGGATTTTTCTTGCATTAGTATTTTGATTTTGGGTTAAAAATTCTTGTTTTTAATCCAAATTTGAAATAGATTGAGGGAAAATGAGGTGAATGTTGTATGAATGTTAAATGGAGAATTTTGCAAATGTGGCATGAAAAACAAGAAGAATTGTGCATGAAAATGGGTGTGACACGTTAATTGCATGGCCACACACGTTAATTACACGGTCACGCACACTAATTGCATGTCACACTCACTTTAGCTCATGCATTCTCATGATGATCTTCTCATCCAGCCAGTTACCATGCTTCTTGACATCCACAATGACCTTCTCACCTAACTCCCATATATGATTATCACGTTGAAAACACCACGCAACTCCCATGCATGTTTCCAACTGCCTTCTCACGGCCTACATTAACTGCCATGCTCTCATCTCACCAGCAGCCACGCTCTTATCTCAATAGCCGTCATGCTTCTCATCTAACTAGCTGCATGCTTCATGGTTTCTCACAACAATTTGCTTCTCATGGCTGTGAGAATTGCTTCTCATGGCTGTGAGAAACTTCTCACAGCAGTGAGAAGCAAGTCATAGGTGTGACATGTGTGAGAAGGCTAGGTGACTAGCCTTATTATTCTGTGCACACACTTTAATACATTACACATGTAGGATTGACGACGCTAGGCTAGAAACCCAAGACTTAGGATTATACAACAAATAGAAAAAATAGAGGAGGCGACATGAGGGGATACATATTCATTATTCACTCTTCATTCTCCACTCAACACACTAGAGACACTTTGGGGGAGAGCAGAAAGTTGGAAGCAGAACCAAGCCTTCGACCATCTGGTGAGAATAAGCTAAAGTAAAAGGCAAGAGCTAATGTGAGAAGCTTGAAAGGGGCAAGAGACCACCACACCTCATTCACTTGATCTTTGTTTGCTTTCTCTGTTATTCATCTGTTGCAGTGTTTCTTGTTTATTTACTGAATTTATTACTTTGTTAGCTTAACAAACTATCACTTTGTTATATTTTCATAATTCATCTAGTATTTATTATTTTTTACTTTAATAATTCTATTGACAGTGACATGGGACTGAAGTGTATGGGGATGATGAACTGTGTTTATGTTATGATGGGCTGATCTCTTTTTCTTGAGAATTAGTGTAGCTATTTTAGTTGACTATGCATGATTAAGTTACGGATTTGTTGTCTTATTTATTTATGTGATTTCTGAGCTGAATGTATGTAATAGAATGGTCAAACCTTGCATCATTTTTAGTATTAAATGAAGTACTGAGAGGAGAAATTTAATACGGATCGAGAACTATGGACGCTTAGGTTAAGAACTAGAATATATATACTTAAGTGGTATTAGTAGTCGGGTTTTTATAATTAATTTGGATGATAACTTGTTGAATAAGAAAGTTAGATTATTTATTATTCAAGTTAATTAGAACCCAAATTTTAATTTCAATAAGACAACTATCCAATCATTCCACTTAATCATACATAGGAGATTAAATTAGTGAAATCAATTCTCAAGAGTCTTCCATTTTGATTAATCTATTTATCTTTTCTTTCGGTTGAATCGTTTACTTTTCAATTCAATTGTGTGATTTGCTTTAATGTATTTTACTCAACAAATTGGGATAAAGTGTTTAGGATTGCTTTTATTTTTTGTTTTTGTTCAAAATTAATTTAAGTGAGCTAATTTTACTTCTGTAGGAGACGACCTTGGGTAATCACTATAACTACCTTATATACTTGCGAGTAGGATGACCTAAGTAATTTTTAGAACTTTTTGGGATCAAAAGTTCTATTCATCCTTTCTACCAAAACAATCGATTGTGGCGTCTTTGGCGGTATCTTCTGATGCCTAATGCCTTGCTTATTGCAATATTGATCAAATGGGACCATAATACTCTCCCTCATTATCAGTCTGGGTGCATTTCAGTTTCTTCCCTATCTCTCTTTCGACTGAAGCTTGAAATTGCTTGAAGACCTCTAACACCTAATCCTTTGACTTCAAGGTGTAAGCCCAGATCTTCCTTGAGTGATCATCAATAAAAGTCATGAAGTAGAGAGCACTACCAAGTGACTTTGTCTTTATCGGACCACATACGTTAGAATGTACCAAATCAAGTACATTTGATTTTTTAGAGGGGGTGAATTCTTGAAAGCAATCCAATTATGCTTTTTTGCTAAGCAATTAGCACACTTTCTGAGACACGTACTCCTGACACTACATAGATGTCCCTTCTTAGCTAACAGTATTAAGCCATTCTCACTAATGTGGCTGGTTGTTTTGTGTCATAAATCAGTTGCATCTACATCTTTTATAGCATTGATACTGTTACTGGGAGTGTTGGCCAGCATCATGTATAGCATCTCATGCTTCTTACCCTTTGCTACAATCATGGCACCTTTGGTAAGTTTCCATACATTGTTATGAAATGTGCTGCAAAACCCTTTATTATCAAGCTTTCCCATAGATATGATATTGAATATGATATCTAGAATATGTTTGACATTTTTTAGTACTAATCTAGTGCGATTATTGGTCTCCAAGCAAATGTCTCCAATGTCGATGGCTTGTGCGAAGCCATTATTTCCCACCTTCACACACCCATAATCTTCAGATCTATAAGATGTAAATAGTGCTCGTTGAGCAATCGCATAAGTTAAGGCACTACTATCAATTACCCAACTCTTTTCTTCTCACAAAATACTAATCTCCTCATCACAGATCACAAGTAAATCCTCAATGACGGCATTTCCATCTTGACTACTGACATCATTCTTCCCTGGTTCCTGATTCCTCTTTCCTTCTCTTTTCAGCTTCTAGCAATTCTTCTTCATATGGCCTTTCCACCATAGTAGAAGCATTTAATGTTGCCAGATTTGTTGGGCTTGCTACTGGATCTACCTTTCTGCCTTATACCTCTGCTTTTGCTTCTCCCCCTTTTCTCTGTGATTAAGACATTAGACTTGGGAGATAAGTCTTTAGTCTTTCTTCTGGACTCCTCTTCCAAAAGGCTACTTTTAACCTTTTCCATCGAGACTACACCTTTAGGGGTTGAGTTAAAGAGCGTTGTTCTAGATGTGTCCTAAGAGCTTAATAAAGATCCCAAAAGCCATAACTCGAGTAGCTCATTATCATAAGTAAGCCTCATTATGGCCATCTGATTAATAATCCCTTGATAAATATTCAAGTGATCCGTCATTGGTGTTCTATCTTGGTATCTTAGGCCCATGAGTTGTTTAATCAGAAACTTTTTGTTATTCTTAAACTTTTGAGCATAAAGGCTCTCGAGTTTAGCCCATAAATTATCTGTTTCCTTCTCGCAGAATATACGATTCCATACATTATCATCCACCTAGCTTATGATGAATCCATAGACTTGTCTATGTAATAGACTCCACATGGTGTAGGATTTGCCTTTGTGTTTTGTGATATTGAACACGGTTCATGGTATCCCTTCACATAAAGGAGATCTACCATCTTCTCCTTCCATACTTGGAAGTTTCCTCCATTCATACTGATCATTCTGCTTGTGTTGACTTCCATCGTTTACAAAGGATTCTAACTTAATAATCGAGCTCCGATACTAGTTTGATGGGAGGTACACATACCAACATAGTAGAATAAAATCTCTCACCTTTTGTAAACTTGTGAGGAAATCACCAAATGGAGAAAATCACATAATCTAAGATTTAAAATCAAAGAAAGGCACATAAAATTTTTACGTGAAAAAACTTCTCAATAGGGATCATTCCAAAATATCTCTACTATTTAAAATAATAGGTACATTAAAGTCTCTCTAGATAAAAACTAGATGTAATACACCAAAACGCTTAAGAAATTAAACTCTTGAAAATACAAAGAGAGTGAAAAATCTCACAAATAGAAAAATACTAATGTCAAATTATCAAACACAAAACTATGATCCACAATAACTCAAGACCTAAGTCTTGAAATATCGATGATAAAATATCAGCTAAATCGGATCACGAATAACCTTTCGATTGAAAGATTAATAGAAAATATATCACTCTCTATTTTACTAAGCTTGTATTGCTTAGAATACTTTGCTTGGGATGCTTAAGTCTTCACTCTTAGTGTCTATATATAGGGAGAAATCTACTTAAGCATTCCTTCCACCTTTGATGTAGAATTTCTTAAATGGAGATAGTTCCAACAGAACTATCTTACTAGAAGACTAGACGAGATGTTAGTATTAGTTCTACAACCTTTTCATAGAGAATAATTAATCCATTTTGAAGTAGTAGTCTCATTATCCAGACTGGGCAACTTCCTGGACTAAATAAAAAGATATAGATTTTCCCTTGCCGCATATTCAAATATTAACTTGGATGATTTTTGTAGGAAATTTTCACTTTTGACTACCTATACTGCATGTCAAGACAGTATTATATAAGTATATCTCAATTACGTTCTAATAATCCAGAGCTAATCTAATTTACTTGTATATCAGTTTCGACAAAACTTAGGCTCAAAAGTTAAAATTGTACTACACCTTTTTTTTTAAGAAAGTATAAAAGATTCCATTATGATTTAGACTTTAACAACGAAATATATTTTGAAAATAAAATCAATTACATAGTCATTAGTAAGTGGCGATCATTTTCACTATAAAAAGAGTTAATTTTATTTTATAAAAGTATTATATTTATTATTTATAACAGCGATGACCATAAATGATCTTCAAGTAATAACTATTAAATATTATTATTTTAATATTAGTTCTTAATTGACTACAAGTATTTGGCAGCATAGAAAGAAAATGCATGATCAAATTTTGATCAACTAATAACAATACAATTTGTGATCCATGGGAAGTAGCTATGAAAAAGCTTGGTTGGCAGGTCCTCCTACAATGTCCCCTGTTGATGGCTTCTTTTGTCTTCTAGTTTGGTTACGAGTATTTGGCTTGGTAGGGCTTTCTGCTGCTTCTTCTTGGATCCATGTAATCTCCCTACCTCCTCGTGCAATGTCCCCTCTTGATGGCTTGTAGCGTTTGATTGGCTTGGTAGGGCTTTCTACTTCTTCTTGGATACTTGTAATCTTCCCACCTCCTGCTTCAATGTCCCCTTCTGATGGCTTCTTGCGTTTCCTAGTATTGGTAGGAGTACTTGGTTTGGTAGGGCTATCTGCTACTTCTTCTTGGATACTTTTAATTTCCCTGTCAAAATCATTCCAAGCTGATTGTATGCTACCCCTCAGCCTGTCCAATTTCTCTCTCTCTTCCTTCAACAATTTCACCTCCTTCACTAGTCCATTCACCGTGTCCTTAAGCTCGTCGATTTCCTTGTTTCTTCCATCCACATCGTAGTTTCCGTCCTCAGGAAAGGACTTTCTATGTTTCACAGGACTCTGCCATTAAAGTGTTGCGTGGCTTTAATTTATACCTTATAGAATATAATAGAAAGACAAAGAAGTTAAGAGTATTATATATGAATAAGATCTTAATACCTTGTTTTTGGTAGCCATGAAGATTTGCCAGCGAGGAGTTCTTGGAATTGAAATGACCGAGTCTGAGGTACATGTAGAGCATTCGGGCATGTGTTATATACAAGGGAGTGCGAAGAAAGAGACAAATGTGAGTTCGGTAAAGCTCACCTAAATTGATAAATTTAATAGAATCAATTGCTTTCACCTAACATCAGCATTTTCTATTCGTAAATGACTACTCGTATTAAAATAGCTCTTTTCAATTCATTTCATTTGACTTATTCCATGTAGTACATTTATTAGATCTAAATGCATAAATCACTATTTACTGGATGCTAAATGCATACACCTAACATGTCATTATATTATAATATAATCGCGTTGCATGCTTGAAGGCTTACACAATCGAATCGTAACATGTCATGTTCACGTCCGAGACTGTAGGGAAATCCTTAATAGCCTCAATAGTTGAGATTTATCCAAATGCTACTTTGGTACTTCCCTTAGGTCTATTCAATCACGAAGACACGACTTCATGTGAAAAATTTTTATAAAAGAATTTTAAATGCTAAATTATTTCTTAATCATTACATGTTTTTTATAAGAAACTCTTTAAAACTAATCTATCAAATTGTAAATTATCTACTCAAAAGAGACAAAACATTTTAAGGAACTAAAGTGCAAGCTCTGTCTATGTTTTTAGAATTTAAGATGTGAAATTCTGTATTTATTTTGAGTTAAACAATATATATTTTGTGATAGCATTTGATAACTTTATCTTGATATGAAATTATTAATTTAATTTTGACATATGTTTCAATTTATTTTATAGATTAAAAAAAGTTCAAGTATTCTTCAAAATTCAGCTGCTTTAAGAAGATTCGATGATCCAACTTAGACTCATGTTAGAATGACTTTAGAATGAAGAACTATACCACTTTGTATTATAACAAGCATTTGAAAGGTGAGACCATTTTGTATTATAACAAGTATTTGAAAGGTGAGACAATCACCAGATTAACAAATTATCTAGTTAAGAGTAAAGGCGATGGGAGCCTTGTGAGAAGTGAGCTGTAATGTGAAATAATAAACAAAGACTTTGTTTGAAAAGTATCATCATGAGAAAGATAGAAGGCAAATATTAAATTATAAAATTAGTAGTTGAAGTTCCTTTTATAGTGGTTTGGATGGTAATAGGGATGTTGAAGGTGGTATTTTTACCCAATAAGAAAGGAATGTTGGATGGTAATAGGGATGTTGAAGGTGGTATTTTTACCCAATAAGAAAGGAATGTTGGATGGTAATAGGGATGTTGAAGGTGGTATTTTTATCTAATAAGATAGGAATGTTTCACCTAACTTTCTTTACCACAAACAACTCCTGAAGTTCAATATTCAATCCATAGTGCCTTATAATCTAAAGAAGCAACTCATAATGTGGACTTGACAATGTCTAGATTTAAGTATGATTTAGGTATAACACTTAATGTTGCACAGACTTTCTTCTTTCTTTTTTCGAAGAATAAGAAATATATTAAGCCTTGAAAGGCGATTCAATTGTACAATCAAAATACAATACTAGTTGTCACTTTAAATCAGTGACTTCCAAGGATTACAAAATAGATTTGAATACATCATAAACTAAACATTTCAAAATGCATCTAGGTATTGTTTATACTAGAATTTGAGTTTTTGTAAACTAATTTGGAGTCTAATATGTTGCATAAGCTATTTTCTGAACTGTTCCATTGATAAGAACTTGTCTTGGAAGATTCTGTAGTTTCTTTCGTCCCATATTGTAGTGACTATTGAAGATAAAGCCACCCAAAAACATTCGTGAGCAATGCAATTAAAACTCATACTGCTTAAGTATCTGGAGATGATGTTGTCTAAATTATCTAACTTCAAAGTTATCAAGCTATTAAGTCAAAATGACGTTACATAAACGATTTTGATGAAGTACAAATAATAATGAAAAGCAGACGGAAGCTAAAATGAAAAGCAGACGAAGAAAAGCAGACAGAAGCTAAAATGAAAAGCTGACGAAGAAAAGCAGACGGAAGCTAAAATGAAAAGCAGATGAAGAAAAG
>JANZLD010000003.1:4959669-4969882 GCA_026413575.1 Erythroxylum carthagenense | reverse complement strand
CATAATTTCTTCAGTTTAGTGTAATAAGCAGAAACCGTTAGAGTACCTTGTTTTAGGGAACTTATTTCCCTTTCTATTTGATAAAGTAGTGGCCCATTAACTTCTCCAAACCTTTCTTGTAATTCCACTCATAGCTCTCTAGCTGAAGGGAAAGAGAGGAAGGCATCACTTAGTTCTTTAATCATGGCATTGAGAATCCATGATTTTACCATGCTATTTGCTCTTTTCCATTTTGCTGATAAAATCACATCTTCTGTGGGCATGGTGCAGGACCCATCAATGAAGGAAAGTTTATCCTTAGCACACAAAGTTATGGTCATCGATTTGCTCCAAGTAATGTAGTTATTCCCGTTGAAAGGAGTAGTGACTAGTACAATTCCTAGGTTCTCTGTATTAGTAACCGAGTAGGGCTCATTTTCAAGTGTAGTTGATATGTTTGTAGCATTGAAGCCACTGTTGTCTCCTGTATGTGCCATATTTGGTTAGGGTTGGTGAATCAGTAGGTTAACTCTAATATCATAAAGGAAAATAGGAAGTTGGTGAAGAAATATATTTCTTTCATACTGTGTAATGAACATTTAGACTGAATATATACAATTGTTCTCCTATTGCTTTTGGATGGCTGTCCTAGACTTAAACTGACACTAACACGATTCGTTTGCTATGCTATGGTACCCGTATACACACTATATACAGAGACAAAAAATGCATATGTACAGGGATAGAAAAGGGGAAAGGGCAAAAATAAAATAGGGCCTGTTGTTGTATTAAGTGAAGCCTATTTAGTGTTTACTTGGGTTTTTCTAACATACTGAATTCCCTGTCTATTCCGTCGAATGAGATCTTGGACATTTAATTTGACTCTTAATTACGCCTCTTCGGTCTCTTATTATTGCTCTCCTCTGATTCCACATGTATCTCTCCTTTTAACCTGAAGAAAATAAATTTTTTTGACAAAGATAAGTCCATATTAGTCTCGTGTTGGTCAATTACTTCACAAAGACAACTTTTTTCTATCAACAAACATGACCAATACGAGGGAAGCACAATTTTATGTTTGTCCCATATTTCTTATAACCTTTCTTTACATAAAACTTTTGCCAACACGGGTCTCTAACACAAGTTCGTGCTGCCCCCATGTTATTTTGGTAGCTCTTTTGTCGAGCATAAAAGAGTTCATCTTAGGAACATAGGTATGAAGAGCATGAACACATATCCATATTTGGGTTGTGTTTCTGTTTTGTGACTGGCGTGGCAATAGGTTAGGTTAGACGTCGGCAAGGAAAATAGGTGTCTTAAGCTCAAGTCAAGGCCAAAAATTTTTATTTTTTTTAAATTTAAACAATTATTTAGTTTAATTTTAAAATAAAAAATAATTTTAAATAAAGTTATATCAGGCCTAAAAGTTCAAGATTGAGCTTGACTCGAACTTAGTCTGAAGTTCGAACAAACGATGTTGAGCTCATTAACTTCTAACTGGCTGGATTGAGACTGGGCTTTAGTGTCATGCCTATATATGGCAAGCTCTCCAAGAGCCATGATGAACAGGACTAACATTGGACAGAACAAGAGGTTATGTTTAACCCTTATTCCGAATATGTGTTTATGTTCAATTCGTATTAATCTAAATTCATGTTAAAACTTCCCTAACCTTACTCCAACTTTTCTAGGATCTAAAATAGGGCCTATATATATATATATATATATGTATGTATGTGTATATATATATATGTATGTCGGATTGAATTTTGAATTATATACAAATTATCCAAAAAAATGAACACGCAAAATGTTCTTAAATTTATGCTTAAAACATAACCTCATTATCTCTCATCAAATTCCTTCACATTCAAGCATTTATTTGCCTTTAAGCAAATCAATATCATCACTTTTAGCTTAAATAGATGGTAACTCTAGGAAAAATATGTTAACCGCATCAATTAAGATTTTCTATCATTCATTCAATTACAAAATTCCCTAAATGATTAGGCAATTAACTATTTATATCAAGTCATAAATCAATTCAATTTAATCTATGTTTCTTCATGCTTTAACTTAATCCGCAAAATTCAACCTAATAGATAATATAACTATATATGAGAAAGAAGATGCCTCAACTTTCTAACGTTTTTATGCCCCTTAATAATAGAAAAACAAAACACTAACTTTACATTAACAATGAAGTTGTCAGAAGATTGTTTCAAAAGTTACATAATTTTTTAATATAAGAGTAAATAACTTGTTATAAATACTTTTAATTATTCAATTAGATCATTGTTAAATGACTACTAACACCATTCTTTAATGTCAACTTTTTTACTTAATATGAAGTTAGCAAAATGAATTTCTTTAATGTTCACTTATTCAACACTTTTTTTCTTTTTTTTTGTTGAACATTGAAATAGTTAAAAACAATTCACTTCTAAGTTAATTATTTGTCCAAATTATACATTAAGTATTAAGAAAAAAACTAAAATTAATTTAGTCATCAATACTCATAACTATTTTTTAATAAATCAAATAAGAATAACAACTAAACTTATAATGAATTATTTTGATGGTGGTCACCCAATATTGTGCTAGTAAAAGTTTGTTATGATACTATTTTTAACGATCCAAATTCAATAAGTCTAACTAGAATTTCCATGCACGTTCAAGAGAATCAAATATTTAAAAAGAACTAAATAGAAAGTTGATTATTAACATCTTTTAAAGACTTATAATCTTTCCTTTCCTTTTGTTATAAAATTGTAATACTCATCTTATGTACATGCTTGGCAAGTTGAGCTTAGGGCTCTACCTTGAACAATTGAGTTTTGGATCAAGTTTAAATTGCCCAAGCTCAACCTAACTTGAGACTTAATAATTTAAAAATTGCCATTTTATCTTATAACTATAAGAAAAACAACATTGATTTGTTAAAAATGACACTATTCTATTTTTAAATTAAAAAAGAATCATATAAGATCAAGTTGGACTTCAAGCTGCATATATCGAGTTGAACTTGGGCTCGGCTGTCTCAAACCCTATTGGGCCTCAAGTCAAAACCAAACTCAAGTAGAAGTCGTCGAGATGGGTTCAAGTTTGTGTTGCCTAACCCAACTTGACTCGTTACCAGTAAGTTACTTAGAATTTTATAAAGATATCACAATCTCATAACAAAAAGATAAAAAGATATGAAAGATTCCATAAACCTGTAAAAAAGATTTTGAATCAATTTTCTAAATAATCATTTCTGATAATTTTGAGTTTCATTTTTTAAATAATTATTTATGATAATTTTGAGTTACTCTAGTTGTGAAAATCATAATATGGTGAGATTCACCAAAGTTTACTTGTTCATGAATATGACGGTGGGCCGAATTTGGATCAAACGAAAGCTGGTGGGTTTATAAGACCCAAAGACGATGAAAATGAGAAGTAATGCCAACGGCGAAGAACGTGACTAAAGAACCATTCCTTACAAGCTTTCAAAGGAAGAGGTATAAAATAAACTACCCAATATCATAAATACCCAATATCGTAAATACTCATTACATAATTTATGTGTTCTAGCTTCCATAAACTATGCTTCTAGCAATTGTTTGTTTGTTATTATTACTTTGGTGTGTGCTCCCGATGCTATTTATAAGATATATAACTAACTGAACTCGCACTCTTAGTTATCTAAAAAAAATTCAGGATCAAGCCACAATACTCCCCATCAATAAACATACCCAAAATCCATATAAGCATATATAGATATGTACGTATCTATTTGTTATCCATCATAAAAGAAGCATGTTTAGGCGTATAGAAAATAGTAGAGCACAATGAAAAATCAATCTCTATTCTATGGAATACCTAAAGCTGAATATAATAAGAATTTTATAAATATATAAAAAAAATTTAATAGTGCTCGCTTTAACTCATAGCGCGAAATGATTTTCTTCCAGATAAAGATGATTTGATTGAGTAGAGAATTGTGGAAATGAACTGAAAGAGCTGAAAAGAATCATCGAGGTCTGTAACTTTTAAGTCTGCTGTTGTATTACCCACGAGGTTGGGAAAAACTTGTACTGTACCTTCCTTTGATTGTTCTAACTCAACTACAAGCCTGTGCTTGTCCATGCCTAATGAGACTCGAGACTCGAGAGACTTTGGGGCTCTATCTACTTTGATAAGTCCTTTTCGCAAATATATAGGCATGGATTAAATGATATGGACTATTTGGTTAGGTAACGAGTATTTATTAATTTATGTCGTGAGGGTCTAACATGATTAAAGATAATTTTATTAATCAAATTAATAAAATATTAATAATATTTTAAATTGAGTTATTAACGTTTTTAAAAATTAATCAATTAAATAAAAATTTTAAAATTTTAACATTAAATTAAAAATTACAAAAAAATTACTTTATCCGTTAAAATAAGCCCCTTTTAGGCTTAAGCTATGTTTACTTAGGATTTATTAACGAAATGAAATGGAATATAATATTATTCCATTGGGAAGATAATTTATAATAGAATAAGATGGAAAAATATCATAAATAGTAAAAATGAAAACCTCCAATTTAAAGAGTTTATGATAAAATGTAAAATGATAAATAAATTTACACTATATTACATTATAAATCATTCATCTAAACATCATTTTATTATATATATTACATTATGAATCCTTTCATCCTTTTCAAATAATAATTTTTTTAAGATTACATCAATTTTCATTTCATTCGTTATAAATCATTTTATTCCATTATATTTCATCCTAATCTCAATCCATTAAAAACTTTGCTTCCAATCAAACATAACTTTAAAATATAGCCCATTTTTCAAACTGTGATACCCGAAGAATGCTTTTGTATGAATTGTTATTTACTATCCTATAACAAACACCGTGTCTTGCTTTTATTCTTTTTGTTTATTAACTAACTCCTACTAAAAGAAGTAAATGGTCACAATTTTGTAATTAACTATAACAAATTCTTCTATAATTAAATTTGAATATCGGATATTTACTGTATTTTATGACACAGGCATGTTGGCTACCCAACTTTTGCGGTGCATTAACATGTAGTTGAAGTGAGCTACTGACAAAGAACTCATCTCAATAAATAGCTTACCAATTAATTTTTTTTCGAGTTATCATAATTCTTTTTGTTCAATGCAATTAATTATTGAGTGAGTGATTTTAATGATATTTTGAGCATTTTATTTACACCAGCCTTTTTTTAATAGAGTTGAAAGTGTTAAACGTTGAGTCCAAATCATTTGACCTTCAAAATTGCTTTCTAAATAAGTTTAAACACGTGTAAATTTCATTTTCTTGAAAAAAAATAACCAAGACTAAAATAAACTAACAAAGAGGGTATGAAATTAGAACGTTTAAGCTAAATAAATGGAATTAAAAAAATATAATTATAATTCAATGACTCAATGTTAGTTTTTCCCAAAATAGTGTTAAAAATAATGACTTTGGAAATTTACCAGTGGCGTCCATGGCTATGGGTACTCACTCAGACAAGGAGAAAACAAGTCAGCAACATTTGTCGAGTTCTAGTGAATATGAGGTCATAAGTCTTCGTCAATGGGAAAGCAGAGATGCTCAGGATGATGTTTCCCAGAGCTAACAATGACTTCAGTGACAAACCGACAAAGACCAAAAAGAAAAACTTGGTCAGTCCGTTTGTTGAATAGAACGTCACAGGCATGATGTAATTAAGGGACACTTTTTAACTATTTACATACTTATGTAAGGAAAAACGTCATGTAATCTTTTTAAATATCAGTTTAAAGAAAAAATTAAAAATTAAAACTTTATAATATATTATCCAAAGATCAATCATAAAAAATGAATCAAAAGTTAAGTGAAGTTATATTTTTGATACTTGTTTATGGTGCTTTGATATCAAATTGAGTAAGAAGAAAATAACTCATACTTTAATATAACTTATATTTTTGAAATTTAAGAGAATTATATATTTAAAAATAGTTAATCAAGATTGAATTAATAATTTTTACTCATTCTTCAATAAATATTACACGCTCAATTTTATGTGAATTAAAATTTTTAATAAATTACTATTTATTTTAATTATTAAATAAAAATTTATTAGAAATTTATATATTTTGATGATATTTTAAATTTATTTAATTTAAATACAAAAATTAAATAAAACTATTAAGTAAAACTAAACTATTTATAATTCTTAGTAAGAATTAATTTTAATTAATTAAATATAATATTAGATTAAATGAAATTATTAATACTTTTTATTAAAATTAATATATATACCAAATAATTAAATAATATATTTAATTGAGTAAATTATAAAAATAAAATAAAAATCATTTTTATGGTTTTATAATTTTTAAAGTTTTAAAATAAAATGATATTTTTACTAAATTTAAAAATAAAAATAAGCATACTTCGCTTTTTCGTTGATTATGATACACAGTTTCGACTTTAACGAAGTAGCAAAGAAATAGTCCGAAACTAGCAAGAAGCTACTCAATATCGTTAGTTAAGTAGATCTGAGTAAAGTTTAGTCAATATCTGAAACTAGTAACAAGCTACTCACCGCCTTTTCTCCTCCTAATCACCCCCTTATATAGTATCTGCAAAGCGCCACACAGCTCCATGACCATAAATTAGTTTGCCTCTTCAGAGACCTAATTTACATAAGAAATCCTGAAAGCCAAGTTTATGTTTTATCAACATCTGAACTAAGTTTTCAAGCATTCTCTTCCTCTGGCTATGGATTCTCAAAATATTGATCATGAAAATTCCATGCAGCCCACACATAATTTGATACAACCAAACCTCAAGTCGGATGGAGATGGAGTAGCCGTCCTTGTTGAAGATTCTCCCAAAGATGAGTCGTCGGTCCCGCAAGAGACCACAGAAGATATGTTAATCAAAGTTCCGGGAGTGGTCGTCAATCTTATAGACAGAAGCTACTCTGTTGAGCTTGCTCAAGATGATCTCTATATTATCCGCCTAGTACAAGGAGATGGCGTCCCTACTGTTCTTGTCCGCGTCGGGGAGGAAGTTCAGTGGCCGTTAACCAAAGACACTACCACCTTGAAACTCCCTGGTTCAATTTACTGGTTCAAACTCCCCTTCCCTAAAGATATTGAAGATGACCCTATGTCCAGTGATGAAGAGGACAACAAAGGTGGTGTTGTCAACAAAAATTTCGATTCTGACGGTGATAACGTCTCGGAGGATATGTTGATGTACTCTTTGACAATTGAGTGGAAAGATCAGGATGATCAGTTGAAGGCATTTGACGATATTTTGCAGACTTACAGCTACTTTTTGGTCTATGAAACTCACGAGCAGCCGGCAACGGAGGAAGAAGAAAACGTGGAAAACGGATCAGGTTTTACGGAGACGTTGCCAGAAGATACGACCCCAGATAACAAGAAAGAAATTGGGCAGTGCGAAGCATATTTTCGCCATGTCGAACCAGATATTGGACAGTACAAGAGCGCGCCCGCCAAGGTAGTGGCAAAGGGCTCCACAGAGCTGATAAAAGGGATTCTTTCATATGGAGACTCAACCGTGGAGATGTTGAGTTGGGTTGATCAGGTTATGAAGAAGAAGATCAATCCCAGGTCAAAATCCCAGATTAGTCCTGCCACTTTGAGGAGGATTAGAAGGTAATGAGGAACGATATCTATACCTAGAATCTGCACATGACCACCGGAAAAGTTTGAACTAAATAACGGGCTGCAGATTATACTGCAGTTGCAAGCAAGTAGTTTCAAGAATTATTGCAGGAACTGTGTAGTCGTTGCCATTGCAGTGTAGATCATTTCAATTTAAAGTACCATGACCTTTGGTTTAAAAATATACATATATATTCAAATAATGGATCCGTGGGGTTTAATATGCATGGAATTGCAGGGTTAAGAGGGTGACAAGAGCAACAGAGAAGCTGGCAACTGGGGTACTTTCAGGTGTGGTGAAGGGAACTACAGCGATTAACCGGAAAGTTCTGAACACAAAACCGGTCAAGAAATTCGTTGATAACACCATTACAGGCCAATTCTTGCATGCGTCCTTTGAAGGATTACGTAAGTCTTTATCATAATAATGGTTTTCTCAATCCCAGTCCTTTTTCGCTACACACGATTTACATTTACTTCTCCAGTAATTGTTTGTTTCATTTCTTAATTTCTTACAATTAGATAAGACGTGTGATGCTTTAGAAGAAGTTACAAAGAATGTCCTGTCAAAATCGTCCAACGTGACAACTAATTTAGTACACCACAAGTAAGTTTGTGTTACACGTCAAAAATTTATAGATCAACTCCAAATAAATAACATATTTACGTATTTTTGAGTATTGCCATATTAACCGTAGATATGGGAAAGAAGCAGCAGAAGCTACCGGCGAAGGACTTGATGCTGCAGGGCATGCATTGGGGACTGCGTTCGCAGGCTTCAGCATCCGAAAGGCATTTGATCCCTCCAGGGTTATGAAATCAGGCAATGAATTGGGCAAGTCTGCTGTTAAATCTGCTTCAGGCATGAAGGCTAAATTTTTCAAGTGAAATAATTACGTAGTCTTGTCGATTTCTGGTAGCTGCAATGTGAGTGGAAACTTTGTTACTTTTATCTGTACCTGTTCATTAGGTCGTGTTGCTTTTAGTTTTAGAGCAGATAAATGGAACAAAGTACTGTACTGGATCGATTAGCTGCATTGGCCCCTTGTTCCTTTTCCTTTGTACAATAATATTATGATGTGTCTACTTATTTTTGGTGTCCCGAACCCGATGAAACTTAATGATCACAGCATTTTAATATAAGTGGATGAGGTTATGTACCTCCTCCTGCATTTTAATGACATAATCCAAATAATCATAACATTCACAGCAAACTTCTTAACCTCACATATTATTCACAACAATCATTCTCCAGCCAAATTCTGGTCTCATTGCGCCAACTTGTAAAGAAAACAAGTAGAAAAAGTAAGATTAAAGTTTTCCATAAATTCATGCTATGTGGGCATCACCATTTTGCTTTTGCTATCTTAATAATTTCACGTTGAAAACGATTTCGTTATTAGTGGTCATGACGTCGTACGGGGAACTTGACTTCCGATATTTTTGTTGCGTGCCGCTTGCTTTCGATCCCGATCCAATTCGCGGTGTGGGTAATCGAACAGTTACCTTCATCTTTTTGGAAAAAGAAGACAGAATAATTGTCAAACAGTAATGCACAATTATTGTACGACACAATAACTCTAGTCACACTGCATCGAAAGCCCAAGAAATAGTGAGCCGTCGACCATTTGCAGTTTCTTATCGGGATCACTTCCTTATTTCCGGTTTTAGAAATAAAATTTTCTGTCCAATATTATCCTATCTTATTCTGTCTCTTAAAATTTTAATTATTTATTTTGTAAGATTCATGCAAGATTTACGTGAGACCTACGTAGAATTTACATAAATAAACGGTTGAGATTTATTGAACACAATAAAACATTATAATATTAGACAGAAAATCTGAACTCTTATTTTCGTGATGTTAATGGATGAATGGATAGTTTCGGGTGATACACGAAATCAGTAACAGCACCCTCTGTCTCTGTTTTTTGTTTTTTTATTACATTAGGTATCTTGGTTTAGTTAGACTAATCTTAAGCCCTTACAACTCCACCCTAAGAGCCTAGAGGATGTAAATCTGGAACTCCAAGATTTTTTAGGTTTTTACGTAACTTGTACACTTCTACGCACAAGGAATCTTCACATACTCTAGATTATTCAGCTGATGATTGATCACTGACTCCCCCTACTCAGCATCAAGTTCCCATCAGCCCCCAGATTTCTTAACAGTTCCAACTCCCACACTGTTGCTGGAAGCGAGGCGTCCGTAATTGATCCGATCAAGGAGCTTTGTCCAAGAAATTAGAAGATCATCAATAAGAGTATGCCTATTTTTCTTCTTTTGACGTGATTCAAACTCAAGATCTCCTGTAAAGGGAGAGTCTTTAAGTGAAAAATCTTGAACAATTGATTCAGCCCTCGTTGTCACCCTCTGCCCGTTTCTTATCTGAATCTTGTTGGGATTAAAGTTCTTTGCTAGCCTTTGGAAAGCAATGTAGTTTGTGCAGCCTTCTGCGCATCTCTGCATCGTTTCCTAATCGACCAAGACTAGATGGTAGTCTAGCCTAAGAGGCTCAACTGCGAAGGATGACCTTTGTTACTAATATTTAATT
>JANZLD010000003.1:4886944-4897898 GCA_026413575.1 Erythroxylum carthagenense | reverse complement strand
AGTATGCTCTGATTGCTACTTACACTCCAGTGGTATGTGTACTTATTGATCTCTTTTGGGCGTTTTGGATTTTTTCCATGAGGTTCGGGGGACCTCCAAAAATTTAGAGTAATATCTCTAGTAACATTGACAGTTGTTGGGGCATAAATTGCAAAATTAATGTGGCTATTACCATAACTCAATACCACTTTAGGGAAAGTCTTTTTTTCCCTATGAAAAGCCTCCTTTTGTGGAGGGGTAAGCGAACACCTTGTAGCCATAACTTTTGTGCTTGCTTTAGTGACCTTCTTTTGTACTTCACACTGTTGTAGGTTGTCCTTGTTTTCATTCTATATGTGCGATGTACCGCAATTAACCCAGCAGATCCTGGTATAATGTCCAAATTCAATGGTGATGTAGCAAATAAGGTCAATATGAATAGTGGGCTATCAGCGAAGGATCTACCTAAAAAGTTTGATGAAGCTGGTATTGATTTACATTCATCCCCATCATCAGTTTCTAGAAGCTCTCTAGCTGCACCTAACTCAAGTAGGAAAGGCTCTGTTGGAGACATTGGGATGGTAGATACAGTTTTCCAACCGCCAACCAGAAGTTCATTTCTTAATTTTGGAGGGATCTTTTGTGCGGTGTTCGTCCATGAAGATTGCCGTAAATGGGAAGGAATGGCTGAGCATCAGGGAAATAGTGAAGATGCTTTATTTTGTACATTGTGTAATGCTGAGGTATTATTTGATGATCTTCATTTTGTGGAAGTTACTTTTTATTTCTCGATATTTCCTGTCTCATAATGATTCAACAATTTTGATTTGCTTGTTAACTATACCATGAATTTGGGGTGATTGCTTATGCATGCTTTTTTTTTTTTTTTGCATGTTATTGAAGGCCTTAATCATCATTCGGCAAATCATATTTTCTGGTATCAAGAGCATAAACTGTTTCAAAACTTTCTACTGTTCTAGACAAGGTCAAATTTGCGTTACTTCCCCTTGTGCTAAAGAGATAAAATCGTCAATCTTGGTTTTGGGAATCTGATTTCTATCTTGATCAATTCTCTTTTCTTGAAAAGGAAGGAAATCTGATAGTTTCATGTGCTATTGACCAAATGAAAGAATAGCTCTGACTTCTCTTATTAACATGAAAACTTTAATATTTTCAGGTACGCAAGTTCAGCAAGCACTGCAGGAGTTGTGATAAATGTGTGGATGGCTTTGATCACCATTGCAGGGTTTTCTTCTTAATAGCTCTTAATTTTTCTTCATTTATGGCATCTGTGCTCCATTGGTTTGTTGATGTGCATCTTGAGTATCACACAACTTATTGTTCACAGACTGGATTACTTAGCTGAAACTGACTTTTACTTTTTGTCTGGGTGCAGTGGCTTAATAATTGTGTTGGATACAAAAATTATATCACTTTCATTTCACTCATGGCAATTAGTCTTGTGTGGGTATGTTTGCCTTTAATATCTCACCTATGCATTATTTGTTAGTTCTGTTCTGTTAAGGGTAGAAAATGTTTTCTTACTCTCTGTCTTTCTCCTGATGTTGTCCCCTGATTATACATGTGTTCTTCAGCTTGTACTTGAAGCCGGAGTTGGTATTGCAGTCCTAGTGCGCTTCTTTGTCAACAAAAAGAGCATGGATGCTGAAATTGTTGACACACTTGGAAATGGTTTCTCGCGAGCCCCTTTTGCCACTGTTGTGGTACCTATATAAGAAATTCCCCAAATCAAGCTTGGTTTATAATCTTTCATTTTTAACTGTCAGCTTTATTATACTGATGTTGAATCTCTATTTACTTAGGCTGTATGTACGACAGTTTCAATCCTTGCCTGTATACCTTTGGGTGAGCTCTTCTTTTTCCACATGATATTGATCAGAAAGGTTAGTATATCAGAGAGATTTTGGCATTATTGACTTCTTGTACTGTTCACATGATTGCTGAGAGAAGTACATGCAAAATTTTATGGCTACTTGTTGATTTTAGAATGGCAATTTTGAATTGTTTTGAAAACTGAATAATGCATCAATGGAAGTGTTAGCAAACTGTGGGAGAAGTTATCATTTGATTGGAAATTTCTTGCTATCTATGATAAGGACGTGCTTGTGATATTTTAGTTGGTTAGATAAAATATATTCTTTTCAGACAAAAATTTGGCTGCATGGATCTTTGAGTTAAGTTGGTTTACAGCTTCTTAGAGCATATCACACTAGAAATATGTTCATTTCATGGTTTTGATAGCGGGATAGCTGATTACTCTTTTATTTCTGTGGCTCGTACTTCAATGTTTTTATCTAGATGAAATTTAAGAAGTGGCCATACAGTTTGATCTGTTGTCTTCCTAAAGATTTTCCATTGTTTTGCTGAGCTAGGGTATTACAACCTATGAGTATGTTGTGGCAATGAGAGCAATGAGTGAGGCACCTGCTGGACCACCTGCTGATGAGGAACTACCAAATATTCTATACTCTCCATCAGGATCTGCTACAACTGGCTTCAGCGGTGGAAGTTCTCTTGGTCTCCAGTACAAGGGGGCCTGGTGTACTCCTCCTAGGGTATTTGTGGATTATCAGGTATCATCTTTCAGTGAATGTTATTAATCTATGTCCATTTTTTGATTATTGTCCACAATTGTCTGACCAAAGTTGCATTGATTTCTGATAAGATCCTTGATTTAGTCAGAATGATATTAAGTTGGAGACACTCTCTTTTCTCTTTTCTGCATCTAGATTTTTAGTTTTTTTTTGTTCCTCTCGGGGCCTTGTAACTGAGTAGCATTAGTACCTTGAGTGGAAGTCTGATATGACTTTCATTCACACTGGTTTAACAAATAGCAATAATTTTTAGATGATGTTGAAGGATCTACGATATGTCAGTTTTTTCATCCTCTACTCTTAGAAAAGGCTTCAAAATTATGATTTGATTTTTGTTTCTTCTAATTATATTGCATATGCTCGCATATTATAAATTGTGATTTCTGTGCTGATCCGTGAACATATTTTAGTTTATCTTCTGTTTAGATATAAATAATTAATGAAGCTCATTTATGAGGTGCAAAAAAAGCTCTCTTTATGTTATTCACATTGGAGTGGTAAGTATCTACTACCATGTAACAGTTGCAAAGTACAAAGTTTTAGTCCATAACCTTTAGAATGAGCTAGTAATGTGATTTTCTCTTCTTCCACCCCAACCAAATTGTTCTTTCTTTTTGGGGTACCTTAGAAATACACATACTTGTTTACCTATTTTAGAAGTTATGAAGTTGACAGAGCTTATATGGTGAGCAGGTTTCCATTTATCCCCGGCTTGCATTGCTATGTTTTAATTAGATATCAGGGTTTATATTCATTTAGCAAATGATGAAAAGTTGCCAGAAAAGGCTTTTAACCATTCTGGATACATGAAACATGTCTAATTTGTCTCTACCAGGATGAAGTTATTCCTCACCTGGAGCCTGGGATGATTCCATCTACTGTTGATCCTGATGCTGCTGGAGGTGCTGAAAGAGGAAACAAGTTACCCAAGAGACCTGTTCGAATTAGTGCTTGGAAACTTGCAAAATTAGATTCTACTGAAGCCATGAGGGCAGCCGCCAAGGCCAGGGCATCTTCCTCTGTTCTTAAACCCGTTGATAATCACCGTTTGGCAGATCCTGAATGTAGTTCTAGTGGTAACCTGAGTGTCAGAAGTAGTGTGAGTACTGATATGGGGCCAAACAAAGAGATCAAGAATGAGCTGAAGTCATCTCATCCAGGTTACACATTTGCTCCCAGTCAAGGGAGCCGGGATGAGTATGAAACTGGGACTCAGAGTGTTAGTAGCTTCAGCAGCCCAAGCCACATCCATGAATCGGTCACACTTAGCCCTCTACCACAGAATCACAGTTTGGGACGTCCAAATCCAATAACTTCAGGCTCCGGCTTTGTTCCTGATAATTTTTTATCATCTAAGCCAGCTGTTTCCCATGGTAACAACCCAGTACCACGTCATATATCAGGATTTGATGAAAGGATCATGCAGAAGGGAAGTAGCAGTGATCCTTTACTTTTATCTGCACCTGCTACTTCTCTTCTTCGAGATGTCAAAAGGACATCTGTTGTTTGGGACCAGGATGCTGGAAGGTATGTATCTGTTCCTGTGTCAGCCTCTGAAGCTCGTAACAGATCAACAACACAGATAGGGCTGCCAAATTCTACTGCTGAGATGATCAATCATAGTAGAAAGCCAGTGATTCCACTCCAAGAGCCATCTTCTTCAGCAGCAAAACCTTCAGAGCAGCAAGCCGAGAAGCTTATGTACACAGGGGACTCCATTTTCTACGGTGGCCCTCTTTTGAGTGCACCACTTAGGGATGGCTTGAGAAATGAAGGAGGTTTAGTCACTAGAGAGGGGCAGCAAAGGTTGATGCTCAACTTGCCGCGGGAGTCTAGGTTCAAAAGAGATTCAACTTCAAATCAACTCCCTGTTTTTGTCCCTGGGGGATACGAGCACAGCCCATCTTCTGGATCTGGTCTAAGGTAGGGTGAACATATCATTCATAGTGGAACCATACATGCTTTCATCCAAATACTTGGGTGAGCTCCGAGAGGCGAGTTTGAAGAGAAACTCTAAAAAGTAGTTGCTCAACCTCGCAAACCTTGCAGTTTTGAAGTTTGATCGATCCAACTGTATGAGGCGCATTTTTTTCCGATGAACTTAGTGATTCAACACGAGGTCAGGTGAAGATTGGTAATGGGGGAATGATGTGAAGAACTTTGGCTACGTGAAAAATGTTGTAGAAGGGGTTTGTTGTAGGGTTCTTTTAACTTAGTGATTTTCATTTGGCTTCATGAATGAGTTATAAAGAAAATAATTCAGTTCTTAGTAGAAGTCTTTTGCTTTCAATAGGTCTTGCATCTTTACTATTACTTTACAGAGTTGGAAGGCAACGGGGCAAATATCGCAGGCGAAGGCATCAAAAGAACTCCCGCCTTCCATTCTGACTCGCTCTCTGAATCAAACATTTACTCAATCTTACTAATACTAAGTGTCTCAAAGCTCCAAACCATCAATATTAAAGCCTTTATATTGTTGGGACCATAGGACTCTGAGCTCGAGGTCAAATTGCGTGCAGTTTCAAGCTTTGTTGCCTGCTTAACAGCAAAACATTCTTGTACTTTGATCGGTTGATCCTCGTACCAAAAACTGTTGTTAATATGAAAACTGACAATGGCAAGTTAACCTATAACATGTGGTCTGTTTTAAACAAACCCCACTCTGGGCTGATTATTCCGTTGACATAGCCTGTAGGCTTTGTTGTGCATTCCCTTCACTAGCGACGGGCCTGGTTAGACACTAACATGGACCACTCCGGGTTTTCTCCGGCCAAGTCGTAGATGGTTTTTACCTATCTGTTGGCGCGACGGATATTCCCAGTACAGGGCCAGAGCTTCATCTTTTGTTGTCGCTGGCCACCAACTCTCGGGAGCTTAGTGTTCGATTGAATCGTCAATCTTTTCAGGGTTTCCTTAACACTTACACGAGTTATGAATCTTTTGAAGCAGCTGATGCCCCAAAGGCGTGGCCTTTCTGATTCATTGAAGCGTTTTGGAGGTTTCTATTTCTTTCTCGATTCTTTCATTAGCTTTTCTTGGTGTTAGTCATCACTTTTTGGTCAGATATGCACATTACATTTGGTTTTGTATTGGAGTTCATGCTGTGACCAATAAATTATTGAACACAAGAGCTTATTGTCAGTTTTTGATCTAAAAATCTGGTCTTTTTGGTTGTTCAATGTGATTTCTTTGAAATGATTTATTTGAGAGTCGTGATTATTGATGTCCGTCGTCTTATGCCAGAAAATTAAATGAATAAGCGGTGCCCAACTCAGTTCATTGATCGTTGCTTTGATTGTTATTGTAGGATCTTCCTTTTGCTTTCTTCATTCATCACAAAATGTATCCGTGGAGGTCTATTCTCAAGAGCATGAAGTGGTAATTGCTCTTGGAAGCAATGTGGGAGACAGAATTCACAACTTTAATCAAGCGTTGCAGTTGATGAAGAAATCTGGCGTAAACATTACTAGACATGGCTGCTTGTATGAGACGGCCCCTGCCTATGTGACTGATCAGCCTCACTTTCTCAATTCTGCTGTCAGGGCCGTTACAAAACTTGGACCCCATGAATTGCTGGGAGCTCTGAAGAAAATTGAGAAGGACATGGGTCGTACTAAAGGGATTAGGTACGGCCCAAGGCCAATTGATTTAGATATATTATTCTATGGAAAATTCAGGATCAACTCTGATATACTTGTTGTCCCTCACGAGCGAATTTGGGAGAGACCATTTGTAATTGCCCCATTGATAGATGTGGTAGGATCAGAAATTGAAAATGACACAGTTGCTTCTTGGCACTCTATGTCGTTACATTCTGGTGGACTTTTTCAGTCATGGGAGAAGTTAGGTGGGGAATGCCTGATTGGAAAGGAGGGGATGACAAGAGTTTTACCCATTGGAAATCATTTGTGGGATTGGTCAAAGAAGATTTCTTTGATGGGCATCCTTAATCTGACTCCTGATAGTTTCAGTGACGGAGGAAAATTCCAGTCTGTGGATGCTGCTATTTCTGAGGTACGCTTGATGATTTCAGAAGGGGCGGATATGATTGATTTGGGTGCCCAATCAACAAGACCTATGGCTCCTAGGATATCTCCTCAGGAAGAATTAGACAGGCTAATCCCGGTGTTGGAAGCTATTGTAAAGATGCCTGAGATGAATGGAAAGCTGATATCTGTGGATACTTTCTATTCTGAAGTTGCTTCAGAAGCAGTCAGCACTGGTGCTCATCTTATAAATGATGTATCTGGTGGACAGCTAGACCCTAACATGGTAAAAATTGTTGCTGACCTTGAGGTTCCTTATGTCATAATGCACATGAGAGGAGACCCAACTACAATGCAGAACAGCGAGCACCTACAGTACGACAATGTTTGTAAGCAAGTTGCTTCTGAGTTGTGTGCAAGGGTTAATACTGCTGAAGCATCTGGTATCCCGGCTTGGAGGATAATTATTGATCCTGGGATTGGATTTTCAAAGAATACTCAGCAAAATATAGAAATTCTGATTGGATTGTCAGACATTCGTCTAGAACTTGCAAAGAAAAATTTGGCTGTGTCTCACACTCCTATGTTAGTTGGAACTTCCAGAAAGAGATTTTTAGGTGAAATTTGCTCTCGTTCAGCTTCAAGTGACAGAGATCCGGCAACCATTGCTTCTGTAACTGCTGGGATTTTGAATGGTGCTAACATTGTTAGGATACACAATGTAAGAGATAACTTGGATGCTGTGAGACTCTGCGATATGATGCTAAAATACAAGAGATCTTGTGGATAACTTGAATACTACTGATTCTTATTCATCCATTGTATAGTTCAGTCTTACGAGTATGGGACCACTTTGCCAGCTTCTTGCACTTGTCCTGGTTTGTTTTGAGTACAATAATTCTTACGTCGAACTCAAGTGAAGTCATAAAAGCTTTCATCTAAGAATTTGGTGAGTTCTTAGTAATGCGCTTGAAGAACAATTCTAACAGTTCTACAAAATCTCCATTATCTAGACAGCATATGCATTATCTTTATTCATGTATTCATAGTTTGATACAAATTTGTGTTGTAATGGTATGAGTGTAATTTGGTAGGTTTCTAGTTAACTATTTCTCTATTCTTGGTTCAGTTTTCTGCATTTGTTTACATTTCTAATATCAGGCTTTATATGTTCCTCACTCCTAAGAATTGCAGGTTACGGAACTGTGGACTTGCTCCTCTGATATAGAGGTAGCTCTTAACTGGAAATGATGATTGGAAGTAATGCTCTCTTATTCCCTATTTTGCAGGAACAGGCAGACCACAGTGCAATCATCTACATTTGAGGAAGGAAACTTCTTTCTCCAAGCTACCACAGCAGCCTCCACTACAGCTATCGCAGCTTCTTGCTTGTTTTCTGCCGCCCACACGATTGACACAACTTGTTCATTACTGAGCACATCCCACACCTGCGTTCCATGGCACAAGGCGTCAATATAGATCTTTCTACTATTTATGATTTCAATTGCTAAAGGTTATCTCTTCTCTGTGATTTTTGCAACAGTGATTGCCTTTAAACGATAGTCTGATTTTTTAGGACTGCCGTTGGCTTATAAGCTTAATCAGATGCCAACAACTACTTATTTTTAGGAAATGAGCTTACCCCATCTGTTGCAAGAACAAGGAACTGGTCACTAGAAGTTAAACGATGATAAGATATATGAGGGAGTGCAATTACTCCGTAATCTTTTAGTCGAAAATCTCCAAAAGCTCGAGACATAGCGAGACCCGGAGAGTCTTCATTCGGCAGCCACACACGTTGGATGTGTGGTTGTTCTTGTAGTGCAAGTACTCTGCCCTTGCACTTCCTTATTCTATCTGCCTCATCTGGAATACAGTTGGTGATCAGACGCACGAGGATGAAGATAATTAAACAAGGGAAGTACAATAAAATCCTTTTGTTGTATGTATTCCTGGCTTTTACTTTCTTGGCATGCCATTAGCTCTGTTAAACTAGAAGTAACTTTCATAATGAGTTGTATTTAACCATATACTGTCAAGTTTATATCATCGAAGTACTAACAATATTGTGGTAAACTATTGAAAAATGGCTTACTTGGTAAGCTGGGCTTCAAATCTGTAGTTAACTGAACAGGAATTATTCTGTCATCACTGATTGCACCCAACACTGCTCTCGAGTCTCCAAGATTGGCTATGATCATATCTTCACCCTGTTTGATTTTTGAAGTAAGAAAACATATTGAAATCCGAATCTGAAAGGATAAAAAGTTGTGGACAAGAAAGAATTTTGATGTTTCCTTTACCTGTTTGATGAAAACTACTGCAGTAGTTCCACTGTAAGAGCAATCTAAAGACCCTCGGAGTTTGATTTCCTTGTCCATCACCTTAAAGGCGCTGATACAAGCCCTTTTCCATTGATCAAATGTCCCACTTGGATGTAAATCACCGTCTGCTGTCTCTCTGGAAATGTTCACTCCTGTCTTTGCTAAGGCATCCCTTTGTCTCAGCAAAAGTGATGCCAATCTATCTTTCACCATCTTACTCACGAGGTGACCATTCTTTCCATGCCCATCAAATACTCCACAGAAAACTCCTCCTTCCATTCCATAGTCCTGTCAAAAACTCCAGTTAGTCATTTTTCGGGAACTCAAGGATCTTTTTCAGATAATATCAGATAAGCAAATTGTACGATGCTGAGGCCAGTAAATCAAAATTTTCATCAGGACTCTTTGTGTGAAGCAACAAAATTTGTTGTCCTTAGGATCTCTATGAAAATTGACTAATACTTTTGTTGTTTCTCTTGGAAATGAGCTGGATTTAACATGACAAAGAAATCAAATTTAAGAAGCCTCAGTTGTGTGAGGAAAACTTGAAACCAGTAACTTACATGGTAAAGACTGGCAGCATCTTGGTTCAGCCCTTTGCTTCCCACTTTAGAATAAAGGGAACCAATTTTCTGAACTCCATTATAGGCTATGGTTTCTTGTAAGTACGCGACATTTTCAAAGCCATCTTCGGCCTGGTGAATCCCTGAAGATGCAGAGGATATGCAGATTCCCATCTCTAGTTTCTTCACCAACCTGTTAAAAGTCAACTGGTATATGATGTATATTCTTCTTCTTCTTCTTGATTCTAATATAAGCTAGCAACTCATATGTGAATCTCGGTCAAATACTGTTTCTTTAAAAGCTATCAAGTGGCTCTACAAAAGCTGAAAACATAACCAGACTCAATGATCAAGTGTTTTTTAAATGTTGGATAATGTTCAAAGCTAACCAGAGATTCGAAGGGGCAAGCAAACTTGGTATCTTAATACCAAGATGCTTATCCGCTTATTTTAATCTACATACCTCCAATATAAATGGTTTGACTTTTAATCTGTGGTGTCCATTAGATTCAACTTCTCTGCAGACGTCAGATATTCTCAGAGGTTGCGACTTCCGAATCAAATGGAACCATAAAAAAGTATTGTATAACAAAAAGTATTGATTTATCAAATATTAATTTGCAAAATAATAGAGATGAACTCAGATTAGCCATGCCCTAAATGACTATAGAGTTTGGTTATTGAGTTTGATACCTGTGTCGAGCTTCTTGTATGAAGATTTGAGTGGGAGTAGCATCGGAATCATCAAACACCTAGCCTCCGGAGTCTACTTCACCCTCCCTATTTGAAAAATGACGCGAAGATTCGAGAAAGGGCAAGTTAGTTTTACCCTAATTGCCTACGAAATGTCGTTAAATGTTGACTGGATACGTTGTTTTTGTATTTGTCTGAAACCAGTGTTTTAAAAGGGTTTCTCTCACGTAGGAGAGATCTGTTAAACCCCTAAGTCCAGATTGCGGGATTGTGCGAGTGTTGGTGAACCTTGGCCAATGCTTGGCATGTTGGACCCCACACCTGGGCTAGCATTTCCCACCCAGCGTGTGTTTGCGGGTTATACCGCGACATCCAACACAAATCAGTATTGTCCTCTTTGGTGGGAATCGAACACCCAATCTCAAGGTTTTGTTGCTTTTACAAGCACGCCTAATGTCGGGCCGCGAATCGTATTAAGCACGTTTAAATTATCTTATTTTGAGATTTTAGTTTGATAAGTTTAATTTGGTTGGAATAAATTGAGGACTTTATTTCTTAAGTTAGGATTATTAAATGAAGGGATTTAGTGAAATTAGATTTGTTGATAAATTAGTATTTGTGATATATTGTTAGTATTGATGTTTAGGCTAATAAAGATTAAATGGGGGATTAGATTTAATTAGAGTTTATGTGGATTTTAGAAATTTATTGAAAGGCTTAGTTAAAATTAGAGTTTAAAGCAATAAGTTGATTTGAAAGAGCAAATTAGGAAGTTAGTATATGGTTTTAAGGCT
>JANZLD010000003.1:4874598-4885591 GCA_026413575.1 Erythroxylum carthagenense | reverse complement strand
TTCTGCCCATAATATAAATTTTGACAACATCTCCCCTAAATTTACACTAGCCAAAATCTTCAAACACCCACACAATTAACAGCACTTGCACAAACACTTCAATCATCCATCCTCCAATTCTCACATCCAAATACAATACACAATACCTCATCTTTTTATCAAACATATGCAAAACACAAGGAAACTCGAATGATTTTCATTTCATCAAATGCTTATAAATTCATTTATACTTTTCATTTATTACAAAGAATCATACTGTATTTCCTCATTTAATTTCATTTTATAATTTCAAATTTTCAAGAAAAGTTCGGGGTCCAACATAATAGAATTGTTCGGCGACATTCACGTGAGAAGGCTAAATCTTGCTTAAGCAGACCTAAGCGGTATTGTCGTACGAAGGTGGGTGCGACTTGCGGTGAAGTTTCGGGTCTAAGAAAAACCTTTGTGAAAAGATCCTCCCCTTGTTTTGTAACTTCTCTTTTATAATGAATGAGTTTTTAATTTCTAAAAAAAACAATAATTCAAAGTTAATTAATCCTCTCAGCTCAAATAGTGGTTAGACTTCCATTAATGTAGTGCATCTCACATCATTTTTTGGGAAAAAATAAGTTTATTAGAAAAAAGAAAGAGCCAAGCTAATGGCAATACAAGCAGGATATAGCATCAAAGCTCACTTAAGCCATCGGCCAAACCTGTTGTTGTTATTGCTTCTCTTATCTATTGAATAACTTGAGGATTGATTCATTACTGTTGTTAACAAAGGAAAAACTCATGATCTAGTTAATTGTTGGATTCTAATTGTGATAAGCTATATTTACATTGAACTCTAGAAAGACCTGCTCCTAAATTGAGCATGAAGAAGGGCAATAAAGAAAAAAAAAAGATCATGGACTTCTAATACACGAGGACAAATGGAGTAAGTTTTGTTTGACATGAAAATGAAGGAAATCAAATTTTTAGTCCATAATTTTCATGTAATAGCAAGTCAAAGGACAAAACTAGCTTTAGGGAGATGATGAGAGAACGGAGGAACTTCATTCAGGAGCTAATGAATTACGACCTCTAAGCAACTGCTAACATGACTTCTTGGTGAAATCTTCAGAAAGTACAAATTGTAAAATGTCCAAT
Organism: Erythroxylum carthagenense; assembly: GCA_026413575.1. Taxonomy (NCBI): domain Eukaryota; kingdom Viridiplantae; phylum Streptophyta; class Magnoliopsida; order Malpighiales; family Erythroxylaceae; genus Erythroxylum; species Erythroxylum carthagenense. The sequence goes on along the minus strand of JANZLD010000003.1, from coordinate 4,884,463 downwards.
TGAGGAAAAGACTTTTGTAGAAAGCATTAGTCATTGTTAACAGTTATTCAGAATTAAACCAATAGTCAAATTTTCAGTGGTTATTTTGATGTTTCATTAATTTATCCTTCCAATTTTGAATTTCAAAGGAATAAGTTGCAGTCTATTGCAACTATTAGTACCAAACCTTGGCTATTAATTAGAGATTACAATTGTATTCTCACTGATAAGAAAGTTGATGGAGGACGGGGGTTTCATATTGCAACAAGAAGTGAGTTAGCTTAATTTTTTCACAAAGCTAAAGTTACTGATTTGAAATTCAAGGGGAGGCTATTTACCTGGACTAACAAACAAAATGACCATATGCTTATAACGAAAAAGCTCGATAGAGCTTTGGTTAACCAATGTTGGTTGGCTCGGTATCCTCACTCTTTTGATGAATTTGGGAAAAATTCTTTTTCAGATCATTCATTTATTAGCATTCAAAATATCAAAGTTGTAAAGAAGCCAAGGGCTTCTTTCAAATTCTTTAATGGCCTCTCACAATAGGATGGTTTCTTGCATTTGGTGGAATCTTGCTAGAACTTTAATGTTAATGGGTTTAAATCCTTTAAACTTGTGCAAAAGTTGAGAAGGGTTAAACATTCTTTCGAAGCTTTCTCTAATGCTAGTAAGAGGCAAATTAAGATCAGTTAATAATTGCTTAGTGAGGCTCAAAAGGCTTGGTATCAATCCCCTAATAGTAATCATTTGAAGGTTCATCAAGATGCTCTGAATTTGCATAATTCTATTTTAAAGCAAAAAGTTCGTATAAACTGGCTAAGAGATGGTGACTCAATCACCAAATTCTTCCATGCTTCTTTACTTGTAAGAAGGAATAGGAATACGATTGTGGAACTCAAAGACTCTTTGGGAAACTCTTTCTTTGATCATGAAACTTTATCAAGGCTCACAAGGGAATTCTTCTTACAGCTCATGGGCATTGAAGACAGTTCTTATAAATATTAGTGAACTCTTTGATAATCCTTTATCTCAGGATATCAAAGAATATCTATCTGTTGCTCCATTCACTAGTATGGATGTTAAGGAGGACTCATTTTCTTTATATCATTCTAAAGCTCCAGGCCCTGATGGGTTCACTACTAGATTTTTTCAAAAAACTTGGGAGATCACTAATAATTTGCTTACAAAAGCCATCTAAAATGCTTATTTGCTTTAAAATGCTAAAGGAGATAAATCACACTTATATTTTTCTAGTTCCTAAAAAGTTGAATCCTTATTCTTTGAGACACTATAGACCCATCTCATATATAATACAATTTACAAGGGGATTGTTAAACTTCTTGCTAAAATATTGAAGACTGCCTTAACAATAGTGGTAAGGCTAACTCAGAGTTCATTCACGTAAGGAAGATCTATAGGGGATAACATCCTTCTAATGCTAGAGACTTTAACATATTAAAATTATGGGAGAAATATTAAAAGTTGTTTTTGGAAGATTGACTTCTTTAAGGCTTTTGATAATGTTAATTGGCACTTCATTCAAATTTGCTTGGAAGCCCTTGAATTCCCAACAATATTCATCGAATGAAATTCCTGCCAAGCCATTAAATTGTGTTAGAGGGATTAGACAAGGTGATCCCCTTTCTCCTTATCTATTCATTCTTGTTATGGAAGATCTCTCTCATCTTATCAATAAGTTCATTGTCTCTTAACAGATGGTTTCACAACTACAATAAATGTAGTTCTTACAAGCTCACACATGTAATGTTTACAGATGATTTGATTCTTCTTTTAAACGTTGAATCTCAATCGGTGATGATGCTAAAGGAACTTCTTAAGCAGTTCTCCAGATAGTCAGGTTTGAAAGTAAATGTAGATAAAAGCAATTTGTATTGCTCCAAAGACGTGAGGAACATTATTGAATTTTTCAGGATAATTAAGCTTCAACTTCAAACTCTTCCTTTTTAATATCTTGGAGTTCCCATTTTGTATGCAAAACCAAATTATTCTGAATGTATACTTATTATTAAAAGGATCAAAGTCTGAATTAATACCTAACAAAATAAATTCTTGTCACTAGGAAGGGTCACTTTAATAGTTTCTATACTTGGAAATCTTTATGTTTAACTGGATATACCATACTATCCTACCAAAGAAAGTTATCAAGGATCTTGATGGTATCCTGACAGCTTTCCTATAGTCCAGGAATTTTGACAACCTTAAGAAATCTAAAGTCAAATGAAGTGAGGTGACTATTCCTAAAAAGCAAGGAGGATTGGGGATCACTCCTATTTCTCTTTTGCAAAAAGTTTTTTGCAAAAGGATTTGGAGACTTTTTGAAGATAAAAATGCCATTAGGTTAAAATGGCTACATGAAACTTATCTCAAAAATGAAAGTTTCCGATAACTGCCAATTTCCAAGGGGTATTCTTGGTTCTTCTTGCAAATGTTGAACATAAGACTGGTAGTATACTGATGGATTAAGCATGTGTTAGGGAATGGAGAGAAAATCTGGTATTGTTTGATAATTGGACACAATATAGCCCACTTATACAAAGAATTGAATTATCCCAACTTACTAACAGGTTGCCACTCAACTCCAAAGCATCTTCTCTGATGAATCAAGTACATTAGGCAAGCAATTTCAAAGGGTTCAATATACTAGTGGAAAGTCATTTGCAGGACTTAGTATCCTGGCTACTAGATGCTTTTAGACTTTTTACTAATAAGTCTCGCTATAAGGCTTTGTAGCAAGAAGGTGAGAATGTTCCTTGGTTTAATCTTTTATGGAAGCACTCCCTGAATCAAAAGATCTCAATATTCACTCAGTTGGTTATTAAAAACATGATTCGTACTAAGAATAGTTGGTTTGGATCTTATGACCCAATCTGTGTGTTGTGCAAAGAAGCTGAAGGAGATAGAGAACACTTATTTTTTCAATGCAGATACTTAAAAGTGATATGGAGTAGAATTTTATATCTACTTTCTGATAAAGCAAACACACGCAAGAGAGGGAGGGGTGAATTATGTGTGACTTAAAAAAAGATTTAAGTTACTATCAATTCGTGTAAACAATAGGAATCTGCTAAATTTCAATAGAAAAGTCTGTAAATAAAAGGAGCCTGCTAAAAATGAAAGGAGCTTGTTAACTTTTAAAAAATAAAAGGGGTTTGTTAATGTTTAAAAACAAAAGGAGTCTGTTAACGTTAAAAAAGAAAGTATCTTGTTACTGTTAAAAATAAAAGGAGCATGTTAAACAACGGAAGGAGCTTGTTAATGAAAGAAACCTCTTATAATATTAAAACAGAAGGAGTCTATTCAAAAGTGAAAGAGCGTCGTGTAAATTAAACACACACATACTGTAATGCAAAAATTTAAAAGTTAAAAGAGAGAGAGAGCGACGTCCAATCCCCAAATATTCAACTTGAGAATTTCACTATAAAATTCCAAGTGGTAAATTTTCACAAATTTTTCCAAGCTTACAAGTACATATTTTTCACGGTTCTTTAACCTTCTACACTCGTAGTGTTTAAAAAACTTTTACAAGACAAAAAAATGTATAAAGGGTTTAATAGTCTCTCTTAATAGAGTGATTTTACTTTCAAAGGCACAAGGAGTTTGATATAGATCTGACTTTCAAGAATGCTGATGTTGCTAAAGTATTTTGCAAATCTTTGTATTTTTTATAAATGCAGTGACTCTTCCTTAAATAGACATTTTCTTCAACTAACCATTGTTTCATTTTAATTTTAAGTTGACTTTGTATCTAATGAATTTTCAATATCATCTCTGCTGGAATCTTCTAATATTCAGACATTCAGAGAAAAGCTTTGTCAAAAAATACGGAGCTAATTGTTCGAATTAGTAAGATCTTTCCAGATGTTGTAAAATTATTTCTAATAAGGTAAGTTCATTAAAAAGATTCCTGTAAGAAAGGAAGCATGTATCCTACGATATCATTTTCTTTTAAGAATTATATCGTTACCTATTCAAGGAAATAAATCCAATTTGAATTTTGAAATATTATAGAATTATCATCAAAATCATTAATAATAAACTTGAGTTGACAATCTTCCCCTTTGTCATTATCAAAAAGTAGAGGGGCCTTCCAAACTAAGAGGAGCCTTCTAAACTAAGAGGAGCCTTTTAAACTAAGACGAGCCTTTTAAACTAAAACGAGCCTTCCATAAAAGAACAGATTATACGAAGCCTGCTAATATCTTCAAAGGGAAGTGGGATAGAGTCTTCATACAGAATTAATATCAAATAATCTGCACATGCCAAGCTCTTTTCTTAACACACAAAATCTATCTTCATAGAGTGACCTAATAAAGATATCAACTACTTGATTGTTAGTTTTAACATGCAAAAGATCAATGGTTCCTTCTAAAACGTGATCTCTAAGAAAATGATGTTTGAATTCTATATGCTTAGTCCTAGAACGATGCATGGGAGAGATGTATTGCACTGGTATTGTCACATAATATAGGAATATGATCAAAATTTAAAGAAAAATCCTAGAGTTGATGTTTCATCCATAAGATTTGAACGCAACAACTATATATTTTGCTTCAATTGTCAAAAGCGTTATGTAATTTTGTTTCTTGCGAGACCAATAAACTGGACATCCTCCAAGAAATTGGTAGTGACCACTTATGCTTTTCCTATCAACTTTATCACCTACATAATCTACATCATAAAAGCCAACTATGTTAAAAGAATTAGTTTTTGGATACCATAATCCAAAGTCCATAGTTCCACGAAGATAACGAAAGCCCTATTGATTGCTTAAAGATGATTGTCTTTTGGATTTGATTGAAAGCGTTCACAAAGACACACACTAAGCATAATATTTGATCTTGACCTTGTGAAATATAGTAGTGATCCAATCATTCCTCTATACTTTGTCTCATCTGTATCCTTGCCTTCTTCATCCTTATCAAGTTTAGTTCCAAAATACATACGAGTACCCATCAATTTGGCATTCTCAAAATAATTTTTTTTGATAAGTTTCTTTGTGTATTTGTTTTGACTAATGAAGATTCTTTTTTTTTTGTTTGCCTTATTTGCAACCCAAGAAAGAAAGATAGTTCTCCCATCATACTCATTTCAAACTCCTCCTTCATTAGAGCTGAGAATGCTTCACAGATGGATTGATCAATAGAACCAAATATTATGTCATCAACATATATTTGCACTATAAGTAAATCGTCCTCCTTTTTCATAATAAATAAGGTTTTGTCTACCTTTCCTCTTTCGAAGTTTTTCTCAAGTAGAAAGTTACTTAACCTCTCATACCATGCTCGAGGAGCCTGCTTTAGACCATGCAAGGCTTTATTCAACTTCATCACATAATCAAGATGGTTTTTATCTTCAAAACCTAGAGGTTGTTTAACAAATATTTTTTCGTTAATGTATCCATTTAAAAAGGCACTTTTAACATACATTTGGAATAATTTAAAGTTTTATATAATGTAAAAACAAGTAAAATTCTAATCGATTCTAATAGAGCAACAGACGCATAAGTTTCATCAAAATAAATACCTTCCTGTTGATTATAACCTTGAGCTACAAGCCTAACTTTGTTTCTTACTACCTTACCGTTTTCTTCAAGTTTGTTTCAAAATATCCAACGAGTTCTAATGATTGACTTGTTTTGTGGATGAGGTATTCGATTCTAGACTTTGTTTTTGTCAAACTGATTTAGTTCGTCTTTCATATTGAAACCCAATTTTCATCAGTAAGAGCCTCTTCAATAGTCTTTGCTCCTAATTGTGAGATGAGGGCAACAAAATTGTTTTTGAAGGAAGATCTAATTCTTAGACTTTCAGAAGGGTCTCCCAGAATGTACTGATGTGTATTTTGACCTCTCCATTCTCTTGGTGTTCCTCGTTACATAGGCTCCTACAGAGATGAAGGAGCCTGCTCCATCTTGGTTTCAGAAGAACCTTCTTGATCTTGTAATTCTGAAGATACTATAGATGTAATTTTAGTTTGCGATGTATTTTTAGGAATCGAAGGATGCTCTTCATCATCTGAATTAGCTGCTGTTGTCAAGGATAGTGCTTCGTCAAATACCACATGTATTAATTATTTTATCCTCTTTGTTCTTTTATTATCAACTTTGAACCCTTTATTGGAAGTACTATAACCTAGAAAAATAGCTTCATCTGATCTCTCATCAAATTTTCTAATATTATCTTTTCTATTATTTAATACGAAACACTTGTAGCCAAATGCTCAAAAGTAAGCAATATTCAGTTTTCTTCTTTTTCACAACTTATAGGGGATCTTTTTGAGAATAGGGCTTATAAGACACCTATTAAGTGTGTAACAAGCAGTAGATACAATTTCTTCCTAGTGCTCATGAGGTATACGACTTTCACACATCATTGTCTTGACCATATCAATAAGATTCTTGTTCTTTCTCTCAATAACTTCATTTTGCTGAGGAGCCTTTAGGTATGAAAAATTATGAGTTATCCCATTTTCATTACAGAAATCTTCAAATTTTTTGTTATTGAATTCTCCACCATGGTTACTTTGAGTAGATGTAATGCAGTACCCTTTTTTAATCTGAATTTTTCTGCAAAACTTCTCAAAAACTTCACAAGTATCATCCTTATTTGATAGAAAATAAACCCATTTAAATCTGGAATAATCATCTACTATAACAAAACCATAATGTTTACCACCGAAGCTTTGATTCCTAATAGGACAAAATAAATCCATATGTATAAGTTCAAGCGTTTGGTTAATAAGCACAATATTTTTAGGAGGAAAACTACTTCTGATTTGTTTTCCTTTTAGACAGGCTTCACAAACTTGATTACTCTCAAATTTCAAGTTTGGTAATCCTCTTACTAACTCATTTTTGGATAATTTTAATAGAATGCTCATGCTAGCATTTCCAAATCTTCTATGTCAGATAAATGAATCCTTTTTTAAAGAAACAAAACATTTAACATTTTGTGAGGACATGTCTTCCAATTGAGCACAATATATATTTTGATTTTTAGAACTAACAAATACAATGTTGTCATTAAGATTATCAATAATTTCACAATGGGATACATAGAAAGTGACTAACCCTTATCATATAATTGACTTACACTTAACAAATTATGTTTCAAACCATCAAAATAAAGAGCATTATCAATATAAGTTGAGTTAGAGTCACCAATTTTACTAAATACAGTGACTTTTGACTTGTTTTTGTTAGCAAAGACAACATTATCTCCATCTTTTCTTCAATATAGTTAAAATGTGATATTTTACCTGTCATTTGTCTCAAACAACCACTATCAACTATCTATTGATTTTCTCTTGTCTCTATTCTGAAGCATATCTCATCGTCTCCTGATTCAGCCATAAAGGAAACATTACTGACTTCTTCAGACTCTTCTTCTTCAAAGTTTTCAAAATCCTCATCTGACCACGCTGCCATCATAACCTACTTTCTAGGTTTTCTATTTTCTATTTTATCTTTTTGAAGAAGAGGACATTATGGTCATGTGTGTCCAGGCTTCTTGCAATGATAGCATATGAATTGATTATTTTGTGAATTGCTACTGCTTCTATTGCCATGGGAATCTGTTATTTCTAGTTTTCTTCTCTTTTCTTATTTAGTTTCTTTTTGTAGAAGTGTGCATATTTTCTGACCATCAAATTGAATTTATCATCTCCATCTATTTGCAACTCAGTGTCGCTTTCATCACCATTTGATGGATTTGATTCATTAGCTGCTCAGTGCCATTTCTCTTATATATGATGATCCTTCATCTCTCCTAAGCTTGGCTTCATAGATCATCAAGTTTCCTCTTGACCTGTTGAGTTAAATAAGGTTGAGACCTATTGTAGTTTCTAGAGCTGTCACGTTAGACCTTCATTCTTTTGGTAGTGACCTTAGAATCTTTGTTACAAGCTCATCATTGGGATATACCTTTTCTAAGTTCTTTAAGGTTGTGATGGCATTGTTGAAATGTCCGAAAAATTCATCTATAGTTTCTCCATGTTTCATGCAAATAATTTCATATTGATGCATTAAAAGACTTATTCTATGTTTCTTTACATTATTCGTTCCTTCAAAAGTAACTTGGAGTTCGTCCCATATTTCCTTTGCTGTAGAACAGTAGGATATCTTTTCATATTATTCTGGAGATAGTGCACATATTAGATAATGTCTTGCTTTGGCATTCAGTTGTGCATTTCTTCTATCAGTATCAATCCACACTTCCACATTATCAGTAGCAGGAGGTGTGACTCTAACTCTGATAGCTTGTCAGATTTCAATATCTACAAATTGAAGATAAATGATCATTCTCTCTTTCCAATAAGAATAGTTGTTTCTATTGAAATAAGGAGGCTTTGAGACAGGTTGTCCTTTAATGCTTCTCAAGTTATTTGTCATGATCTATCACGTGTTGTAAAACACAATAAATGTGAAACCTAGCTCTTATTCTAAATGATAAAGCAAAAATATGCAAGAGGGGGTTGAATTGTGTGTGACTTAAAAAAATTTTAAAAAAAATTTTAAGTTCCTATCAATTCATGTAAACGATAGGAACCTGCTAAATTTCAACAGAAAGTCTGTAAATAAAAAAAGCTTGTTAAAAATGAAAGGATACTATTAACTTTTAAAAATCAAAAGGGGCTTGTTAATGTTTAAAAACAAAAGGAGTCTGTTAACGTTAAAAAAATAAAAGAGTTTGTTAGAAAATGAAAGGAACATGTTAACGTTAAAAACGAAAGGAGTATGTTAAAAAAAGAAAGGAGCTTGTTATTGTTAAAAACGAAAGGAGCCTGTTAACGAAAGAAACCACTTGCAACATTAAAACAGAAGGAGCCTATTTCTAAAGTGAAGGAGCCTCGTGTAAATTTAACACACACACAGTAAGGCAAAAATATAAAAGTTAAGAGAGAGAGAGTGACACAATCGATTTATACTGGTTCGGCTTATAATGAAACCTAGTTCAGTCCCCAAGTATTTAACTTGAGTATTTCACTATAAAATTCCAAGTAGTAAATTTTCACGACCCTCTCCATGCTCACAAGTACATATTTTTCAAGGTTTTTCAACTTTCCACACTCATAGTGTTTAACTAGCTTCTACAAGCTCTCAACAAAAAAAAAAAAGTATAGAGGGTTTAACAGTCCCTCTCAATAGAGTGATTTCACTTTCTAAGGAATAAGGAGTTTGATATAGATATGAATTTTAAGAATATTGATACTGCTGAAGTATTTCACAAATCTATGTATTTTTTGCAAATACAGTGACTCTTTCTTAAGTAGACATTTTCTTCAACTAGTTGTTGTTTCATTTTAATTTTGAGTCGATTTTGTATCTAACAAATTTTTGATATCATCTCTGTTGAAATCTTCCAATATTCAAATGTTAAGAGAAAAGCTTTGTAAAAAATTGCGGAGCTAATTGTTCGAATTAGTAAGATCCTTCTGGATGTTGTGAAATCATTTCTAGTAAGGTAAGTTCTTTAAAATGGTTCCTGTAAGAAAGGAAGCATCCTATGATATCATTTCCTTTTAAGAATTATATTGTTACATTTATAAGGAAATAAATCTAAATTGAATTTTGAAATACTATAAAGTTATTATCAAAATCATTAATAATAAACCTTGAGCTAAAACTTCCTGATTGTTATCCCACTTATGACTGGTTATCCACTCTAAATTGGACCATTCGTATTGCTAACCAAAAGAGGTAAGATACACCAATGTACAAAATTGTCATCACAATAACTATTTATTGCCTAGGGAAGGAAAGAAACAAGAGGTTCTACAGGAATGAGGAAGTTGATGGGTGTCGAATCCACCAAAAATAAATCCCAAACACCAAACGAAAATAAATTGCGCACAGTGGTAAATG
>JANZLD010000003.1:4782929-4804954 GCA_026413575.1 Erythroxylum carthagenense | reverse complement strand
CCTTTGATACCTTGAAAAAGGATCTAAGAAACTCTAGGCTCAACCTTCTATCAACCAAAATTCGCCTCATAAATTGACCCAGGTAAAGTCCATAGAAAGCGCTAAAAGTGGAACCACCCTTGAAGCTTACCACATTCCATTCGGATTAACCCTTTGAAATATTCGAAATTTTCTTTAGCTTAAATTTTGTTATTTTTTATAGTTAAATTTCTTATTTTAATTCCCCATTCTTACACACTTGCTTAGTCCAATTAATTGAGTAATCCAAGCTTAGTACTTACACAATTACTCCCTGTGGACGATATTAAATTATACTACTTGAGACCCGTGAATTTGCGAAAAGGTATCAAGTTTCTTGGCGCCGTTGTCGGGGAGTAATCCCTGAGTAATATTAGGCGACTGATTGTTTGGTTAAATTGAACATTTTTTTCTCTTTTTTTAATTTCTTTTGTGTTTTGTGTTACTAAATTTTGTTAAAATTGATTTATGTTTTATTTTATTTTATTTTTTCTCTTTGCTGTCTACTTTGTAGTTATCGGTACGTATCCTTTTCACTTGGAATTCTCCGGGCACTAAATTGATGCTGTGTATCATCAAATCCAACTTCTCTTAAACAAGGTGACATCCAGAACCTAGCATTCCCCTCGATCTTGCCTTCTCCAGCATCAAATTCTCCTCTCTTTATAATTCTCTTTCACGAAAATTATGTATTTGGTTTTTGTTACGCGCTTGAATACATTTTATTAGGCATAGACGTAGGGACCCTTTTATATTATACCATAGAATTCGATATAATTAGACGTGAATGTTGGGATTGAATATAAGGGATTTTTCATAAAGATTAGGTTAGGGGGAGTAGTGGTTCATATAGATGAGTAAGTTCCATTCACACAATCGAGTTAAGCTAATTTTGAGTGTCAAATTTTTACTTAATCTCCTAAAATTCAAATATATTATGAACTTTTTATTGTATATAAATCTTTATTAATCTTTGTTCATATTTCATATAGGAAGTTGAAAAGCTGATATATAAGGATTCATGAAATTTCTTGACTTCGCATATCAAATTTTGTATTGTGAAATCTTGTTTAAAATCTTTGTAGATTTGTAGATATTATCTCAACTCATTTATAACACTCTAAGTTAAGATTACTCCATCAATAATTTTAATTTGAATTAAAAAACTTTTATGCTCTCCTTTAAGTTAAGTGTATCATTGAATTCCTTGATTCGTACATCTAAAGATTTAATTAGAGCAAAGAGAAACAAAAGCCAGCGTTTCTCTAGGTGGTAACATAGGATAGAGATACAGATTACATGAGACATCGTATTGATAATTAATGATGCCATAGAGCTAAAAGTTACATAAGCAAAGACACTTTTAGGCTTGGAATTGTAGATGCTATTATTATGTAATACACTTTATGTCGTATTTTTACTAGTCCGGTTGTTTCTGGAAATGAAGTGATCTTGATTTAACAAATTTATTAGTTGGAATTGATTCAACTACTTATGGTAAAATAAATAAATAAATAAATAATCCTGTAATGTTCTTTTAAATATCATATTCTGTTACTTCCTCTCCAAAAGCAGTTCATACTTATAAAATCAGAAAAGAAGCTTTTTAAATCCCTAAAGTTTAGTGTAAGATATGTTTAATTTTTATATTTTACTTTTAACTAAACAAGTTTCTGAATTTAAAAATTATTTTAAATTTATTTTAATAAGAATATGGACCCGGATTTAAAATAAGTGTTTATTTATATTTCACAAATTCATAAACTTATTTTGTGAAAATTTAAGTTTTTGTTATGTTTGCTAAAGTTTTTTTCCCAAGCAGTGCGTAAAGTTATTGAGTAAACACTAAGCAATGCACTCGATTTGCCAAATGTAAGGGGCAATGCAACTTAACAAAATTAGGACAAGAACAAAAGCAATCACTTACTTACAATAGCAAAAAGAAAGAGATCCAAATAGCTATATCCTAATCTAAACAACTGGAAACAATTTCTTCCGGAATCGACATTCAGAGACTACAGCAAAAGCATCTTTAATGGAGCTAAGAGACACGAGTAAGAAAGAATGAGTAAGCTCTTGTTGTCAATTATTTCTCTTCTTTCGCCTCTCTTCTTTCTCTTCTTTCCCTGGTGCTAAGATATGACTTGAAGACTCCATCTTCATCGTATTCTCACACCTCCAAGTCACTCACATAACAAAGAATGTGCAAAGCAGAACAAGGAACAGATAACGAGTCAAGTTTTGAAGACATTGACAAGCTGCGAGGTTATGCTAAAAAACACCTGCATCAGCTTGGTTCAACAGAATACTGTCCTCGGTCCTAAGTTAGGGCAGAAATGCTAAGGCCCAATCTAGGTATCAAGGACGCATCGAACTTATGGAAGTCTGCTTTTCAACTTGTTGGTAGATTAGATTGAGATCACAAATGGGAAAAAGCCATCTTTGCTTAATTCCATAGGTTTGGCATACACTCTTCCAGAATTATTTGATTGACAGTGATATTTGTGATATTAAGAGAGGTTTAACCAAAAAAATAACATTAAAAAAGGGGCAGATTTGAAAGAGTTTAATCAGTTTAGGAAAGCACTATTTCAAAAGTATGACAACTACATATGATCCTGCAATTTTTATATTAAGAAAAATTCCCCTCCTAATTTTATTATAATTAAATAAGTTTAATTAGTTTAAGAAATAAAAGCATGACAACTACATATAAAAAGAGAGAGGGGAGTTGCCATAAAAAAGAATTTAGGTAATTAACAAGAGATATTATTCTCATTTTCTTAGGTTCGAACAGGCACTGATATAAGTTTGGCCTAAATTGTAAATTTTCCTTAAGAGTGAAGAGGCAAATAGTTTTCAAATAATATTTCAAGTGACAGGAGACTCTCCAACGAGTTTTTTGCAGTTGACATCTTGGATTTTATATATGATTATCTAAATTTTAAAGTAGTATTAATTTATCTGTGAAGTTAGTATCTATTTGTCCATGAAAGAGAGCAAGCTTCTTGGGTGCAATCCTAAGTAATCCTATGCAGACTTGGGCGTCCTGTATTTTGAATTATTGAAGAAGCCTTCTTCACGTCAAGCTTCAACTTGCTTCTGATATTTCCTTACAATAATCAACATTTTTCAGTTGAATTCCATTTTAATGTGTGTTAATCTATCAATAACTTCTTATTTAGAAGTTGATGCAACTGCGTTTGAAGCATTTATGTATGACTTTCATGTCTATGATTTACATACCAATCTGATCGTCAAGATACTGATCAAGTTATGGTAATTCTAGCTTTGAATATACTTCAAAAGGCAAAAGTGATTATAGTTTACAAAATTAAGATGCACAAAAAGGCTTAAAATCTCTTACAAGCACTAAATGCAATGCAAGATAAATGCATTTAGCTCATAAAATAAGAATTCACAACACATGTAAAAGCTTATAAAATTATAAGACTTATTTAAAAAATCGTATTTGATGATTATTAAATGTTGATAATTATTAATATTATAAATAATAAAAATTATGTAATAAAAATTATGTCATAATCATTAAATGATAATTATATATAATTAGTCATATAATAAAATATAGAGAGACTATAAGAAACTATAGTGTAGTCTTATATATCCACTGAAGTGAGGAGAGGTATACTTAGAAACCTTGAACTGGAGAATGTACACAAAATGGTTAGGCCAAGAAGGTGTACAAGTTACAAACATAAAGAAAAGAAAAGAAGGAAGAGGAAATGTCCTAATCAGAGAAACAAAGAGACAAAGTCATCATAGGAATGGGTGGCTTGGTCGGCTTAGACCCCAAATACCTTTTCCATTTCGTAATCCCATCAATTATTCGTATCTCCTCCTTTTTCCCAAAATCTCCAAATTGTTTTATATACATTAAAAAACTTAAAGGACTTCGATGACAATTAAATGCATTTGAGAATACATTAATCCGAAAGAGTTTTATGAAATTCTACTATGCCGTTGCACTCTCCTTCGATTGTATTAGAGAAATTAAGACTATATTTAGATGAACGTAAGATTTATAATAGAATCAAATAAAATGAAATGATTTATACTGGAATGAAATATAAATAGATGTAATATAAGAAAATTATTGTTTGGGAGGGATGGAAAAGTTCTTAATATAATATAGTAAAATATTATCTGAATGAAGAGTTTATAACGTAATATAATTTCAAGTTGTTTATCATTGTACATTCTATCCTAAATCTTCTAATTTGGAGTTTTTTTTTATTTTTATTGTTTATGATATAATGAGTTGTAATATGAAATCCTCCTCTTTCACTCATTACATTACATTCCATTATAAAATCTCCTATTAAACGATAAAATAATGTTACATTCCGTTTCATTTTATTAATAAACTCAAACCAAATATACCCTTAGAGACATTAATGGTAATATTTATTATTGCATTGCATTGGAGGTAAAATATTTTATTAAGAGTATCCATAGTTTAACCTCGTATTCTAATTCACTGATCTTTTGAAATCTCAAGATAACAAATATCAACCTAGATTAGAGTTGATAACAAAATTTAAAACTCAATCAGATTCAAAGCTTAACTCGATTTAATATGAAATTAACGAATTATATTTAGTTAATTTGAATTTTGAGTTCCCCTTGAATTTAAAAAGTCAGCTAGAAGCTTACAATATAAATGTTCTAAAATAATTTTATTTTAGAAAATATATATCTCAAAATAATATTATTTTAATTTTAAATTTAAAAATTGGATCATCTAAAACTACATTATTTTAGAAAATTCTTAACTTAACGAATGTAGAAAAATAATATGTTGTTATTGTTCCTATTATTAATGTATATTATCGTAAATGGTCAAAAGTGTTCTTCATCAAGACGTTTGTAGGTAATTAAGCATTATTTGATTATTATTTAACATAATATAAATTTGTATTATATATAATATTTTAAAAATTATTTATTTTATAAATTATTTAATAATTTAAAAGTCAGTAATATATTTTTATTTAAATCAAAAATTATATATTTTATATATTATTCAATAAATTATTAATTTAAAATAAAATAACAATTTGTATATATATATATATATATAATCAACAATTAATTCGATTCTAAGTATAATAATCAAAATACACTAAAATTACAGATAAAATACATAAAACCATATAACTGAAATAAAATTTGATTTAATTAGTCAGGAAAAAGGAAATAATTGGATTATGTTAATATGTATAGCCAAGGCAAAAACCTGAAGTACATCAAAAGGCGGCAGTGTTTAAAGCCAACCAATCCAAGACTAGCTTGCCGCTACAGGGGACCAACCTACTATAAGTGGACTCCACGCCTCAGTCCTCGCCTTGTCCAGCTTTATATTCTAAAAGATTCTCCCTCTCTTCTCACTTACAATTTCTCAGCTTCATCTCTTTTTTAAAAAAATAATAATAATAATTTCCGAGCTTCATCTCACAAGAACTCGTTTGATTTCCATTCCATTTCTTCTCATATATTTAAGGAAATTTTCTTCACACCAAAGGAAACCCATTTTCCGTCTCTCTCTGGCAAGTGATCTCATCCCATTCTTTTCTTCGTTTTTCTTTTCTGGGTTTTTGTTTGTTTGGTTGTTTGATGTGTGTACACTCACAAGATTGAATCTTTTGTTCTCCATTTCTGCTTTCTGCTTACTGCTTCTGCTATCACTTCTCTTTTGTTTTATGTTAGCTATATCTGTTAATTTAGAAATGATTGTCAAATGCGCTACCTTGGTTTTGTTTTGGCTGATCACTTTCTTTTAATGATCCTTATATGATAATGATGATGATGATCGTGATTACTGATCATCAAGAAGTTATCGATTTAGCTGCTTTGCGAACAATTTTATCTTATTTTTTAATCTTCTCCCTTCTCTTTAATTTTATTTCTACGTTGTTTTCGTACTGTTTAGATTCGGTGAGTTATACAGTAGTATTCAGTTGTTTTCTTCTGCTGAGTTGCCTGATTGGGAGGTCCTCTGCAATCTGATTATAGTATCAGCTCATTCTTTTACTTTGAGTCTCCCATAAAATCATAGGTCAGAAAGAAAATAACAGAAAGGCCAAAAACAGCTACTTTTTTCATCACCTCCTCTGACACTGCCTCTTTGATCACTCTTTGTTCTCTGATCATTAGTGTAACTTTCTCTCTTCTAGCTCAAAAAGCAACCTGTAATAAAAATCTTTCTGCCTTAATTCTTTTTAATTTTATTTGACGAGGGCTTAGGTGAAGGAAATAAATCCTTGGAAGGTACTTAGACGATCATCCTGGGGATCAAAAAGTAACGTATAGGGTATGTAGTCTGACCTGATTCATGAAGTGTTTCTAAGGCGAACTTTTTGGTTCTTCCACTCCTAGCTTGTCGTTTAGCTAATTGTTTTTGTTTCCTCTAAAGCGGCTTCGAAGTAGCAGAGAACAAAAGGCTAAGACGAGAGTGAATATAGCCTGCAGAATCGTTGTTTTGTTTTATTTTCTTGGCATTTCTTCTGTCCAACCAATTTGCCCTCGTTTTTTGCAAACTATTATAAGAACGAGAATGACATATCTCTGCCTTTATGTTTTTCCACTTACTAGTAGTATGGTCATCATTATTATCATAGCAAATAATGACCCTAATTTTAATTTTGACACTCGTTGAGGAATGTTAATCTGAAAATTCAGAGTAGATTCATATTGCTATTGCCATTTGACTTGCAAAAAATATCTTTAAACTATAAGGTGTGACGAGTAATATGTAATACAGATTTGCTGAGTGGACAACTTCATGAATAGTTTTTAAGGGGACTTTTTTGTTTGTGATTAAACGACTTGACTTAAAGCAGAAAGTTGATAAATGAATTCGGCATAGAGAAAGTGTAATTGTTGATTTTCAGAAATCAAGTAGAGATAAGCAAGAAAAGAAGATGGAGATTGGGATGTGTTGCCTCTTGTAGTAGGATTCAACTTAAACAATGCCTTCTGTTTTTGGTTGTATATATTAGAAGATATCTTCAGTGGAAGAGTTTCATTTGGAATTAAGTGTTCTTTTTTGGAGGAGGCAATTTTGTTTGTTTGTTTTGTTTAATGAACGAGATCACCTCTAGGCTGTCCAGGTGAGTAATGATGGATAATGAACAGTGTGTTCTCTTTGTTTTATGTCAACTTTCACTCAAAAAGAAAAGAAGGAACAAAAGCAAAAAACAAAGAATTCTTAGGACCCACAAGGTTAGTGGTCTCACATGACACCATCATATGGTAGATCAGGGACAGTAGCTTAGGTGATCTTGGAATGTTTTCTTTCAATAGTTGGATTCATTTAATTAATATTTTTTTATGTTGTGTTTATATTTTTTTAAGGGTTTTGCCGTCCTCCTTAGCTTCTTACCCTCATACATCTGTAAACCATAATGAGTGTACTATGATCCCCACAAGTACTAATGTGGTTCTGGATAGCACTAGAGCATATGAATTATGATCAAGTTCTCATGAAACCATCATTACGTTGCAATTTCATTACTTTTGTGTTATCACGCCCGTGCTTGTAATCTTATTCTTCTTTTTTTCCTGTCATAGGTCTTTGAGTTTCAGCGGCATTTTAATGATCAATGTAACAATTTATGAGATGTAAACTTTTGGTCGAGGTTTTAACTAAGAAGGAAAAGGGTAAAAATGGTGGATACTGTTGTCCAGGTCAGGAAAGTAAAAGAAAGAGTGCACTTTTTCCTAGGGACGACAGATAAAAGATAAAAGATAAAAAGACACAGGCTGTTATGTTGTTGCAAATGTGGGGATCTTAGAATATTTATAGGTTTACTAAAAAGACTACTTCTTTATTATAAAATATATAAATTAATAAAGTTGTTTGTTTATAATATGATTCTGTTGTAGATTGCCCACCTTGGTTCACAGTCAAAGTTCTTTTTACTTTGGCATCCTCGTCAAAGATAACGTCTTGACATCAGCTATTCTGGTTCTCTTACCCTTTTATATTCTTTTCTGTCATGAATTCACTTTTGTATGTACACTAATACTCGTTTAGTTCTTTTAGATTAATAATAATGTTTCAAAGAAATGTAGTTTTTTCTTCTTTGAAAAAAAGAAATGTAGTATTGGTGAGTAACAAGTCTTTGAAATCAATTGCAATATGAAAATATTGTGATAAGGTAGGATCCTGGTATGAACCAAATGTTAGTGTTTGCAACCTAGTACAAGGATTTCCATAAGACATCAAAATGCTTGTTAGAGATTGGAAACTCCTGTTATGTTTGATAATATCATTATAGCACATCCTTGTCATTAATATGATGTTCTTGCGTTTTGCAGCAGCCTAGTTAAATTATGGAGGAAGAGACCCTTGTGTCTCCAGAAGTTCCGGCGAAGGCTGAGATCAGGGACAAAGATAATCTTATCGAGGTAAATGCTTTGACAAGATCCACGACTCAGTCATTGTGTGATTAGGCGTTAAATGTATGAAATTTCTTTTTACAGGAAGTAACCCTAATCTAAATTTGAAGTTTGTTATGAAAGGCTGCATATTGGCTGCAATCTTATCAAACTTGTACCAATTCAATCATTACTCTTTACATGAACATTTATAGTGCAATCATTCCTTTATTCTTTGAAGCATCTTTGCTCGTTCAAGTTTCTTTTCTGCTACACTGACTGGCGTTAATTTTAGATTTATAGGAGAAACTTTCATTACTTATGACCTGTATCTGCTATAAGAATTTGTTATAAGATGGTAAAGAAAGGTTTAGGTTTAAGAAAATCACTTGTACTTCGTCTTAGTGACATCTTGTGCTATGCTGTTAATACAGGGAGCAAACGGGGACTTGCCACCGGTTCAAAAAGAAGGAAAGAAAGATGATGATGAAACTGATGGGGAGTTCATAAAAGTGGAGAAGGAATCACTTGATGTGAAAGATGGATCACACAAAGCAGAATCCACATTTGCAGAGGATAAAAAGTCATCTGTGGTTGAAAGAATCGTAAGTTTTGACAGGGACTTGCTAGAAGCTCAAGAGAAGATAAAGGAACTAGAGCTTGAATTGGAAAGAGTAGCAGGGGAATTAAAACATTCTGAATCTGAGAGCACAAAGATAAAGGATGAGGTTTTACTAGCAAAGGAGAAATTGGAGGAAAGTGAAAAAAGTTATGAGGAGCTTGAACTCAGTCACAGGAAATTGCAAGAGCAGATAATTGAAACTGAAGAAAAATATAGTTCACATCTCAACAACTTGCAAGACGCAATACAAGCTCAAGCAGACAAGCACAAGGAGTTGATTGAGGTCAAAGAAGCATTTGGAGGTCTTAGCCTTGAGCTTGAAAACTCGAGGAAAAAGATGCAGGAATTGGAAAATGAGCTACAAGTTTCTGTTGGTGAGACACAGAAATTTGAGGAACTGCATAAGCAAAGTGGTTCACATGCTGAATCTGAGACGCAGAGAGCCTTGGAGTTGGAGAGGCTGCTTGAGGTAACAAAACTGAGTGCTAAAGAAATGGAAGATCAGATGACTTCGCTCCAGGAGGAAGTCAAGGCCCTGTATGAGAAGATTACAGAAAACCAGAAAGTTGAAGAAGCACTTAAGAGCACAACAACAGAACTTTCAGCAGCTAAAGAAGAGTTGGCACTTTCAAAAGCACAACTTCTAGACGTAGAACAAATGCACTCTTTAAAGGAAGCTCTTGTAAATGAATTGACCCAGGAATTGGACCTAAAGAAAGCTTCAGAATCTCAGGTGAAGGATGAGCTCTCAGCACTTCAGAGTTTACTTACTGCAACTAAAGAAGATCTACAAGCAAAGGCCTCTGAGTTGGAAGACACAAAGTTGAAGTTGGAGGCAGAAGTAAATGCTAGGGAATTGGTTGAAGCTGGTGCAAAATCCCAGGAAGCACAGGTCTCAACTGTACTGGAGGAACTGGCCACAATAGTTAAAGAAAAAGAAGCTCTTGAAGCTACTGTGACTGATCTCACTAACAATGCAGCACAGCTGAAGAAGCAGTGCCAAGAACTTGAGGAAAAGTTGAAGATTTCAGATGGGAATTTCAACAAAGACGATTCTCTTTTGTCCCAAGCTTTATCTAACAATGTAGAGCTTGAACAGAAATTGAAGTCTCTGGAAGATCTCCATAATGAATCTGGAGTTGCAGCCACAACAGCCACCCAAAGGAACCTGGAGCTTGAGGATTTAATGAAGGTTTCAAATGAATCAGCAGAACAGGCAAACGCACAGTTAAAAGAGCTTGAATCTCACTATATTGTAGCAGAGCAGAGAATTCTGGAGCTTGAGCAACAGTTAAATTTGGTCGAACTAAAAAGCAGTGACGCTGAGAGAGAGGTGAGAGAATTCTCAGAAAAGGCATATGAACTTAGTGCTGCACTGAAACAGGTGGAGGATGAAAAGAATCAGTTGATTGGTGACATGCAGGGATACAAGGAAAAGATAAGTAATCTTGAATCTGCCTTGAACGAGTCAAAGTTGCGCAACTCAGAGTTGGAGAATGAGTTGAAGACATCGGTGGATAAATGTGCCAATCATGAGAACCGAGCAAACATGAATCATCAGTGCAGCTTGGAACTTGAGGATTTGTTCCAAAGTTCTCATTCCAAAGCAGAGGATGCTGGAAAAAAGGTGAATGAGTTGGAGTTGTTACTTGAAGCGGAGAAATACAGAATTCAAGAACTTGAGGAGCAGATCAGTACACTGGAAAAAAAATGTTTGGATGCAGAAATAGATTGCAATAAATACGCTGAGAAAATATCTGAAGTCACATCTGAACTTGAGGCATTCCAATTGAGAGCATCAAACCTTGAAACTGCACTGCAAGTGGCAAATGATAAGGAAAGGGACTTAACTGAATGCTTGAATTCACAGACTGATGAAAAGAAAAGGTTGTTAGTAGTGTCAATCAATTCAAGTTTGAAGCTGGTTGAAGCTGAGAATAATGTGGAGATCTTGCGCAATGAATTAACTGTTGTCCAAGAGAAGTTAGAGCAGGTAGAAAATGGTCTCAAGGCTGCTGAAACCAGAGAGACTAGTCAGCTGCTGAAGCTCAAGATTTCTGAGGAACAACTTGAACAACAAGAGAAGCTATCAGAGCATGCCACTGCAAGCAAATCAGAGGTTGAAACATTACACGAATTACTAACAAGAGATTTTGGTATCAAGCTTCAAGAAGCCCAAGCAAAACTCAACGAAAAGGATGTTAAGGCAAAATCCCAGGCTGAGAAACTAAAGATGCTTGACGGCCAAGTAAAGTCATTAGAAGGGCAGATGGCTGAAGTAGCCGGAAAGAATGCATCATTGAAGGAAGTTCTGGACTTGTCTTTCATGAAAATTGCGTCTTCAGAAACCTCTAATGAACAGCTCAAAGGTCAGATCTTGGAAACCAAAAATAAGGCTTCTAACACTTCCTCAGAGAATGAACTATTGCTCGAGACAAACAATCAGCTTAAAATGAAGATTGATGAACTTGAGGAATTTTTAAATTCTACCTTTTCGGAAAAGGAAACCACAGCTCACCAAATTACTTCTCACATGAACGCCATATCAGATATAACAGATAAGCACACACGAGCAATAGAACTTCATTCTGCAACCGAGGCTCGGATGAGGCATGTCGAAACACATTTACAAGAGACCATTCAGAAACTCGCTCAGAAAGATGAAGGAGAATACTTGAATGAGAAGATAAATGCACTTAAAGGCCAAATAAAGTTGTATGAAGAACAGACTCATGAGGCATCTGCAATTGCTGATAGTCGAAAACTTGAGCTGGATGAGACCCTACTGAAATTAAAACACCTAGAGAGCATTGTTGAAGAGATGCAAACCAAATCTGGTCACTTTGGAAAGGAAAGTGGTGGCTTAGCTGAGGCAAACTTGAAGTTCATTCAGGATCTGGCTTCACAAGAGTCAAAACTAAGTGATCTAGAAATGAAGCTCTCTACAGCCCTTTGTGAAAAGGGTGAGGTAGTTGAAGAGCTTCAAACTTCAAAGAAGGCCATAGAAGATTTAACGAACCAGCTTACAGATGAAGGGCTGAAACTAAAGTCTCAGGTTTGTAATAATCTTTTCGTTGCCATTTATTATGTCACAATTTTCTCATCCGACAAAATAAACTGCCTTGCTGCAGATATCTTCAGTCACGGACGAGAACAACATACTCAGTGAAGCATATCAAAATGCAAAGAAGGAGCTTCAATCAGTGATAGTCCAGCTTAAAGAACAACTGAAAGAACATAAGGCAAATGAAGATGCGTTGAAAGTTGAAATTGAGTCTCTCAAGGCACAGATTGATGAGAAATCAACCTTGCAAGCCCGTCTCAAGGAGCTTCAAGAACAAATGGTGAGGTCTTATGCTTGATTTAGAGAGGAGATTTTTACAGTAAAAGGAAAGTAAAGTAATATTTCTTTATTTTTGCATAACATGGTATGGGAAATCAAATCGCAAATGTTGATTTTATCTTTTATCAATGACCTCCTGGATATGTTCTTTGATTTCCAATCAAATAGGAAGCGAATTCTCAGAAAGAGTTAGAAAGAGAAGCAGCTCTGAAGAAATCCCTTGAAGACCTTGATGCCAAAAACAAGGAAGTCATGCTTCTGGATAAGCAAGTCAAGAAGCTTGAAGAGAAGTTGCAGCTGGCTGATGCTAAATTACTGAAGGTCAGTTTACATTCATCCCCTGACTCCATAGCAACTCTTTGTTCTTTTAAGCCAGAGAAAAGGACTCCTGACAGATAGCTGCCTTCTGATAATGCATCAGACTACTTGCATGCGTTTATCAAT
Source organism: Erythroxylum carthagenense (assembly GCA_026413575.1). NCBI lineage: Eukaryota > Viridiplantae > Streptophyta > Magnoliopsida > Malpighiales > Erythroxylaceae > Erythroxylum > Erythroxylum carthagenense. Next base: position 4,792,124 of record JANZLD010000003.1, on the reverse strand, counting down.
CTATATAAGCATAAAATGAAAATGTATCTACATATGGATTTGGAAGTAGGTAAGCTATGATGTCAAACTCTTGTTTACGATGATAAACAATGTTGCAGGGTAATGGGAGCAATACAGCTGAGCATAAGGATGGAATAGAGGTCAAATCCAGAGACATTCGATCAACTATTTCTACCCCAATCAAAAGAAAGACCAAGAAAAAATTAGAAGCTGAATCTGCACAAACTTCTTCTCGGGTGCAAACAGTAGATACTTCACCTGCTACGACATTTAAGTTCATCTGGGGAGTGGCTTTGATATCTATCATCGTTGGTGTAATTCTCGGGAAGAGGTACTGATCACGGGGCCGTGGATTTTTTAGTTTGCCAGTATAGTGAACAATTCTTTTCAATATTGTTTTCCAGGTGCCATGTTTTTTATACAAGTTTATGCACAGAATTCTATTTGAATGTTGCCAAGCTTAGGTCTTTAGTGTTTGGTCGGGGAGTATTGTCTTCATACCTATCCCTCACCTGAGTGCATAGCCAAAGATGTCGGATTCATGTGAAATTTGCATTGAATTTTCTTGATTGGATTGCAAAGTGTTGAAAGCTCCTTCCTTAGCTACTCTTCCTGCTTATTAACAATCTCATGACTAATGGAGGCTTGAGTCCATATATGTGGGAAATGTAATCGAATCACATCTCCCGAGCAAAAAACACGTAACCAGTTGGCATAAATTCAACAATTGTAGCCAAAAGCGTCCTAATTTGATAAACTTCAGGCAAACATTAACAGAAATCAAAACTAAGAGATACAACTAAATGCTCTAGCATTTTTCAATTTTATTTTTGTCAACGAGGAAGGTGTAAGCTATAAACAGATGAAATGAAACCAGTGTCTAACCTTACGCTGATCTTCAATTTTCTGGTCCTACTGAAATAGTTTCCCAAGAGTGAGAACTTGGATAGAGTTTCACCATTCACCATTTCCCTCTGATGTCGAAACTCCAAAATCTTGCTTGGATTAACAAACATTTCTAACCCTTAAACTAGCTCTCCAATCGCACCTTGAGCTGCCACGAATTTTTGTGCCAATAAGGTTTAACATACCTAAAACCTTTCAGTCAAAATATAAAAATGGATCTGCAAATAAGTTCTGCAGGTTTATATCATTAACCAGAAGTATTCCACTTGGACTACCATCAGCTCAGGAAATTGTACGAAATTAAATGTATTTATAATAATCAAACTATTAACTCATGCCAATGAAATTTTCCTGCAAACTAGAACGGAAAGTTGTGCACAAATTACATTCAACTGAAGGTGGGCCTATGATTATCATGTTATAATACTCTTCTCCATTTCAAGATAGGGCCAACCCTAAACCAGCTGATCTGAAAAAGCAAGAAGATGGCCATTTATCAAAAGGGAAACTGTAAAAAAGGACAACGGGAAATGTATAACGTTGAAATACGCCTACAGATAAAAATCTTACGGATACCCAGTGTCAACATTCAAGTAAGTTGGACCACCTTTTCTTGTATATATATTTATCTTTTAGTGGAATCTGGCTTCATATTCATCAAATGCTAAGAGTAAGAATTGTGGCTTGATTGATGATACTCAGATAATTTTAAAATGCTAGGTGTAAGGATGATTCTGAATAATTACATGTTCTTTTTAGTTCCTCAGCTCTTGTGCAAAACAGAAGGAAAATTCACTTCTTCAAACAAGAAAAGGGATAATCAGCATTTGGAAGTCCAATCCTATAATTTCAGATCTTATCGAATTTGTGGAGTTTCTCCTAAATATCAACATCAGGTAAGTGCTGATTTTCACACCTATTCCAACTTCCTTAGTGAAAATAAATGACGATGAAACAGTCCAGGTAGTATCTTGAGATCCTGATAGTTTAGTTACATTACCTTTCTCGACAAGACAATGTACAAAACATGATCTTTATATATCCACGCTCCACTGAATTAGTAGCCTACATTTTCATCTCCATTCCCCCACTTAACTTCCTTCAACCCATTAAAAATCTCGAAGTCATCAAAACCTGCATAGTTACCAACGAGTTTAGTGTAAATAATAGGCAAGTTTGATTCAGTTGAGATTTTCGAAAACCAAAAACTACAATTACCAGCATCCAAATTCTCAGTTTCATCAGTTGAAGACCGCATTGGCATTGAGTTGACAGTAGTAGGAAAAAGTGATGTCCAATCTGAATTCCCACAGTCTTCTAAACAAAGCTCATTTGGAACAATCCAGTCTTCCAGAGAATTAACTTCGTCAAAATTCATTGGTATCCGACTTTTGCTCCAATCAACCCTAATAAAAGCCAGTTTGCAAAAGGATAAGACTTACTGCCTCTCCCTTCTGACTTCATTGTAAAGAAGATTATACACCACTTACGTTTGTCTAATACGTAAATTGTACTGGACAAAGATAAGATCACTTAGTCGCTGCCTCTGGAGGAAGTTTCTAGTTTCATATAACTTCTCAAAAGGTATAAGACTGTGCTTACAACCGATGGAACTGCATGTTTGACTGAGAATACGAATAGCTAGAAGTGCCAAATTTGGGCAACCTCCACCATATGTATTCCACCATTCGGCTGAAAATACAGGCTTGAGTTATTAGAGCATACAATCAATGGCAGAAAGGAAAAGTTCTCTTAGTAGAACATAAATAGATGTTTGTCCTATCTTATACATTATGCAAGCCAAATTTATGCCTATCATGATTTCTCATGAAGTACCTCTCATTTTGCAACAAAAAGGATCTTTTAATTGGCATCCTTTTGTGTCCTACATACAACATATCAACAACTTAATACATACTTCCCATTGTTGGAATCTTTTCCCAGGAATTCTTACTGGTGCACATGGCTGTTGACGCGTGTCTGCCATATATTTTAACAACATGAAAACTTGAAGGACTAGAGTACATATGGTGCCTGAACCAACAATCAATCTAATGACAGCCACGCACCTGGAAGCAAAGTTTCTCTGGCTCTAACAGCAATCTTTCTTCCAAGATCACCCACAGCACTCTTGTATACATTTAATTCTTTCACAATCTTATCCTGCAGTTCTGTGCTGGAAACCAACCTCTCTATGCAATCAAACAACTTTGATATAATATGATTATGCTTATCTCCTTCTATGCTGTAGTAGAACTTGGGATTTAAAAAGAAACCTGCAGCATGAAGAGGAGGATGATGTTGCTGTCCCCACCTGTGATCTATAATGTTCCAGTAAATCATATAATCCTCTCTCTTAACAAGTTCTTTTTTAATTGTCTCTTTAGCTCTATATATTCCTGCAAAAACATATCCCATTGCAGCCCTTTTTTCACTGCCAACTATTCCTAGAAGCCGCACAAGTGGACTAGTTAATTGGATAATCAAGATGCACGAAGACCAAAATGATCGACTACTTATAGTATCTAGTATCGTCAATCCTCCCGCTTCCTTGGAATATGGGCAGTCCAACCATTCCTGTGAGGTAACCATGCTTTGCAAATTAAGTTTTAATTCAGCCATTTTCTTCAATGTGGTAAAGTTAGTAGCTGAATGAGTTGGTCCCTCTAGCACAATATCATTGCCCCGAGTAAACCTTTTCATAAGATCCAAAACCACATTATGATTGTAAATATATCTAGTTACAGATTTAGCTTGTTCAATAACTGCACTTACCCATTCCAGCTTTCCAAAATCCTCAAGTATTAAATCAATACAATGAGTTGCACAAGGAGCCCAATACAAAGAGGGGAAAGTATGCATCAGCTTTTCCCCAACAACATGATAACGTTTTTCACCATTGGTAATCACTTGCACAACATGTTCAGCTCCAACTTCCTCCACCACTTGTTTAATGGATTCATATAAACCATCTGCAGAATACATGATGTGAGAAACATCCACACATTTGAGGAAAACCTTGCCTTTAGAACAGTATACCAAAAAGTTTATCAAAGTTTTCCCACTTTTCGAAATCCATTCTTCAACCAAAATAGAACATCCACTTCTACTCCATATTTTCCTATGTTGTTCGATATCGTTTCTTATTTCTTTAGCCAAACACTTTAATATTAAGCCACGAAAATTGTTAGGTGTTGGTGCTACAACCCCTGATGTTCCAGTAGTTATAACACTAGCTAAAGGCTGAAAATAAGTTGAGTCCAGAAAATCTAAACTTGCTCCTATATCATACAGGAAACGCCCTAAGGTCATATTAAGTGGATTATCCACCCTTTCTGAACCCACTATGTTTAGAGGAACAATATCATCACCAATTGCATGAAAAGTTTTGTTTCTTGCGCTCTTCCTTCTGTCCACATTTCCATTACTGTTTCCTTCTTGGTTCACAAACAAATTCGAATTTGGATCAATTGAATTGCAGGCTTCAGTGGTTTTTGAACCAGTGTTAGCATCATCAGAAAGATTACCACATATGTTTATGTCACTGGAAGGTGATAATATTTCATTTACTCCTCCATGAACCAATTTCTGTTTCTTACTTGGCTTTTGTGGAGTCTCGTTTAGAGCCTGTTCCATCTGAAGCCTAATATCAGGTGGAACTTTCTCACAAATAGGTGCACTGCCCTTTCGACCTGCAAGATGCTCCTTGAATCGATGAATACCACCACCCTTAAACATTTTCTCACAATACTTACACTTGATGTGTACTCGTTCCCCATATTTGAAATGATGACAATGCTGCCAGGCCAAGTCCTTTTTCTGGCGTTCAGATCGTACCTGCTTCAAATTATCAAGTGGATTTGCAGAGGTACCTACATTACTGTAAGGCAAAACAAACTTAGCTACTTCTTCCCGAGTCACTTTTTTCTGTTTGATGTGCTTCCCCAGAACACCGTCTAGACTTTGTTGCATCAAGAGCTGAATATCTGCAGGAACCTGTTGACACATTGGCCCACCACCCTTACGACCTGCAAGATGCTCCTTAAACCTATAAATCCCACCACCCTTGAACAATTTAGCACAATATATACACTTCAAGTGCACTCTTTCCCCCGCCTTGATCATTTGACAATGCTGCCATGCCAAGTCTTGTTTTCGATGTGGCATTGGTGAGGGATCCGAACTTGAAGCCATTCAACTGCAAATTTCAAATAAATAACCCGAAAAAAATTTCTTCTTCAACTAAAACAAGGGTAAATAAAACAAAGATAGGCGGTACTAATAGATGCATATGCCTGCAAGTAAACCATTGTTCAAATCATTTCACTTATCAGAACATGAATTCAAATTACAAAAAGGTAATGTACGATATTTAACATATAAGATGCCTGTAATATATCTAATCCAATTAAGTGAATTCGATTCCATGGTTCATATATCGTGATGTGTCTTTGACAACTTGCTCGTAAAGCATGCCTGTCTCCGCTCCATTACTCACAAGTCAAAAGGAAAACTATAACCTCCGAAATTTCATGGTATTTCTGCACTAGTAGGGTCCTCAAGGCATCACGTTAACCGGGAAAAGGTTCAGCAAATGGAGGTTTTCAATCAATCAAAATCGGTTACTTCACCATCTTTCCATAACTAGGCCTTCACAAAACACTGCTCTCCTTAATAAAACAATAATCCAAAGAGAATCCCTTTATTACAACTTCCAACTAAACTCAAATGAAAAAGGCATTAAAAGTATTACAACAACGGGGTAATTAGCTTAACCATTATATGAGTTCACAGTTCTAACAATACAAAGAACCATCTATACTTGGTTGGGGATGCAAACATTTTTGTTGGTCTGTGCAAAAGATCAAACTTTATAACTGGGGACGCTAGATTATCAATTGTATGTTTAGCAATTAGCGAGTAATTGATGTCCCAAAAAGCACCGATGTCCCAAAAAGCACCAACAGTGAAACATCTACACATGGTTAAAGATCAAAACTTTTTTGTTGTTTGGTGTAAAAGATCAAAACTTTACTACTGGGAAGGGTGGATCATCAATTGCATGATTAGCAATTAGTAAGCAACTGAAGTCCCAAAGAGAACCCAAAATCATCCCGAGTCATAGATGATCCCTGCAAATGAGAGAACTAGAATAGCAGGGAAAAAGAAAAAGCAGAGACCCATAATTTTACAGACTGCATTATAGAGCATAGAGTATACATATCAACTGTTAAAACTTAAAAGAGACCAAAAAAGAAAAATTACAGGGACGAAGATCATACGGGTTGAACCGATGTTCTGGTTTTGACGAAGCTCTGGTTGGTGTTGAGTCGGGTTTATAACTTACGGCGAGAAAAAACCGAAGGTTTCTGTGTGGGGTAGGCTCTAAACAAGCCGTTGACGGGAAGCTTCGGGTGAACCGAAACTTTGGTCTGGGTTATAGGTCTGGTTTTGTGTCTGTTTGTCTGAGTATTCCTGTTTAGAAGAGGAAAGTATCAAAGTACCAAATAATTTTTTGTTGCTTTATTTTGAGAAAAACCCAAATCTTTCAGTTTTATAAATTCATTAATAATGAGGAAAAATACCAAAATCTATTTTGATAACAAAAAAATATTGAAGGAAGCTAAAGAACAATATCAATATTTTTCATTTTGATGAATTTGTTAAATCAAAAATTAAATTAATTTTATGAAGCGTATAACAATTTATTCATACTAATTATATTTCGAAGTTTGTAAAATCATAAACATTGATTAAAAGTTGTCATACAAATTTATTAAAAATTATTATTTTTATTCTTTTTTAATATATAAATTTGATGCCTACCCCATGTGACACAAAACATGAAATAAATTAATTAGGTTAATTACAAATTAAGATGAAAATTACAATTGTGGTTACATAATGGCAATTAATATGATAGAAATATAACTAATTTAAAATCTTCTTTTGCTAAGAAACCTATTTTTATCGGTACAATTTTTGACTAAGTTAAATTGAAAAATAACAATAATAACAACAATTATTAAAAATCTCGTTAAAATTTAGGATATAAAAAAATCTAATAGTACGCAACCTTATTTATACATAGTAAAAAATCGGATGTTAAACTAAATTGAGATGCATGTTATTAATTTCCCTTATAGTTATATACCTAGATATTGTTCAATAAATTTTATTTCAATTATAAACATTATTGGAATAATATCTTTAATAATCATTTCTTTTTATTATAATTAAATAACATCTGTAACGACTCTTATCTTTTATTTTTGAAATTTAATTATTAATTATGAAATAAATAGAAAGAAATAATTTTTAAATATAATTAGAATACATAGATAAATATCGATTTAAAAATAGTGTAAAACCAAAAAAAGAAGTTTATACATTTTTATTTTATTTTTATATGTGATATATAATAAATTTTGATTATTAAATAAGATAGATTTTATTAAAGATTTAAAGTTTGGTCACTCAATTAAAAATATTAAATTAGAAAATATGAGTCTGTAATTGAATTATAAGTATAAACAAGTGATCAACTCACAATAACAGCTTAAATATTTATAATATATGGCAAAAGTATATAAAGAAAAATAAAATCTTAAAATTTTGATAAGTAAATCAAAATTTTACATTTTACATTTTCTTTCTATTCACTTCTTACTTTAAGTTTTGAAATATGAATGTTATATGAAAACACTCTTTTATAAAGTTTAATTAATGGAATAAGTACAAAAATTAAGCATTATAAATCAAAGCATGTTAATATGCTTAAAAAAAAGGTCTAATCACCTCGTTGTAGGTTGAAAGAAATAGGAAGAGCGTTCAATAACAAGTTGCATTTATCAACTTTTGTGAACAACTTCTATAATTTTATAATCTAAGACTATATAATTTGACGGAATTGTTAATCTGATCTACAATTTCCTGTTGAAAAAGGTTAAATCATTTTATTACAATTGTTACTCTAAATTCGTTTAGTCTACTAATAAGAATTGAGTTTGAGCCAATCATTGTCAAAATAACTAGTTATTTTAATGGTTGACACTTATCATTTATAAATCTTTAACATTTTCATGTTTAATCATTTGGATATCCAATAGTCACTTAAAATAATCACAACGATAATCGGACCGAACTGTTGAGACTGAACATCTTGACGGACAATTAGAAAATTAATAATCCTACCATAACAACTTAACTTCATTAATAATTAAAGTTGAGATGAAATTACATTACATAAAAAAGTTTTATGGTATGTACAAAAACAAAATTCAATGAAGTCCCTTCAATAAAAGGAAATGCAAGAATTTTATATTCAATAATATAAGTTAGTGTTCAATTTAACAAAAATTATATAAATCCGTTCAACTAAATACTAATGGTTAAAAAACTCATTTCTTTCAACCGATTTAATCGTAAACATTTTGAACTATCTAATTTTGAAGTTCAATTTTTAAATTTTCGGTTCAATTTATTTTAATAACTCTTCTTGAAAATTAATCAATTTACTAATTAATTGGACAATTTTTATAAATTAGTAAGTTTTATAACCTAAAATGAATAAATTAATTTTTATTTAATAATCTTTTTAATTAAATTTTAAATTATTCGATATGTAAAAATAATCATATTTTAAATTATTTAATTTTATTTAATTTTTAACTAATTTTATACTGGATTAATATTAGTTGAATATTTTAAATCTTAAACTTATTATCTTATCAGTTTAACTTCTAGTACAGTTTTTAAAACATTGATAAATACTATCAATTAGTGAAGAATTAAGCTCTAATCATACATATATCTGCAAGAATTTCTTTCCTAATCAAGAAGTTACCGTCAAAGTTGGTGACTTTGTTTCTATTTATGAACATAAAACGACCATCGTTAAGCTACAACTCAGTAGGTACGTGAACAAAAAATTGTATATATATCATGACAGTCATCGCTTCCAAGGACTGACCAGACGAAAAGAAAGGGGTTTTGTTTTCAAATGGATGGAGGAATAGGTTAAATGTTGGTGTTATCGATTCCAGTATTGTGCTTCTGGGACGGTCTCTTTTAGGTCGTACATGTATATCAAATACTAGAAAATTATGGCTGTTAATATGGAGAATAATTGGTTAAAGACAAGGCAAAATTGGTCAATTTGTTATTTTTAAAACAGATGGAAGATTTGGCTTGATTCTGCCAGATTCTGGCGAGACTGAACGTTGCCGTTTGGATCCATGAGTTAGCTGCCTCCTGTGGTGATCCCGGCGGTGATATCCCTGCAAAATA
>JANZLD010000003.1:4769606-4780052 GCA_026413575.1 Erythroxylum carthagenense | reverse complement strand
CGATCTTTGAAGGATGGACCGATCGGCCCATGAGATATTTTGACTGGGCTCGGGCCCTGCACGACCGACCCGACCATGGCTATAATACGTAACAGGACTGTAGTTACGTATCTCGAATCAAACTTGAAAAGGCAATAAACGAATATATGCAAAAATATTTAATTTCAGTTCTATAACTTCAAACGAGCTTTTCGAAACTAAAACAAACACAAATATACTTGCTTCCTCATGGGAACTGCTCATCGAGATATGATCAACATCTTTCTACAACTTTCTCAAAATGTAAGCTCTTTTAACAAATTAGAGAATTTTTATGCTTACGTATGACATGAGCAACTGCAGGAGATCTTAATCTTTATATATAACATCCATATCGGGCTTCCCTATCATAGGCCTGATATATGTCTGATCCACACTAATCGGGATTTATTTTCTACCCGAACTTTAATCCATTGACTTAGATCATTTATTGAGTCACTTTATTATCTTTATTTGAATCAAATTACATAACTTAACCGATAAGTTATTGAAAACTGAAAAAATGCAATTAAATGTTGTCCAACTTTATGGGAAATGTCAAAATTATCTAACATTGTCCCCTTGAACAATACTTAACTGTGGTATTGATTTAAGTTTAAAATAGTTTTAAAACTTGGTTAAGTCATGCTACTATATTAGTTGATTAAGTTTGAAAACAAAACATTTGATCCAAAGATAATGAAAGTCTATTGTTCCGTTCTGCAAAGTTTTTGATACTAAAAAATATCAAATACATATGTCATGTATGACACATATCCAATAAAATCATGCATATCTAATATCTTACTAATATGAATGGAAAAATGGAGTGTAGCAAACTAACATGATATATGTATGATCTAAATTATATCATCTTTCTTTGTAAGTCTCAATTTCTCCAATTTTATGTTAAACTGTATCAGAAAAATCTTATTTTATCATATTGAATGCTAAACAATTTTAGAAAAAACTTGCTTCCTCTCACCGAATGCTAAACTACATCAGAGAAAATCTTTATGTTCTCCAACTAAATGCTAAACTGCATTATGAAACCTTTATGGGATTGAAAACTTATATTCTCCTATGCCATGTCTAAATTCATGGATATCCATATAAAGCTGTATGTGCCTAAATGACATAGGCTCAAGGTCAATCTGTATATATGCCCAATGACCTTTAAAACGCTTAAGATTGAACAGATCTTAAAACTTTCACATGTATTATGACTATGTATGATAACAGCTATTATTGAGGATAAATGATGATCATCGTTGTTGATCAATCATCATACTGTCATAATACATCAAATTGTATAAATGTACAAATGTACATGAAGCAAACATAACGAATTCCTAACAAACAGTGTCTAAGGACTTCAAAACACCCATAATGTGTGCTTGTTTTCTAAACACAAGTGGGGGGAAATCTTTTAGTTAAAGGATCGATTTACAGTTTCTCAATCCTTAAATGCTCCAAACCTTAATGTCACCTTTTCGCATCAACACCTCTATGGTCAAATATTTGACCTCTAGATGCTAAGAACTTTTGATATTCTTTGTTATTATTAAACAACACAACAACAAGAATATCATAGTACAACCGAATGGATCTAGACACTGAATTAACCACAGATAACTCAGAAATCAAGTTTCTAAGCTAAACCGTTTCTAAAACAGGCCCATAGCATGCACTCTACATGCATGGTTGAGAAAATCACCCGTGTCTACTTAACACTCTTCCACAACATTATATCATCTGCAAACATAAAAATGTAAACTTAAGTGGACTTTCATTCATCTGGACACATAGCTAAAATTTGAATCTAAATTCCCTACAAAGTTTAGATTGTTGACTTTTCTATATGTCAACACATAATTCTTGGTACCCTTTAAGTATCTCAACACTCAGTTAACTGCATTCTAATAGTCTACCCCTAGGTTAACCAGATAATGACCAAATAGTATAACAAAAAATCAATATCCAACCTAGTGCACATCTAGTCATACGTCAGGCTACCAACTGTACTATAATATGGAACATTCCTCATAACCTCTCTCTTTACTTTATTCTTTGGACATTATGCCAAAGATAATCTCTCACTATGAGAGAATGGTGCTACAATTGGTTTACAATTAATCGTATTAAACCTTTGTAGCACATACTCAATGTATGCTTTTTGTGAAAGGCCTAATGAGTGCTAAGATTTGTCATGGTAAATATGTATATCTAGGACAAATGATGCTTCACCAAAGTCCTTCATATTGAAATGCTTGGCCAAAAGTTGCTTAATCTCATGCAATATGGTCAAGCTATTCAATGTAAGTAATATATTATCCATATGCAATAATTGGAAGATAACTTTACTCCCCCTGACCTTGTAGTATTAGCATCTTTAAACTATATTTTTCATGAAGCTGAATGAGGTTTCAACCTTATTAAATGTAAAGTATCACTTTTGGGAGGTTTCATGTAAACCGTATATTGATCTACTTAAAGTGCAAACTATGTCAGTTCCATCTAGATCCTGAAATTCTTCAGGTCGTTCCATATAAACCTCTTCATAAAGGTCTTTATTCAAGAAAGCGGTTTTGACAGCTCATAATGATATAGAGTTATATCAGATGGTTGTCAAAGACTTTAATGTTATCTTTTCTCCTTGAGTGATATAGAGAAAGACTTTAATGTTACCTTTTCTCCTTGATTGAATCATTAGGCAACTGAGCGAGCCCATAATGATATAGAGCTATATCATATGGCTGTTAAAGACTTTAATGTTACTTTTTCTCCTTGAGTGAACCATTAGGCAACTGAGCGAGCCCATAAATCGTAGAACTTTATCCCAGAATCCTTTAGGTCTTAAAACTTATTTACAATTGACGAATTTGCAGTTCTGCTGCAAATTAACTAGCTCCCAGACCTCACTATGCTTCGTGGCTCAAAAAACTACTTTTGTATAAGTAACTGGATTCGCAACATGTTTAACGTCATATTCTTGTTCACTAAATAGACTATGTAATTAAATGAGACAATAGGTTGTCTCACACTCATGAATTTAAGCAACTGCTTAAGATCTTATACCCCCAGGAACCTCTGTATGAGTAGCGGGTACATAATAACTATAGTATCCACTCTGTTATCATTTGAAGGATCAAAGGGCCCACTATTATCACAGACATCATATTCCAGAAATCTAGCCGTTTGTGATTCTACTATTCTGATCCCTCCTTTCTCTATAGGAGAATCTGTTTAAAATGGTCGGGATATCTAACTAAATAGCAATGAGTAGAACGAGCTTGCAATTTATCTTTATAAGGATTATACTACGTCAGTAGAGCAGCCCTATACACGAATGTGTGTAAGGCTGAGTTTCTACACTTTTAGATAATTAGGTAGATTATTCATGTGCTGCATTGACTTCTTCATATCCTTTAAGGTGTGGTTATGCCTTTCAGCAACACACTATTTTGCTCAGAACTACCCGATATAGTGAACTTAGTCACTATTATAACTAATTCTATATATCTAGCAAACGAACTTTTTCACGTTCTAAAATACCATGTTTGCCATAATACTCTCCTTCAAGGTCAGATTTGACTATCTTTATGAATTTTCCCAATTGGTTCTCAACTTTCAGTTTTTAAGCAATGACACATAACTGTAATAGGAATACTCATCAACAAATGTCATAACACATTTAGAATTGCACAATGCAACTGTATAAGGTCTTATAATATCCGTATGTTTCAAACTCAACAAGTCAGAAGCACGAGTTAACCTCTTTATCCTTGTTTCAGTCAACTTATTCCTACAATAATCAGCACATGTTTCCAGATCATGATCATATAAAATTGAAAGAATGCTTTCCCTAATCAATCTCTCAACCCTAACTCTGGAATGTGGCTTAAACTTTTATGTCACACCATATATGGCTTATCATTCATTAGGGTTCTTCTTTTCATGACTTGTTTGGTAAGATACGAAGAAGCATATATCTAATTTGGTGTAAGACACATTTTATACAAACTGTATGACAAGAAAGTTATACCAATATGTTTTGTATTAAACACCAACTATACAATAGAAGCATTAGATACAAAACATTGACCTTCTTTGTCCAAAATTGATACAAAGATAACATAGAAACTATGTCGTGTAAAACCAAAATGAACCTTACAACAAAGTTCAATACATACATCTCCTATAGATATTACATCTGCTTCAGTACATCATTACTATCAACCATCAGTTCCTTCTTCCTTTATTTGGCTCTATCTTGAATATGAACTCCTGCATTGTGGAAACATCATTATAAGATGCTCCAATATCTAGTCACCAAGAACTTAATATGACTATAGCAAAATTACATTTATAAATTTATGAGCCAAAGAGTTACCTGATGGTCTCAGTCTTTCTTTTTAAGCCTCATACTACTGGCTTCTTTATGTTAGCAGGAGATTTACCATCATTGGATGACCGACATCAGCATGTGGAGAAGATTTAATCTTTCTACTTTTGAACTTAACATACTTCATATTTTCCTTCCCTTTAGTTGCTTTCGAGGGCTGTAGGAGTAGTAAGCCTGAGTTTCTCCTTCTTAGCAACCAATGGGCAATCACAGCATTGAAAGACCCATTCCTCATACAACGAACAATATGTCATCACCATATTACTAAACTTTGGAGGGAGTTTATTCAGAGTTTGGTGAAATATGAAGATATCAGGAAGAGAAATATTTAGCATCTTCAGTCTACTATGAGAATAGATCATTCTTGATATGTACTGCACTACCCCTTCTATCGTATACCTCATGGAGAATAATTCTTTCATCAAGGCACTCATCTCAACATTAGCTAAGATTGTATACCTTTGGAAGACATTACTAAGAAACTCCTTCGTTATGTTTGTGTTCAAAAGTCCACTAAATAGATAGTCAAGTATGGATCTCTTAATGGCCATGCAACATAATCTGTTAGACCTATCCCAGGTTACATAAGCTGCTTTATGAGCTCTCAAGCTCATTACTGTAAGTGGAGATGACCTATCCGTCTGTATGGCTATATCAATTTCAATTATCTCTATAGTATTCAATACATCCTTTGTCCACTTCTTTATATTGAAATCGGTCAGGGTTTCAATGGTGACACTGATATTGTTGACTAAAAAGGTGACTATAAAATGATAATGTTTAGCTCAGTACAAATGTGGGACAACAGCAATACTCAAAACCATTAAATAGTATTTGTACCGAGAATCTGTTCACACATATATGAAACACTTGTGGGCTGAATACATAACATATGCAATTAGACCTTCACATAAAAGTGATCAAAGTACAAACCATCAACTCTTATGATACTACCACCTGTGGGTGAATAGATCATTTAAGCAATGGTTTTCCTCCATCTAATACCTTTATGCGCATCTTAAAATCTTATGTAAAGCCAACACCTGTGAGCAGAATAACCAAACATGAGACCAGAGACATCCCCCAATGTGCAAGCATAACAATTCAAAATACTAACTCAAAAGGCCACTGGGGTGACTACATCCTTATCAACACTTAAAAAACCTACAAACATAAGGGATACATCTTTATGTTATCATCACATTCTCTTATGGGTATATGGTATGTGATAATATTGCATCAATACATGTAAAAATCGAACAATCTCATAGTGACAAACTTGTGCCGAGGACATTCACTAAAAACTTTATTTGAGACTTTCGTAGTGAAAAATCTCATTACAGTGACTATCGTATGTCACCAAACACTGAATTGACCACCCGAGACACAAGAACCTTATGTATTTCCCTCATGGCAAGTTTGTTGCATGAACATTCATTCAAAAATGACTTTAGAATGTCTTAAATCCTTTTTCGAGTAACTATCGTGTGATCCCAAACACTGAACACTAAACACTGAACACTGAATATGAGACCCGAGATATAAAAACTTGAAGTATCTCCCTCATATGATGTCCAAAGCATGAAAATTTGCTTAAAATTGGCTTTAGAACACCTTAATTCCTTTTATAGGGTTAAGTTTTAATTTATTACTAATATAATAAATCTAGAAAAATAGAAAAACTCACTTTATGAATTTTTCAGATCCGGAAACTAACTTAAACCACCTCATGACATCATTACGGGAGATATGAACTTTTGATTTTTTTTAGTTACTGTAGTGGGATTACACAAACACTGCGTCAACAAGCTAACGTCAACCTCATCGCAAATGCACTAAGAGAGAGTAGGTGTGTGTGGTGCACATGCCCGCGCCACACCCACGCACTTGCAACCGAGATGCACGTGTGGCGCGTGCGCTCAATCACGTGGCTCAACATTGTCCACACGCATGTTGTCAATTATCTGGTGCATGCAACGCACGTGCCAGACTAACCGCCCCTCAAGCTGTACTGTGAGTCGTCGGGCATGTGTGGCACACACGCCTAATGGTCTTAGTCACCCCCGACTGTCTGGGTAATTTTTAGAGAGTTTTAGGGTCTTTTTTGCCTTCCTAGGCTTGTTTTCACCTTGTTTCTTAAGGTTAAACACTTTTAGACCAATTTCATGCAATAATAAACAAGAAAAACTAAAAACAGAAGTTAAACTCATCGAGAACCTTATGGAGAAAAACTGAAAAATCTTCATTTTTAACCACCCAATCATGTCATCGCTCTAATATCAAGTGCAATACGTAACGAGACCTTAGTTACGTATCTCGAATCAAACGTGAAAGGACGATAATCGAAGATGTGTGAGAAATACCTGACTTCAGTTCCATAACTTTAAACGAACTTTTTGAGGTCAAAAAGAACATGAATCTACCGCCGTCTTCGTGAGAACTATTCATCAAGACGCGGTCAACATCTTTCCACAGTTTTCTCAAAACTTAAGCTCTCTTAACAGGTCAGAGAATTCTTATGCTTACAAATGACATGAGTAATTGCAGGAGACCTTAATCTTTATATATAGCATTCATATTAGGTTTTCCCATCATAGATTCGATATAGGTCCGGTCCACATTGATCAAAATCTATTTTCTAGCTGGACTTCGACTCATTGACTTAGATTATTTATTGAGTCACTTTATTATTTTTTATCTGGATCAAATTATGTAACTTAATCGATAAATTATTGAAAAAAAATGCAATTAAATATTGTTCAACTTTATGAGAAATGTCAAAATTATCCAACATTAGCACCATTGTTAAGTCAAGTCTGACTTTCTTTGTTTGGACTTTAATTTTCTTATATATATATATGCTGAGTTAAAACAAGATGTTGATGACTATAGTAAACCAAAGCCATCCTTTAATACTTAAATACTTATTTTGCTGCAATCTCAACTATACGAAGCAAACAAAAAAATGAAAGGTTTAGTTACGATTAGAAATAAACTTTTTTGTATTTATTTTATCCATAGATCCTTTACTCATACTCATTCAATTGGGAAGTCTTGATCCAATTAAAAAGAATATGTTTCATAATCTAATAATTCAATTTCCGATTTCTAAGTAACGCTTGGATACAAATCACGAGAATGTTTATTCTTCCTCGAATTTTTCAGTGAGAGGGGAAAGAGTTAATCTAATCCTTTTAAGAAATAAAGTTTTGATCAGAATATGATCCGAGAGATTCCTTAACTATTAGGGATACTAGAACGAATCTCACTTTTACCACTAAACTATACCCGCTATGATGTGATTATTGTATTTAAATGAACCTTTTGTCGAGATAAAAGAATTGGGCAGAATTAAAATAGAATACTAAAAGAATCATAAAGTTTAGAATATGCAAAAGAGATTTTTCATTTATGTACGAGGGAATATATAATCATGTCATTACTATGCATACCCCAAACCGGTGACTTCCGCCATTATCGTGTGTTGCACCTTAACACTTGTACGTTCCTTGGTCTAAAACTTGCGGGTAAAGGAGAGGGAAAATGCTTAACCTCAATACTATTAGACTAGCTTTGGCGGTCACAACACATTCTTATAATACACAAGAGATATGATTGTTACATGGTTAGTTGATAAGCTCCCCCGTTTAAAACAAAACCATGTAGTTAAACCTCACCCACTCTTTATCCCTTTAGACATATAACCATGTTAACACAGTAACTTGACGTGATTTGAAGTCACTTGCTTTGCCTGTTTTCGTTTTCCAAGTTCACGGGGGAGTTATTACACGAGCTTGCTTCCTTACTCTCATGTCGTGTTTCTTAATACGTGTCTTGTAATAATACACCACTTTCTTTTTTCTTATTCAGTGTTGTCATTGCAGGTCTTCCTTCCAATCTCAATCAGAAGCAAAGCTTTCAAGTGGTACAAAAATGGTGGACTCACTCGTTTGGCATTTGGAACTTATTAGCTGTGCTACTTGTCGTTTGTGAGATTTCTCGTTACTTCCCCTTTGAACAATCAAAGAAAAAAAAAAATCTCAGAATCATTACTTCCTCTAACAAAAAGAGTAATAGATCCATGAATGATTATGGCATCAGTCATTCTCCTACAACCCCACATAGCCATTCTCTTGTATAATTAGATTTGAGTATCAACTTTGGGTTGCTTCTATCTACTTGTGAAAAGTATAATTTATGTATGCAACTGTTTTAAATTTGGAGTCAGAGCTTTACCTTCTGCAAGAGACTTATCCGGCTCAAATAGAGATTAGTCTGAGAGTAGATAGCTTAAAGGTGCCTTTCTATAATTAGAATCTTTTTAGGACACCTCGTTAGTAACAAAACAAAAAAAGCATAATCACTTCAGGTTAAGCAAGTACAATTCACTGGATGACATATCAACAACTATTGTGGTCCAACCGAAACAGTGAGTACTTAGCTAAAATAGTTTGAAGCCAAAATGATGAAACATCTTTTTGTCAGTTTTTGATAACTTCTGTGCAAAACCTTAAAATCATTATCTTATCCATGGTGTATTTGAACGAATTAAGAAACCCCAATTATTACTGATATGATTAAACTAAATCCGGAGAGTAATTCAATCGGACGGCTGCCAAGCAGAGGCAGTCAACACAGACAGATCCTTCCAACCCAATTTCAACCAACCATTTTCCTCCACCAGGGTATACCCTTTCCAGGGGAACATACCCAACAAGAGACTAGCTTGGGCTGTCGGGTTACCCGCAAGCGATACGGGTCGGAAGCCCACCCGTCTGAGCTCATCTCCCCACCGGTCTACCTTTACCTCACCAGTCCTCTTGGGCCCACCAACGGCCACAATGTTCTTGATTTCACTCCCAAACAACTGCTGCTCCACCGTATGCCTCTCCACGTTGTCCACACCCAATCCGTCTCCCAGTGCATCAAATAACGCGCTAAAGTAATGCAACGCCTCAACGAACCGCGCCAAGAAATTACCCCCGTGGCTGAGATCCTGCTCAACGGTCGTGATCAATATGGGTCTCAACAAAGTCAACAATCTCAACGTCCCCATATCGCTCCCGCTGATGTCATATAGACAATGATGCATCCAATGCACCACTATGGCCTCTCCCGGTCTAATCCCGAGTTGACTCAGATCGGTCAGATTCCCTATTTTCCCCTCCACCGGTACGAACTCGAATGGTAGGCCAAACGAGTTCGCGAAGTCGGCGAGTCTACGCCCTGTTGACTCCAGCAACTCGGAGGACGGCCCGAACCCGGTGATTCTAACGGAACGGATCTTCTTAGACCGGGAAGCGAGGATGTGGAACAATCCCGGCCATTGAAGGCCTTGCATTATATCAAGGTCGATGATGTGGACGCGGTCCTCACCGTCCAATGCTTGGAAAATAGCTTGATTAGCGGTGAAGTGAGTGAACTTGATCAATGGACTGATCGAGTTGTATGATTGCAAAGCGCTGAAGATCTTCTGCGACTGCGTTATGGTCAGGGCTTTGGTGGTCAGAGGAGAGTAAATACCTAAACACGAGCTCACCACACGAGACTGTAGCGCGTGGGCGAAGTACGCGCCGACGCGCTCCGGCGAGGAACCGAACGGTGAGGAGAGCTCGGAAATCAGAGGGAGGAGATCGTTGGCGTCGTTGAGATTGTCCATGGCAACGCACTCGGCGCATTGCAAGAGAAGACCGAGGAGTCTCAGGCCAGTAGGCTCACCTTCGACGACCGCCGTACACTCTTCCTCTGCAACTGCCTTCTCGCCAGATAGACTCGGACGCTTGGAGGCAGGATCGTCGGGGTCATCATCTCGGTCGACGGGCTTCTTCTTCATGGAATTGCTGGGGTTAGAGGAGGAATCACAACTGATTGTGGACTGAGCAACTAAGCTCTGAATCATTATAGAAAAGAGAATCCAAAACGACGGGAGAATCTGAGGGAAAGGTGAAAAACTTTCCAGAGAGGGACAAGAGCAGAAATGTGTGAGAGCAAAAAAAAGGGGGGGGGGGGGGGGCGGGGGGGGA
>JANZLD010000003.1:4754462-4766818 GCA_026413575.1 Erythroxylum carthagenense | reverse complement strand
TCTTAGTTTTATAATTGTATGATGATGATTGTCTTTGTTTATATTAATTGTGGTTATTATTTATATGTAAAACATTTTAAAATTATTGTTATTTCAAATTAATTGTCATTATTATTTATTATTAAGATTTTTAAAAGTATGGTTGATGTAAACAGTAAACAAGTAAAATATACAGTACAACTGTATAATATATCAATATGAACTAATTTGCAATTTTTAAAAAATTTAGAGACTATTTTATAAATTTAAAAAATATCCCGAAACGATACCCGGTACTGACCGATACCGGTATAGTTCCGTTCCAGAGCCCAATCCAGTACCGAGCCTGGTGCAGTATTCATAACATTGCTTATTAGCCTAAACTCCATTCAAGTTTTCTCCTCGGTGAGTCTACTAACTGTATATTTTACTCTCTCAAGTTATGTATATGCTGCATACAATTGGTCGGCCTCATATGGGCAATTAGGGCTTAAGCTAAAAACAGAAGAAAAATTAGAATTAGAATCCTCAAGTTCTAACTTCAAGGATTCCAAACGATTGTTCAAACTTAGAAGTTATGGCACATGTTAATCTTGACAGGTTGTTCTTGTAAGTTCCCCAAAATTCGACCAAACTTCGTCATCGTATCCAAACAGATCCAAACCCAACCATACTTCAAGTCAGACTTAAACTGCATCCTAAGAACCCAACTCTTTACCATTCTTAGTGCAACAATCTAAGAAATGAATCTTTGTAGCTTATTACTTGACCTACTTTGTCTTAATAACTTCGTTTAGTCATTAACAAGGAATTATGGCTTGAGATGGGGATTTGACAGGTAAAAACTACTTATCTACTATGATTATGCTCCTCTATTGTCGTGTACTATATGATTCACATTTATATGCTTATGGATGTTTGAGGAGGAATGATAAGCACAAGAAACTTGACAGAACAGAAAAAGTCGATTATTCCATACATCTAAAAACTAAAAAAAAAAAAAAAAGACTATCTTGATTGGAGAAAGGAAAGTACTGATAAGATACAATTAAAGAACACAACCCTTCTGTACTGAACAAGATATTAAGATAAATGAAAATGTCAGTGGCTTTACTAGTGACAACGATTCATCCTCGTTTATGAACACGAGAAGACTCCTGTGAATCTAGGATTTTCGTCAAAAGGTGACTCATTAGAATAAGGAAGCAAAGGTTTGGTTCCAGCACAAAATTTTGTCACACAATCCTAGCACTAGAGATCTCAAGACACCCAATGCATGATATTGGCTTCAAATCAAGGCAAGAGATTCATATCAAGTGTATCCCTGAAGGATAAGTGAATCTGGCACTTGAACACTACACTTCTACATGCTATCAAAATGTCCAAGAAACCATGAAAAACCAATTGATAGTCCAACAAACCCACATGAACAGACATTGAAGATAACATTATATAAATAAACACAAGCCAAACAATTACAAGATGCATTGGAAAATTAAGCAAATCACATGAAATGCAAAGTATGTAGACGTATTAAATATAGAGTTTGATTCTAAAATTAAGCAGATCTGGAAATGCTGCAACAAAAATCAACATTTAACAGTAACTAATTAACAAGTCTTCATCTTGATCCATCACAAAACTCATTTCTTTCACAAATATTCTTCCAAACAAAACAAGACTATAGAACAGTAGTATCTGAAAACCAATCCCACAAGCTCAAAACCTGAGCTTTGTAAAGAACCACCGGTTCTTTCCCGTCTTGAATCGCTCCTGGAACCTGGCTTTTGTCTCCTTGGCGGCAACTATCTTCTTGTCCCTGCTCTGCAACACGTCGACGGAGACCACGTCCTTCAAGTCGACGTCGAGCGTGTAGCGCGTAGGCATTAGATGCTGGTAGTTTACAAGCTTGATGAAGCACTTGACGCGAGATTTCTTGCCCGTCTTCTTTGCGGAATCCTTCTTGATGACCTTGCCCGGGTACTTCTTGATTCCAGCGACGAGGCAGTGGCCGTAGGGGCGGTCGCGGGTTCCGTCGTCGAAGGACTTTACAATCACTGCCTTCCTGCCGGCGTAGCCGCCCTGGAGGAGGATGACGGCCTTGTTTGGCTTGAGAAACTTCACCATCTAGGAGTTGTCTCTGTGCTTCACTGCCTCACTCGCTCGCTCCCTCTCTCTCTCTCTAAGCCCTAATCTTTTCAAATGTTGATTTATATATAAAGCAATAGAAACCCTAGCAAGCTTTTTAGGGCATGGGCTTGGCCTTTAAAGGCCTTCGAGATGTAAAATTGGATTCCAATTAAAAAATGACCAACCCATAGTTTTTTATTTAATTTAATTTAGATTATAATTATTACTTGTCCATATTATTATAAGAGATTATATTTTTATTTAAAAATAATTTTTAAATACATTTTATTTTAATAAATGATTCAACAACCATTTATATTTTATCTGATCGCTAAAAAGTTTTCAAAGTATGAATTTCTAGGGTAAACTTAAATTTAAAGTTCTTATAACATGTTTAATTTAAGTTTAAAAGTAAAGTTTATTTCATAAGTTGAGTTAATTTTTTAAAAATTGAGATAATTTAACTCCATACAAGTCTAAATAAAACTAACTATAAAAATATTTAAATAAAATACATAAGATCTGTCAATCTATTTATGAAGATTAGATTTAATCACAAATTTAAAGTTGAGATTGACCTAAGTATTCTCTAGTTATACGAAATAAGTAAAAATTTAAAATATATAATATTTTATAAATTACTTATTTGATAAATTCTTTAAAAACTGTCTCTGTTAATTATAGATAAGACTACATTCTATTGGACTTCTTCCGATTTTGCATATAAGATAAGATTCATACAAGATGATACTGTTGTTGTGCTTATTTAATAAATGCATGATTGGTACTCAACTGATTGGTGGTAGGATTTGAATAAAACGCCAACCTTAGACCTTTTAACACAAAGTCTTTGAAGGGTGTTGAATTAAAAGTAGACCCAAACTTAGAAGTGTTTGAATTCATTTTCGATAACCAATTTGATCACTTAATATGAACATAACCAAACTTGTGAACAAATTCAACTTGTGTTTTGCAAGTCTTATAGTCTTTCCTCACACTAAATCGTCAACTCACAACTCCTAATTAATACAATTTCTAAGCTAAAAACGATAATTATCATCTTCCAATCGCCTTTGAACAAGAAGTAAAAAGATCGATTATCCGTAAGTGTGGAAAACTTAACCAAATGTAAGACATAACATAAAGAGAAATCGAAAACTATGAATCAAATCCATATACATTTCAACCACTCTTGAGATCTCCAAAGAAGTAGTTCTTTTATTACATCAACAACTAGCTAGGAGAGTATAAACTGTAAACTATGAATATGACAAGCACAAATGGATGGAAAAGTCCCCATGTCAGCCCTAGAAGCAAGCATCCAAGGCGCAGCAGCAGCACAAGGCAGCACAGCTGCATAAGAGAAAAACACAAAATATAAGAACACATCTGTCTGAAACACGATCATCAGAACTTGTAAATGAAATATATATATATATATATAATACAGTAAATGAGATCATACTTACCAGCCCTTACAAAAGCCATCACCTCTGGACTTAGTCTCCAAAGGAACAGGTTTTTGAGCATAGGATTGGTAGTCTTTGAGAGGATAACCCGCCGGAGGTGGTGCTACATATGCACTTGGACCGGTCGATACTGGTGGTGGAGGATATGCTGTCAAATTCCAAGCACACTCAGTTTTTTACATAACCAAAAGACAATCATATGATCATCGTTTCTGTAAACTGTATCTCCCATGTTAACGCCAATCATTCCAATTAGGACAGCGAAAACACAGTGAAGTTCTAAGATGAGAAGTTCATGCATATAATACAAGAATCAACACATTAATGGGAAGAAAATCCTTGTCTTTTCTGAGTAATATCACACAAATAACCATTTTTACGAAAGAGAAAGAAAGGACTAAGATGAAACACACCTGCAGCCTGATTCTGACTCATCTTGGACGAAAAGCTTTTCCTGAGAGATGATTGTAGTATCGATATGTATATTATTTATAGAGAAATATGACACGCAGGGAAAGGAGAAGAATTGTTTACTTTCCTTCCTGGAAGAGACTTGTAGCTAAGCTACCACCTACCTAGCAAGGAAACAAAAAGCAATGGTGGCTGACAGGTCACACCGCGTGATCCTAAAAAGGGTTGATTCAACTAAGGCAGGCCTTATTATTATTTTTCTTTTGTCCTATGAATAAAATATACATTGTTTTTATTAAACTTAAACGGTTGAAAACTTGAAATTGTAAGATTTCGAAAATGAAACGGCTTCCCACTCTGCAGGAATAGTTTAAACTCTGAAATTGTATTATTGCCATTGAAGTTGAATAGATATATACTAATCACTGGGTGTGCACTAGTTTATACGATAAAAATCTTAAAATAATATCAAATTTTGCAGAAGTTAGAAGCAACCTAAAGGATTTTGTTTGGTCAAACTCATTTTGGTTAGCTATTACATTCTCAAAGTCAGTAAATTGTTGTACAGATGATCTCTATCTGCCCTTAATGATCTTTTAAAACAAACTTAATCCATCGGTTAATTACTTTCATAATTAAGGAACTGATCTTCTGACCTTAGTACTCTGATCTTAACCTGTTTTAATAGATTTAAGCCATCCATTTATACGATTCTCTGACTCTAGTACTCTAGTCCTAACCTATCTTAATAGATCTAAGCTATCTATTTATGTCCAAGTATTAAATATGTGGACATAAATATTTAGCTTAAATCTATTAGGACAAGTTAGGATGAGCGTATCAGGCAAGAGGATTTCAAGCGCATAATTAAGCCCTTGTTACACGCGAGGAAGCCGACTTGCGTCCCCCTCCCTTGACTATGACTACTCAACAAGAAACGTAAAGAGAAATGATGCAATTAAAGCCTGCGTTGGACCATTGAAATATTAGGTGTGATCGCAGTTGCATAAGCCTTTTCTAGAATTTGGCATCTTTTTCCCTCCGAGGGCTTGACTTTGTGTACAGAAGAA
The DNA here is from genome assembly GCA_026413575.1 of Erythroxylum carthagenense. Lineage (NCBI taxonomy): Eukaryota > Viridiplantae > Streptophyta > Magnoliopsida > Malpighiales > Erythroxylaceae > Erythroxylum > Erythroxylum carthagenense. Next base: position 4,761,759 of record JANZLD010000003.1, on the reverse strand, counting down.
TTTGGCTCTAAGGCTTTCCATTTTCTGATGTGTAAGCTCATTTAATTGAAGTTTTGTTCATTAACTGCCATAACTCAAGCTTATGAACCATGCTTGAAGCATGCCCTGTATCTCTTTGTTCATTAGTTTCCAAGTTTTATCTTTCAAGCTTTCCTTGGAAGCACTGAAAATTCTTATTTTGCTTCAGTTGTTGATATTGTTCAGAACCCCACAGAACTCAACCCTGAACAGGTTATCTGACCAACCATCATCTAGAGATATATGTAAGTGTAAATGTAAATGATTCGTCAACAGTAATTGAACAAGAAAATTCAACACAACTATGAGCATCTATGTACGCAACTGTAATGGCCAAAGCTCTTTTTGTGCTCACTTGATGCATATAAGCATTCTCTTCTATTGAAAATCATCTTCCACTAGCAAGTTATAACTATGTTGTAGCCAACATAATCAAATGTATATCAACGGTATGTAAAAGTATTATTCATTAAGAGAAGTGTGATAATTACCTTATGAACCCACAGAACTGAATCTTTGTAAGTCTCACTGATTGAAACCAAACCACCAATTGTACAGGGGAGATACAAAAATTCAAAAGTACAAAATGAAAGCACTGCATATGCTTTCAGCAATGGGGTTGTGTTGGACAAATAGTGGATGGCTTATTTAGACCTCGAAATCTGTTCGGCAAGGTTGAAATCCTGTATGTTACTTGAAAAATACTCCTCAGCAAAAGTTTAATTATCCGCTGAACTCATTTGTTGCCTAGCACGCTGGACACACTCATAGTAACTCCTGGTGAATGGGGCACATTTCAAGATATCATTGGTGTGATGCTTGTAGCAGGCTCGGCAAGCATCATAATCGGCCAGACAAGGCATAGGCTTCTGGTATGGAAGCTTAAATTCCTTGTCATGGAGATCCTTGGCCTTCTCTGTTACTTCTTGCACCATGTTATCCTCCTGCTTCTGCAACTTCTCCAGAACCTTTTCACTCTCTTGAAGAACAGATCGAATTGCATCCAATTCTGCATTAGCAGGCTGCAAAGGAGGATTTACTACTGGTGTATACAAACTTGGTTGAACTGGCCAACCTGATGCAGTTCCTCTCTGCGTGTCAGAACCATCATGAAACTGCCTCTCATTGACCTTAGTTTGGGGTTGAGAAGGCTCTCGTGGTACCTTAGGTTTAGATTTCTTTGCTCTCTTCTTTACTTTCTCACCACCATTAACAAGCTGATTGATAAGATTGCCACTCATCTGAATTGTAAAATCTCCCATAATACCGAATGCCTCTAAAAACACCTAAAACTGTCTCAGAACTAATTCTGTTGTTCCAGGAACAAAAAAGATGTAAAGCATTCTTATATCAAACAAACTAAGTTGCAAATCAGAAACAGGTTTGTCACAAGTTCCAAAACACCCACATCAAGGTCAAAACTCTACACAATCTACTCTCCTCTTGGGCAGTTCATTGATAACAGCAAACTATCAAAAAATCTCTTATATCAAACAAATTCCGACTAGAAAAACCAGCAACAATGCAAGAGGAGCAATGAAATTTAAATATCAAATCAACTCTTTAACGGATTACCAATGGATTCTTACACTACCAAACCCACAAAACAAATACCCCATCAATTCCATTCATGCACAAAGTTCAACAGTAGTCATTTTCACCTCGAACCCACTATCAAAACTTGATTTCAACCAATGCAATCTCCTCGACAAGCACGCCGCAGAGTCAAATTTAAGAAAAAACCCAAACTTTACAATTTCTAAGATAAAACAAAACAACGTATTCCTTTCTCTATTGTTCTAAAACTAGTGAACAAAAATTCACAATCAGAATGCCATATACCAAAAGATCAAAACTTGAGAAGGTAAACGGTGAAAAGGAAGTTACTTGCGAATAGAAGAAATCGCGACTCAGTAAGCTCCGGGACTGAGGAAAAAAGGAACCCTAGGGACGGAGAATTTAGGATTTACCAACTAATAGAACCGAGGCCCAATGGACTCTGACGTAAACAATTTCTAATGTCTCGGTCTTGACTCTTGACTAAGATCAAATTGATATTAGTTCTTGCTTCATTGTGTTAATTTCAGTTCTTTGGATAAATATAGTTATATTATTCTTAAGATAAAGTCAAATAAAAAATAAAATGACCAAATGAGAAATTAAATAATATAAATAAATAAAGTAAAGTATAAATGTAATTCAAACGATTATTAATAAGAATGAAAAGGAATCAAGCTTTTTAAAATGTAATAAATAATTATAACTTTTTCTTATAATTTTTATGTTATTCATTTTAGTAATTAATTGATTTATAAACAACAATTATTTGAAATAATTATATATATAAATATATCACAATTAAGTTATGAGAATAATCTTTGACATATTAAATAGTTGTTATAAATTTTGAAAAAATAGGAAATATTTTAATTATATTTAATTCTAATTCAACGAAAAATTATTTGTATTATAAATTAATTTTATCTCATTTTTTTTTTGCTCTCCTTTTGCTATTAGTGTGATTTTCTCAAATGAAATTGTTATAATCACATATTAAAATAACAATCCATTTATATAAAAATATACACAAACAATTCGTTGTTTTTGTGTATTATCTAAAATTCAACATATAAGAGAAGAAAAGAATGAATTACATTAGTGATTCAATTCATTTAATAAAGTATGGTGAGTTTTGTTAAAATATTAAATTTTATAAATTTTAAAAATAAACAATTCACAATAACTTAACCATAAACCAAGAAATAAAAAATCATATAACCTTATATTGATTTTTTACAAGATCTAAGTCTAGAAAATTACGTTTGCTTGTTGCTCCTTTGTGACTATAAGATCATATGTTCGAATTATGAAAATAACATACGCACGTTAATGACTCTTCTCCAGCTCTTGTAAAGCAGGAGTTTTGTTGTATTTTTGACTTTTTTTAAAGTTTAAGAGAGTAATTGCAATCGGACCATTCACTAACTTCAATTCCATTACTTTTTCATACATGGAAAAGCTTAGTTAGTTACATTACTTTGTAAATTACAAGTGATTATGCTGTTTTATGCTTCAACTATGTAAATTACAAGTGATTATGCTGTTTTATGCTTCAACTATGCTTTTATGATTCCTTAGTTATGTTTCTTATTGTTATTCATCTCTATTTATGTTTCTTATTGTTATTCATCTCTATGCTACTTTAAAGTTTAATTCAACTACTTAGACAGGTTAATTACAAGACACATCACACTAATTTTATTTTTATCTAAAAAAATTAGCATATAATTAAAAAAACAGACTAACATCACACTAATTTTATTTTTATCTAAAAAATTATCACATTTAATTAAAAAAACAGACTAACTTCCTCCTTTAACATGCTATTATAACTATATTAGCTTAGATTGATATGATCATATCATGTAGCCCGGTTAACTGATAATCTTTGATAAATAACGATTTTTTAAAAATAAAAAATACAAGTTGCTTTAGCAAATGAAAGAAATCTCATAAAATTCTTGAATTTATCAGTGATTAATCATGTTCTGTTCAACCCTTAATTGCGCTCACGTCATCTCTTCCACTTCTCGGGTGATCAAAATCCATTCATGAAAATCACGTTTGGGTTGTCTCTTTTCAGGCCGCCGTTTTCTTTAAAAACAATTATGGAAAGGGCCAAAATTCATGACAAGTTAGGCAAGAGAGCAAGTGTACAAACTCTTAACCAATCAATGCACATTCACCATCTGCAAAAGATGTTTTGTTCTTTGCTTTAACAGGTCATAATCTGTACTTTTGACATGACAACAAGTGTCTGCAAGTTTGTCATGTTTCTCTCATGTTGGACTTGGATCATAATTGATGATGATGTTGATCATGTGAGTGTTCTTGGACACTCTTCGTTCCTCACATGTTTCTCACTTTCGGGACGATGTAACATTATGGATAAGTAGATCCTTGATACTCGATTATTCTCCCAGAGTGACTTAAGCAGTTATGTCAATTGTAAGATATAAAATGAAGATGCCGTTTTATGTATAAACAAGTACTACTGCTCTCACTTTTCTGTTGCAGAAACTTCTATGTAGCAGATAATGCTGAAAAAAGCTAACTACCACTACCACTAAAAGGTAGAAGCTGAAGCTGAGCAAATGAGTTATTTAGTGTGTGACAGAGGAAAAGCCACGACACATCAATGGAAGTCTTATCTCATCTGGCATGTTAGATTTGTCACGTGTAGTAAAACAACCCTCTATATCATATTAAAGGATATGGGGTTGGGTAGGGTTCCCATCAACCTAACTTTTGCATACCCTTTTAATGGAAATAGATAGCTAATGAAACAGTTTCTGCGGTCAGGCATATTGGCCCCAGAAGTGCTCTCCGAGTGGTATTGTACCTAATGAGTCTTTAATTAATCATAAGATCTAAGTTTTGGGTGAGAAATACGTGCCCATGTGACATATCAGTCTAAAGTTAGGATAATTTAGTTCGCAGTTATTGCAAATCTGCTCATACGGTTGGTGCACTCCCCTATCTGCAGAACTCTAGGGTGTCTATACCGATCTCTCCCTCGCATGGCAACTGGATTTTCGCCGCATTGAGCTGGAGGTAGACTCGATCGCAATACACACCCTGCTCACCTCAACTGCGCGCCGCATCCAGACGGCCAATCCTATTGCCCTGGGCATCCACGAGTTACTTTCCCTCAATTGGTCTGTTGCACATCGACACGTCTACTAAAAGTGTAACAGATGTGCAGATTGGTTGGCCTCCCAGGCAGTCCACTCCACTGTAGGGATTACTTTTTTTGCCACTACACCCTACGGGTGCCATCACATCTTCATTGAAGATCAGTCAGGGATATTTGTCCCACGAATTGTTATGTAATTAGCTCCGACTTTCCCTTTATACTAAAAAAAAGAAGAAGATATGATTTCTTGGTGGTAGTATTTGGAACACATGTTCACTACATTGTAATGTTATATGTAACATGATAAGAAATATAGTAGTATTTGTTAATAAAGGAATGGATGATTGATGTAATGCAACAATAATTATATAACCAGTCACAGCTTTGTCTCCGAAGGAAGGGCCAAAAGTTCTGCACATGCTTAGTTGACTCTCTCTTCTCTTCTTCTCTTGTCTACTTCTATAAATTCGGTTTTGCATTGGTACTTGAATACATCTTTAGTTTAGTTTCTGAAATAACTCGCAAGAACCTGAGCGTTTCAACTTTCAAGCATAAGATAATGGGAAACATAAAGCCCATAAGGAGGTCTAAGATCATCCTAGTTCCATATCCTGCACAAGGCCACGTCACCCCCATGCTCAAGCTCGCCTCAGCCTTTCTCGGCCATGGATTCGATCCCGTAATGATCGTTCCGGAGTTCATCCACCGTAGAATCATATCGAGTATTGAGATTTCATGTGTATCAGTACCAGACGGTCTCCAAATGGACGCGCCGCGTGATTTCTTTGCCAACGAGAAGGCCATTGAGTGCTGCTTGCCAATTCACTTGAAGGGTATTGTCCACAAGCTTGATGAAGACGGTGAAGTAGCGTGCATGGTTGTTGATTTGTTGGTATCTTCTGCCATAGAAGTTGGTCACCGGTGTGGAGTCCCTGTCGCTGGATTCTGGCCCGCCATGCTTGCCACTTACCAATTGGTTTCGGCCATTCCCGACATGACAAGGGTCGGACTTATCTCAGATAATGGTCAGTTATTTACAATGCTCGTACAATTCAAACTATTAATAGAAACTGTTTTTTTCTTCAAGGTCAACCATCACTAGACACTGTATATAGAAGACGTAATAGATTGAGGATTTAGATGAAAAATCATGAAAAAAGATATTATTACATAATATATTTATTACTTTGTTTCTAAGAGTATCGCTGACTTTTGGCTGCAGGAAATCCCCAAGTTTTTGGTCCAGCAAAGTTTTTACATAACCAGCCTTTACTATCTAGTGAAAAACTTCCATGGTTGATTGGATGTCCTTCAGCAAGAAAAGCAAGATTCAAGTTTTGGACAAGAACAATGGAGCGATCAAAATCACTTCAATGGCTTCTGGTAAATTCCTTCCTGGAGGACTCCGTCGACGACCATGTCAAACCACAAAACGGTGCACTTCTCAACAGCCACTCCAGAAACAGACAACCAGTTGTTTTCCCTGTTGGACCTTTGCGTAGTAAGCATGGAACATTGAAAAACCCCAGCTTCTGGCTTGAAGATACAAGTTGTTTACAATGGTTAGACAAGCAAAACCCTGCTTCAGTTATCTATGTGTCGTTTGGAAGTTGGGTTAGTCCTATCGGAGAAGGGAAAATGACGGGTCTGGCACTGACACTTGAGGCTTTGGGGCGACCATTCATTTGGGTTCTCGGAGATGGTTGGCGAAAAGGGTTGCCGGCGGGATATATCGACAGAGTGTCCAAGCAAGGAAAAGTGGTTTCTTGGGCACCGCAAATGGAGGTTCTGCAACACAAAGCTGTCGGGTGTTATCTCACACACTGTGGTTGGAACTCAACGATGGAGGCCATACAGTGTCAGAAGAGGCTTTTGTGCTATCCTGTGGCAGGGGATCAGTTTCTGAATTGTGGTTACATAGTTCAGAAATGGAGAATAGGTGTGCAGATAAACGGATTTGGATTGAAGGATATTGAAGAAGGATTGAAGACAGTGATGGAGGATAATGAGATGGGATGTAGATTGAAGACACTTTATGAGAAGACCATGGGAGAGGAGGCTAGCTCAAAGACACGGTCTACTCTTACAGAATTCATTGATGATATCCAGAGAACTGATGAGTCCGCAAGTCCTTTGGCCTTAGAGATCCTATCAAGTCTGTTAAACACTCTACGATTCTTCATGACCTCCTTGATTTGGATTATTTGGATAGGACCAAGGTTCTAAATAGCAAACTGGTTGATATTTGGTGTTTGCAGGCAATTTCAGAGTAAATTTGGCGTTGAAAACCAAAGACAAAAAAACTTGGAACATTTTCAGGATGGCAAGTTCATATGCAACTCAGATACCTGGATTCTTGGTATAGGCCCTTTTCTTGCTTCATGTCACAATTTTGTACTGTAATATATTTCCTTCAGGAATGGAATGAAACATAAAATCTTCTGCAGAATCTGTTAATTTACTAACAGAACCTTAATATTATGGGCTTTATCTTCTTCTTCTTTTCTTTTTTTTTTTAATTTTAAGAGTTTCATAAGCCGCCTATTTTCAGTCAACTGTGTTGGAGAATTGTCAAAACATGAT
>JANZLD010000003.1:4741253-4754362 GCA_026413575.1 Erythroxylum carthagenense | reverse complement strand
TTTTTTTTTTTAATTTTAAGAGTTTCATAAGCCGCCTATTTTCAGTCAACTGTGTTGGAGAATTGTCAAAACATGATTACAAGAATTACCTCACAGTAAAGACAAAATTAAAACATTTGTCATAAGCCAGAGGCCTCCAACTCCAAGCCCAATGACATAACTCCGTAACTTGTCATCAACCGAAACCTGTCCACGGTTACTTCCTGGAACTTGCTAAGATCTTTCCCAACTTGCAAGGTAATCTTCAAAAGGTTAACTGTATAAACTGAACGAGTTATCTACCAACCGCAACATGTACCTCGGTTCCATAGCAGAGGAGAGAGAGATTTTACTTTTCGTCCAAGACAAATAACAAAGTCCTTCATCTCCGAACCTGGTTGACACCTCACCATTATCAAGTTTCAACTACCATCAACCTAACTGTTCTCCCCAAGAAATCTCCTTTTTGCTTCATTTTTTTTCTCATCTGGGTAAGTTGTTATTTCATCTGTTCTTTCTGCTTTTATTTTGGTGTATTGTACTTAGACCTTTTGTTTTTCTTTTTCTTGATCAAAGATACGTTCTTTGTCATTTTCTTTGTCTGCTCTCAATTGAGAATCTCGAAAGTTTTGTTTTTAACTGTTGTATCAGAATCTGAACTGTAGGTATGATTCTGGGTGTTCTTGATTCTTTGTTTCAATCTTGAGTTTCAGGTCTTTTTTACGATTGGTTTACGGGTTTTGCCTTTTTCTTGCTGTTGACTTGGATGCTTTGTCTTATGCTTTGTTTGACTGCTAAGAAAATGAAAAGGATGATAGGAAAGGTATATTTTAATTGCTTCTTTGGCTTGATAAGGTTTGCTCTATGAGATATATTATGGTCTCGAATAAAGATTTAGTTCCTGTAGCTCAATTGGATACCAGACTGCTTCCTATAGAGAATTCATTTTGACACCTTGAATTTCTTCTTTGTAATGTATTTGTTAGTTTGCAAGCAAATAAGCCATTTGATAGGTTCCTAACCAATCTTGGAGGATTAGATCTTGGTTATTCTTGAGATTTGAGGACCATATTTCGTCCATATAAATCATCTACTCTTTAATGTCATTTTTGTATGATTCTCTCTGGAGTTAGATTGTGTTTTCGGGTTTGGTTATTTGCACTCCTTCCTGTTGCTATGAGATTGAGACAGAAAATGTAAGCAAATCATAAATTTGCACAATGATTTACATGAACTTCATGAACACTGAAAAATCCAAGGAAATTTCTTTTAACTTTACCGTGTTCTTCTCATACTTTGTGGTGGGGGTGGGAAAGTGCTCATGGTGTGGGTTATCTGGTTTACTGTTATAATGATCTAAACAAAGCTTTCTCTATTGCTGCTGATGACCTTTCGTTTTTAGTCTGCTATACATTTTATAACACTCATAATGCATTTATGTGATATTCACTCTACATCTGCACTTTGGAACTTCTTGCCATTATGTACTGTGTGTATATTTTGATAAGAATTGATTGAAGGGCGGATCTGTGTAGTCTTTGCTTGTATGAGTTTCTTAATATCTTGACTTACTGTTAATGATGTAGTATGACTGAAAGGTGTAGCAATGCAAGTGCAAGTTCTACCTCAAGTTTGAATAGCAGTATTCCGGGTACAGAAGATGATCAAACCATTGCCAGTATTTTAGCTGAAGACGAAAATTCTCAAGTTGCTGCAAAGCTTGGGAAGAGACTCTCTCATTTGAATTCTATACCGGTAGATTCCCTTTGTCAAATTATTGATTTCTCCTCAAATAACCTGATGATATTTACTCTCTGCGCATGCTAAATTATCAATCAACAGTTTTCTGTATTTTGGTCCTTAATGAGAATCCTTCCATTTCTTCATTTTGCTTTTATTGGTAATGACTGACTAAAATGTTGAAGCAATACAATAGTTGATTTTAGTTACTACTGACATAGTTGAGCTGTTAGAATGATCTTACTTACGAATTCTGCAAAATATTTGTCAAACTCCCATCTTTGGTTTAAGAGTTTCTATTTCTGACTAACTAAGGTGGAGAACATGCTCATGAAAGAGCACAAAATCACCAATCTATGTAGTTATTTGATCAGCGTCAATCCCTTAGGGCGAGCTGAAAAGTGGTTAAAGAAAAGTTCCTCTAGAACTCTAACAAAAAGATTTTAGTTATGTTGATTATATTCAAGCCAAGCCATGAAGAAGTAGTTATCTGCCAAGGTTAAGGAAATAATAATTATCAAGTGATCCTTTTTGTTGAGTTTGTCCTCACTCTTTTGTAACATAAAAAGTTGCAGTTTACATCCAATTTTCTCATTATAAATGTATGAAACTTTCTTCGCCAATTAAGTGGATACTAGCTTCCTTGAACACCTCATGTCAGTTTAAAGCCTTCTTGTCTCGTTGGAGGCAGAGGGATTCTCTAGTCAACGTAATAGTAAAATCAATCATTATGATTGTGATCCCAATTTTAACTGTTCAAATACAATCTGCAGTAAACTGTTTACGTTTGTGGGTCCTTATCAATTCATTCTTTTTGCAGCACACTCCACGTGTTAATGGTGAGATACCTGATGTGAATGATGCAACCGTAGATCATGAACGACTGTCTGAAAGGTTGTAACTTGATCCTGTATGCTATTGACTTTAATTTTCTTCATTAGCTCATAACTTGTCTGTTGTAGTATGGGTTTATATCTTTGGCCTTTTCTTCAGTCGCTTAATGTTTACTTTTTTACCTTGACTCTCTTCCATGAGATTCACCAAGTATAGATTCTCTAAGTGGCATACAATCGTATGAACTAATTTCATAGACAAGTATCAGAGAGTCCCTGATTGATATGTTTGTTAAATACAGGGTATTCACCACCTGATATATTCCATTTGGTGGAACTGTGCATGCAAGTAGTCTGTCTACTTTCTTTCTCTGACAAATTTGTTTTTTGTTTAGGTTGGCTACATATGATTTAACAGAATTACAAATTGCAGGTGATGGAAATTGCCAGGTGTGTAATTGCATTCGATATTCGTTATTGTTCATTCTTAGACCTAGTTTTTGAAATATTGATCTTAGCTTGGAGAAGTCAATATGAACATCCCGTGCCAATATCTGCTTTTAACTACTGGTTAAACTTAACTATTACAGTTCCGAGCATTAGCGGATCAGTTGTTCGGTGATCCAGATCACCACAAATATGTGAGGAGACAAGTGGTCAAGCAGGTATGGACTCTGCATCTCTACTAATGCATCAAGTATTCAGTCAATGTATTCTAGAATAGTTAAAGTCTCATATGCAGTAAGGCTATGGTAGGGCTTGAATAATGATTTGTCTAGGAGCGGCTCAATACTTAAATAGTGATTTCAAATTGAATATTTTGGTTTAGCAATGACTTCTATTAGTTCTGTGATAACACAAGCATAACGACATTTGTAAGTTTTCTTGTGGAAGATATGCTTTCTGTGGTTTTTAATAGTTTCTCATCATTCTATCCTTGTCATTCTATTAATGTATACCCATCAATCTTTTTTTTTTTCCAGCTAAAGCATTTCAGAAAACTATATGAAAGTTATGTACCGATGAACTACAAAAGTTACCTGAAGCAGATGAAAAAGTTAGATTACTGTGGTGATGCCTATTAGTTTTGTTCCTGCAAAATTTGATGGCATATATCATTAATATGGGACTAAACATTTCTTTTCATGCATGAATGTTGTATGCTATTAGATCAGGGGAATGGGGTGATCATGTAACTCTACAAGCAGCAGCAGACCGAGTAAGTGCTTGCACACACTCTAATTCTTTATTTGAATCTTCATATGGAAACAAGTTGGCACTTGCAATATGTATAAGAATGTATGTTAACTTGTTACTTGATGTTTGTGCTATGCGACTTTTGTACAATGCTGAACAAGGAGCAAGCTCAACCTAGTTATTACTGTAAAGAAAAAACTTCTTCAATACCCTACCAGGTGCCTGTTATAGGCCAACTCAATCAACATCATACTTGTATATGATGAAACTTTGGTATTGAAAAGGTTTAAACATAAATTACATTTCTGGAATATGGTATCAAATTATCTAAATTAGCCTCGAGGGATTTTCTTCTTACTCTAGGGATAAACCTGGTCATGCTTCATGACTTGTATGATTCAAATCAGCCTACTAATGCATCTGTTGGACTCCCCAAATTCTTGTGTCTGAATATAGACTACTTGTTCCTTCCACAATTGGAAAATGCCATACCTAATGCATCCCGGTGTCCTTTCTTTCAGTCCACTGATTCTTTGAGTTTCTCTGAGTTATATGTAACTCAGCTTATCAATCATGAAGTGGTTCATATGTAAGAAGTTGAGACATAACTGATCCCATAATAAGGGTTTTAACTTTACATATCTCAAGCCCTGCAAGTTGCATGCTGTAATTTTGTATCATATTGCAATGTGGTTGATTTCTACTACGAATGATCGCTGACTTCTAAATGCAATTTCAGTTTGGAGCCAAAATTTGCTTGGTCACTTCTTTTCGTGACACTTCCTATGTCGAGATAATGCCCAACGGCAAAAATCCTACCAAAGGTAGTCATCATGTGTGTTATTTTTCATACTTGTCCTTTAACCAGTAGGAACTTTTTCCCTTCATCTTTGTCTTAGATTGTTAGTTGAATCACTTGTCATTTACATCTGATCTGACTGTTTTTGCATTTCTAGAGGTTTGGCTTAGCTTCTGGAGTGAAGTTCACTACAACTCATTGTATGCCAGTGGAGGTAATGAACACATCAATAACAACCAGACCCTTTTTGCTTGTTACTGAATGCTCTTGCATTGTCAAACCAGTGAAGCTCACTCACCATCTTTTATTCATTTACAGATGTTCCCACCAGAGCACCTAGAAAAAAGCACTGGCTTTTCTAGCTAGAGCACGGAGCCGGGCTACAGCGTGCTGTAGATGATTATGACTAACCAACCTTGGATCAGTTGCTGCTCTTGCACAATTCTTTGCAGCATCTTCCTTGGAATTCCAAGACAGCTGCATAGAACACAGATACTTTTATCAGCATTTCATGTAAAATTCTCTATCAAAAATAGACATTTTTTAAACTAAAACTAATTAGGACATTATTGGTATATTTGTACACAAGTTCATATAAACGCAGGTGTTATTATTATCATGAAGTTATTTCCACCATTATTATAAATCTTCTTCATCTTCTGTACTTACTGTTCTGATGGAGCCTTAAATGATTGCAATATAAGAGAAGAAATGAGTGGTTGCGGTGGGGATGGAGCTGATTAGTTCACAAAATATAAAGTTAAAATCCTGAAATAAGCAGCCCATACTATTCAAAAACGTTGTTTTGACATAAAAACTACAAATAACGAATAATGTGAGAAGCCGAGATTTTATGAGATTTAGCCAATGTTCTTTGGTTAGTTGTAAATGACCAAGCAACTAATCATTCACGCCATTAAAAGTCCCAAGTTAGATTTAGAATTAAAATCATATCCCTACTTCGATGTATTCTTAATCTTTTAAGAATCATAATTAAGTAATCAATAATAAGCTTTAGATTTAAGTGGAAAAATCAAGAAATTATTAGATGATTAGATATGTGAAGAACAACATTAAGAGAATAGTAAGACTCTCCTTAGTCTCCTACAGTAAAAATGGCAACATACTACACAATATAAATAAAACCAACTAGAACAATGACGAAGTATGGACACCATTATTTATCTGAGGCAAGTCAATTGTAGAATAAGTTGGTCAATTACAACAATAATAATAACATTTCAACTAGGGTTTCGCTGATACTCTAGAAAGTTTAGAAGTACGTAATTTTATTAAGAAATAAGACAAGTAAATAAATAAAACAAATAAGTTATTACAATAAAATATTTAAGTTAAGTAAGTTTAGACTGAATACCAAACGTAAGATTCAAAGGAAAAAGTTTTAAAAAAATTACGAGAAAGAGAAGAACCTTTCTATGTGAAGTTTTTTACCTGTTTCTTAGTACGCAAAAATTTTCTATTGAAAGTTACATCCTCAGTAAATTTTAATTTACATCTTCGGTAAGTTTTAATAAAGTTATATCTTTCATGATCACCTTTCTTTAGCTTTTTTTAGGTCTTTTTTTAAAGTCCCTAAATATACTCTTTTCTTTCATCTTCTCGTTGATTATATCTCTTCTTAATATGTCTGAATTACCTAAAGCTTGTCTCTTTTAATTTTTTGTAAGGACGATGATCAATTATTTAAGAAAAAAGTGCATTTAAGTAATCTTTTAGTTCATAGGTTTATTTTATAAGGTTTACAGCTATAATTAATTAATAATAAACACTATAAGAATCAAAAGACCTTAATGGTGAGAACTGAGACGTGCACTGCACTCTGTGTTTAATTAAGGCTTACAACTATCATTAATTACTAATAAATATTATAAGAATCAAAAGACATTAGAAAATGTGGGTTCTGAGAATAATGTGAGATCTGAGAACGTGCATCGCAATATTTTCCCACTATAGGACTAACTAATAAAAATTTAATACACAATACTATATCTTTTAAAAAATACATAGTAGGTTAAATTGAATTTTCAGTACTAAATTGGATATGGTTGATTAAAGTGTTAATTATAAAAAATTAAAATTTATTCAATTTAATAATAATAGCTCAAATTTTACGAAGTATTCTTCAAATATTTTTATTCTAAAAATATTTTGACTTAAGTTCTTCATTGAAGTAAATGACGTAACGAGTAATATCATATTAGTATTTTTATTACATTAATATCATATATTATATTTATATCATATATAAATTCTTTAATAAGGTTAAGATATTAAGATTTTTAAAATAATAATACACTCCTTTGTATATTTTACTTCATAATTATTTTAAATTTTGTCCGTTTTAATGTATTAAATAATAAAGTTAATATATGATAAAAATATAATATATGACAACCACGTTACAAAAATACAAATTTAACATAACTCAAGAATTTATAGTAGATCTATTATGCTAAAATTTACTTTATTAATTACGTCGTCTTGCAATTGTGATTGTTGATACAATCCTAAAACTAAAGTATCATAAATAGAATTTAACAGGCAGACAAAACCTCCATTTTCTTGTAAGAGTTAATTATTTAAGTTTAAGTATTTCTTTCATCTCACTTTTAAAACTTCAAAGGTATGAAACGTGGGAAGTTGATGCAAATTAAGATATAGCAACATTACCATTAATTAATATGATCAATCTTACCTGTAAATTAAGCAGATGAAGCTGGCCATGCCATTTGTTATTCAACTCTAAACAAGATCATATCTAAAAAATCTTTCTGAAGATTATTAATGAGAATTCAGATATCGTAATGACCTCTATAAATGCATGAATTGAGTCTGCCAAGAGCACATCGCAGCAAAAAACGAATAGAGATAGGAGAAGAATTCAGAGGAGGAGAAGATGGGTCCGATCCCTAAGCCTCACGTTGTTTGTCTTCCTTTGCCACTTCAGGGACACATAAACCCTATGCTCAGATTCGCAAAGCTTCTCCATTACAGAGGCTTTCACGTCACCTTCGTCAACACCGAGTTTAACCACAAACGTATGTTTGGTTTGACACATGACCCTGACACCGTTGATGGCTTTTGCTTCAGGAGTATACCTCTTGATCACCAACCTCCATCCACAGGAAACGGTGATGTAGCCCTTAACCTCGATGCCCTTATCAAGACTTGCAGACAGCACCTGCTGACACCATTTCGCGACCTTATTGACAAGCTCAATTCACAAGCTCCTCCTGTAACGTGCATACTTTCAGATGCTATATTGGGTCATACTGTTATGGTTTCTCAAGAATTGGGAATCCCCCACGTTCTCCTCTGGGCTGTGAGTGCATCTGGGTATTTGTACATCATGGAAAGTTATGCAAAGATGAGAAACTCCATCGCTCTTCTGAAAGGTAAAGATGAAATATGAATCATCAAGTTCGTAAAATTCCAAGTTTGATTATTATGCAATTGATTATTATATGATTATATCCTTATGCAGATGGAAGCGGAGACATAGCTGAGCATCTGGATATCTTCAGAAAGTTCATTCCAGGACTCAAGGGTGCTCAACCGGAAGATGTAATGAAATACCTCCAATCCCTGAACGCAACCGAGACTAACGAAAATGAATTGGAGAACGCCCTGGTCCCATCAGCAATAGTATTTGATATTTTTGAAGCCATGGATCAAGAAGCATTACGTTTCATTTCATCAACCTTTCCAAAGGTCTTCAGCATTGGCCCTCTGAATTTACTTCTCAATACTATTCCTAAAGAACCCTACAATCTGATAGGTTGCAACTTATGGAACGTAGAGTGTGACTGCACTAAATGGCTTGATTCCAAGCAACTCAACTCTGTGATTTACGTGAATTTTGGAAGCATGACGGTGATGGCGCCGGAGAGAGTAGTTGAGCTCGCTTGGGGTCTAGCTAAAAGTCACTGCAACTTCTTATGGATAATAAGACCTGGTTTTGTCAAAGGAGAAAAAGCCATACTTCCGCAAGAATTTGTAGATGAAACTAAAGAAAGAGCTTTTCTGGGCAGTTGGTGTGAGCAGGAGAAAGTTCTCAACCACCAATCCGTTGCAGGATTCATAACACACAGTGGATGGAACTCAACTATTGAGAGCATCTCTTCTGGGGTGCCCATGATTTGTTGGCCGTTCTGCACTGAACATTTGGACAACTGTAGGAAGAGTTGCAATGAATTGGGTGTTGGCGTTGAACTAAGCGATAACTTCACCAGAGAGGAAGTCGAGAATGTTGTGAGGGAGGTCTTGAGTGGGGAGAAAGCTAAGAAGTTGAAGATCAAGGCTTTGGAATGGAAGAAGAAAGCAGAAGCTGCAACAAGTAATGCAGGAACTTCGTTGGAGAACTTAGACAAACTGGTCAATGAAGTTCTTCTGTAAAACACCATGGTCATTGCTAAAGGGTATACTTAATTTGATGAATTGATGAGAAGTTCAAGTCGAAATGAACATGACAGAATGGAAGTGCACCCCCTCATATTCTTACAATTAATTAGTTCATTGTAATTCATGTGTAATATTATTAATTTATTTAATAATAATTTTACTTTTCTATATTTTGTCGATTAGGAAAAACAAGTTCATGAAAGTGCAAAATTCCCCAATAACACCCTTGTTGTGGTTAAGTTAATCAATTAATTAGATTATTAATTATAAGTAAATTAGTTTAATCATTTTTAATTATAAAATTTAAATAAAAATAAAAAAATTAACCTAAATTTGACTTCTTCATGATACAGAGGGCTGCGTGTGTTAGAATAAAGTATAAAATTTGTGTGTATCAATGCTGATATAACATATAATAGTTGAAAGTTTAATTTAGTTCCGTTTCCATTCATTCACATTTTGTAAACTTTAATTAATTAGTAATGGTTTTAAAACATAGAGTTTAATTGTATGAAGATAGTTGGTAAGTAAAAAATGATTAATCACTCTAAAGTAATTAGCAAAAATATTCTACTATTCTTAATTAATAATGACTTGAAAAATGTTCAGTGTAAATTAAAAGATAAAAAGATAATATTCAAATATCAATTATAAGCTAATTATTAATTAGCGAGGTCATATATGATTAAATTTAAACAAAGTACACACTTACTCTATAATCTATATCTAATTGAAATATTAGATAATGAAATGGATAGATTAAGTGAATCCTTGTTGTGGTGCTCTTAATATTTGAATATTCATTATATATTTATAAACATTAATCTTATCTATGAATTTAAATTTAATTAGAGAAATAAAGATAAATTAAATTAGTTTATTATCTAATTTTAGTTCTAATTATGAATTGTAATTATAATGTATAACAATTATTAATATATTAAGATTTTAATAGATCAAGTAAAGAGAGAAGTTTTAATTTAAATTAATTTGAACTTAATTACAAAATTTAAGAAACTTTAAGAATTAATTATAAGTTATTTAATATTATCAAGGTTAAATCCTACTTATAATTAAAATTAAACTTTAATTATAATCAAAATTTCAATTTTAATTACAATTAAAAAAAGTTTAGTTTTCTTAATTAAAGGGAAAACTCAATGGAACTACCATTCTTGGCAATCTCTCTCAAAATGGAATTATATTTTCTTTACTCTGTGAATATTCAAAGCTGACATTGGAATAGCTTATTTTTTGATGTTCGATCAAAAGAATTAAAGTTTTTGAAGAATACCAAATTTTTAAGTTTGTCTTTATTTTTTTTTCATTCATGCTTCAAAGTTAATCTATTAAATAAATTTAATGTGAAATTATATAAATTATTCTCCTTTATTTGTAATTTGGCTTCAATTAGTTTTCTGGCAGTGCATGAGAATCTTTTTAATTATTTAAGTCAATTTATATATTCCTAGCCCATGTTAGATCACATCTAAGTATATTTTTAATTTTATATTTAATTCCAGCTTCAAATCAGATTAAAAAAATTAAAAATCTAGCTAGATATGTTGAGTTATTCAAACTTTTTTTTTGAATGAGAGAATAACTGTTATCTCGAAGAATAATGATCCAACACACGGTCGGATATATCGACTCAAACATGAAAGCGACTATAGAAAACAGACGTCCTAGCAAAAGAGTGGGCTCCCCTATTTCCTGAGTGCCTAATCCTAGAAATAGAGATATTGTCCCTAGTGTATAAAATATCCTTACAACCCGAAATTATAAGACCAAAATAGGAAAAATCCATAGAACTAGAGTTCAAAGCATAGATAAGGAGCTGACTATCAGTAAAAATAGAACCAACTTGTAACATACCATCATGAGCAAGCAGCAAGCATTGCCAAAGAGTTAGCGCCTCTATTATCGCGGGACCTCCATTGCCGAAGAGTTAGTGCCAATAAAAAATAACCTTCTCCATCCTCAAACAAAATTCCAAAACCAAGGAAGCCAGAATCTGTAAATATTGAGCCATCAATGAAAGCTAATCAACTAGAGGACGACGTCGTTACTGCTGCTGTTCAAAAAAACAATGGCAAACTGGGAGCATCATTATGAAGAGTTCCAGCGGACTACAGCTCTTTGAAGTCCGAATAGTAAGAATTAGCTTGGGTATGGATGTGTTGTGGCGTAACTCGTTTATCATGCCGTAGTTTTTCGTTCCTTACTGACCATAGCTTCCATGCCTGAATACCAACTCTGGCGGCACGATCTCTTCCTGCTGTCTCAATAACATAGGCAAAAAGGTCCTGAAAAGATGACAAAGAGGATATTAGAAACAATCCTGCTAACCTCCATAATTCCATAGCCATAGGACATTCAAGGAACACATGCTTCATGGATTCATTTTCATGACAAAACAAGCATTTCAAGTAAGCATCTACTCCTCGTTGTTGCAAATTATCTTTAGTTGGTAACACTCTACGACAACACCACCATAGGAAATCACGAACTTTTGGAGGTACATTAAGAGATCAGATTTTTTTCCATACAATTCCATGCAGTTATTGTCCACTACCTCCTAAAACCGCTAGCGCCTCATAATAAGTAGTTTTAACTGAGTAAATCTCTTTCCTGTCACAAGTCCAAATGATTTTATCTGGTTTGGGGCGCCTAATGCTCAGTTGGATACCTAGAATAGCATTCATGTCATCAATACTGAAATATGACAGCAACTTCTCACAGTCCCATCTCCTCTCCCCTTTGATGAATAAGTCACATACCTTTATAGCATCATGAATTGCCATAGGATCGTCGTCTGGACGAAAGCTACCATCCTTTGGAATCTAGGGATCCCTATTAACATAGATACTTTGGCCATCCTCGACCCTCCACCTTACCCTCCTTAACAATACTTTTTGAGCAAACAATACACCTTTCCAAACTAAGCTATAGTTGGAACCCAACTAAGATGTTAAAAAATCCCCACGAGGGAAATATTTAGCTTTGAAAACCTGATATAAAAGAGTGTTATTGTTAACAATAAGTCTCCACCCTTGTTTCCCCAAAAGAGCAATGTTAAAACATCGGAGGTCTCTAAAACCCATATCGCCCACCGACTTCTCACATCACATGCGATCCCATGACAACTAATTGATACCCCTACTACCCTCCTGACTTCCACCCAACCAAAATTTATTCATCAGAACTTGTAGCTCATGACAAGTAGCAGCCGAGATATGAAAGACATTCATGCAATAAGTTGGGATAGCCTGTATGACAGCCTTGATTAAGATCTCCCTACCCGCCCGTGATAAAAAACGGTTGTTCCAATTATTTATACACTTCCACATCCTGTCTTTAAAAAACGAGAAAATCTGCCACTTGCTTCGTCCAATTAGAGAAGGTAAGCCCAAATAGTTACTATGACCCAAAGGTAAATGCACTCCAAGTAAATCAGAAATGGCTTCTTAACATCCAATATATGGGCTAAAAAGAATACCAGACTTACCATAATTTATGGACCAACTAGAAGCTTTTTCATAAACACCCAGAATGCTTTTAGTTTGAGTAGCTTTAGAGACCGAGCCATTAAAGAACAGCAGCGAGTCATCGGGGGAAAATAAATGTGATATCCTGACAACCTAACTTTGGTCAGCATCCATGAATCACCTCACGCTTTTCACCATTTCTCAACAGAAGTGAAAGTTCCTCTGCTACAATTAGAAACAAAGAGGGAGAGATAGGATCACCTTGCCTCAGCCCTCGACTCGGGACAATACGGCCCACCTCTTTGCCATTAACCGAAATCAGATAGCTCATGTTAGATGCACACATCCGCATCCATTGAACCTAAACAACAGAAAACCCTAGAGTTGTCAGCATTACAAACAAATATTCCCAACTGACCCTATCATAGGCTTTTGCAATATCAATCTTTAGTGCACAAGAACCAGAATTTCCCCAGGACCGTTGTTTCAAACCATGTAAAGTCTCAAAAGCCACAATAAAATTATCCGTAATTAATCTTCCATAAATAAAAGTAGATTGGTTCAAATAGATAATCTTGGGCAAAATAAGCTTCAAACGAGTGGCTAATGCTTTAGACAATATCTTGTAAAGCACATTGCATAACGCAATTG
>JANZLD010000003.1:4689278-4708563 GCA_026413575.1 Erythroxylum carthagenense | reverse complement strand
GTAACCTTATTGAAAGCATTTAAAATTATTCTATTTCTTTTGGCATCACGTTGCTTCAGTTGGATCTTCAGTATGTGGGCTGAAGGTTGGATCATTAATGACTGACTTGAACTTCTTCTTCCTCCTCCCATACACCTTCAAAGGCCTATCACCAACTTGTGTAGGGACTTTTTGTTGAGGCAAAGATTGTACCAAACATTTCATATTTTACATAAGTACATAGTTTCTCCTTATATTTTTCATATTGAATCCTTTGGCATGGACCAAAATGTTGCAAGACTAAGACCTGAAAAGGAATGTTAATATCCCATAATGCTAAGCTACTAAAATTTTGTCTTTCCTAAGAAGATTCAGCAGGTTATGGGGTTTTGAGTGCAGAATGACCAGGAAGAAATATGTTCTCATATCTTCTGAATCTTTCTAATGATTCCAAGTAAATCTTCAGCTTTTAATGGTTTGACCAGATGGGCATCCATCCCTGCCTGAACCATCTTCTTGTCTACATCAGAGCTATGTGCTGTTAATGCTATTATGGGAATGTGAACTCCATATCTGCTTTCCTCCTTCCTAATCAGTTGTGTCGCTTCAAACCCATCCACTGGCTCCATCTGATGAAAACATAGTGGGATTCAACATTAGATACTGTAATTATTTGGTTATAAAAATAAAAAAAGGAAAAGGTCAGGGTTCTTACTACACAGTCCATCAGAATATAATCGTAAGGAACCACAGTGGAAGCTGTTTGTTCCTTTTTGTGAGGTAAACACATCCGAACCAGATCTACAGCTTCTTCTCCATTTTCACATACATCAACAATTGCGCCAAGCTTTTTCAGAATGATCATAGCCATCTTGCGTAACACTCCGCTGTCATCAGCCACCAAGAATTTCATTCCACTCAGAGGTTTGCCATTGCTTCTTGTGCTCGTATCATGTTCTTCTATCTCTGACACTCTAGGTGGGAGCGTTTCTACTGGAGAAATGCTTGAGTTGGACGTGGCAGTAGCCTGAATTGAATCAGGCAACAAAGATTTGCCATCAGTTTGCTTTTCCAGTGGCTGTACGTCACAAGACGGAGATACTGATTCTGTTCTATTCAAATGCTTTAAGTAGGAAGAGACTGAATCTTTGTAAATGTTCTGTGATTGCATTGTACTATCCTTTTTCCTTTTAGAGGAATCTCCTGATCCCGAAGAGAAGCTGTCCATGAACTCCGGTAGAAGTCCTATAATTCGATACAACCGAGAACCATGAAATGGCTGTGACAGAATTTCATCTTTGGGATCGATCCTGTCCTGATAAACTCTTGTAATGCCAAGTGAAGCTGGTTTATCTAACCAAACAACCTTGCAAGAACCACTAGGAATGGATCTTTTAAATTCAGAAACAACCCTGTATAGCTCCTGATAAGGACCAGCATTGGCATCAATCACAAGCAACGTAAATCCTGGAGAACTGCTATTTCCAGGAACCTTTTCATCTGTACCATCCAGAGCACTCAAAGGGAAATCCTTGTACCCTGTGCCAGAAGTGTCACTTCCAGAACCCAAATCTGACTTGTCAGAGGAATAAACATGGGAAGCATTTTTGCACTTTATTTTCCTTAGTACCTGATGAAGACATTCCCACTGCTCTACAACTGATACCTTTATCCCCAGGCTCTCTATAAATTTCCTTGTAGTTCTTCCCCTTTCTTCATCTTGAATTAGCAGAACAATACGCGACCTATCAATTCCGGGACTAGAACAAATCATAGACAACCGGGGACTGCTGGCAGGAATAGTGAAGCTAGGAACACGAGTCCTAATATCATTTTCTGGATTTGGCGTTTCACGGGTATCAGATGTAGTGAGAAAAATATTGAACTTGAAGCAAGTTCCTTTTTCTCCGATCGGTTTGTCAACTATCTCAACTTCACCACCCATCAGTCTTACCTGTTTTTGATATAGAATATCATTAGCACATTACATCCTTCTTACATTTAAGCTGATTCAATCACGTGAGCAGGAAACACAGTAAGGTATGAAATACGAAGTTTAATAGATAAGAACAATGGTTGATTTGTGGGAGAGTTTACATACCAAAGATTGAACAATTCCTAGTCCTAGTCCAGTGCCCCCTTGTCCCAGAGCAGTTTCTTTGACTTGAACAAAATTTTCAAAGACTGAACTTCTCTTCTCTTTTGGTATTCCTTTGCCTGTGTCATCCACTTCAAACACAAATTCCATATAGTTAAGATTCTGCTTCACTCCATTTATGGGTTCCAATTCATTTCCTTCTTTTTCTTTGCACAATAAGCATGAAAATTGTTCCCAGAAACTGTTCTGATTGCCTGCAATTATCATGCTCTGCAAGCTCGGTTTTCTAGCCCAAGCTCGAACCGAAACATGCCCCTCAGATGTAAACTTTACAGCATTACCCACTAAGTTACACATGATTCGTTTCAGCCATAGCCTATCTCCTTTTACGATGGAAAATTTAAGAATGGAGCTATCACAGGAGTCCAACACCACATCTACACCTTTTCTCATTCCTATGGTATAATAGAAATCTACTACCTCTTCAAGAAGGTAAGCTATATTAAACTCCTCTTCTTCAAGCTGCATCTTACCAGCTTCAATTTTTCTTGTGTCAAGGACATCATTTAATAGACCTGAAATAGATATGTATATTATAGAAGAAGAATTAGGTGCTTCATCGAAATTTGGTAAGAAAGACATGAATTGGAAGTACTAATCTGTGAGTTTACCAACTAAATCTTTTGCACAGCCATCCATCTGTTTCAGGTATGTCTTCATCTTGGAACCTGGAGATACTTCTCCATTGCATATCTCAATCCAACCAGTAATTCCTGCCAGTGCATTGAGAATGTCATGGCTAGCACTAGCAAAAGCATTACTTTTGTTCATGTTCTTTCTCTCCGCTTGTTGAGTTGCTTCCCATTGTTTTATCAACGCTGATCGTATGCAAGTGTCATTTACTGCAGCCGTAACAATCAACGACACAAAAAAGTGGATAGAGATTACCACTCCAACCATCATTCCTACCAGTAAAAAGAGAGCAGTTCTAGAGTTCCTATGAACAGTGTGCAATAATCCATTGTAGGGTAAAGCCAATACGTAGACCTGCTCATATTTTGAAATGTTAGATGTGAAAATAAGCAGAATTTGAACAAGTTATAGGAATTGATAATGGAAACTGTTTCCAGTGATTAATGAGCCTATGTTTCCGTATGTCAGATTTCTGGAAAGATCGTGCTAATTCTCCTGTGATCTCCATATGCATAGGAAATAAACTTAGTCATTCTCTTCTGCTAGTTCATATATCACAGATTACATCTTTGTTATTGGTTGCATCTTTTTCTAGACATCGAAAGGGGATCAGAAAATTACCGATGGAACTCCCAAAATTTCAAGTGTAGAGCAGTAAACTTGATACTTGGTTTCCCCAATCTGAACAGAAGAAACCTTTTGCCCTCCATCACCAGGTATGCATGAAAGCTGTTCAACATGATTCAGGGTTCCTCTCACTAGTGACCACAAGGACACTGATGTCCCATTCACCATAACTCTAGTGTTCATTAGTCCTCCTGCAAGTTCTTTCCCATCTTGTGTTACTAAGACCAAGCTCCCGCCATGAAGAACCAGACCATGCAGGAAGTCAGCTAATGCTTTCGCCGGAAACCCGAGAGAGACAACTCCTCGTCCATTTACACTAAATGCGTTCAGGATAAGAAGATCTTCATCTCCGTTCATTCCTCTTCCTGTTGAAGCATAGCCATTAGTACTATTCAGTGCCTCTGGGACCAAGCTTGCATCGAACCTGATGGAAAAATTAGACTTGATGGGAACTCCCTCAGGTTTTCCTGTATTAGGGTCGACAGTTTGCTTATACGAAGTGAAGGGTTCCATGGAGTTTTGGTTCATATGATTGGATAAACCTGTACTGTTTTTAGAGTAAATTGCAAAAGTTTGATTTCCATCATAGTAATATGAGAAAAATGAACCTTCAACTCCTATGTACATGGCATGAGATACGTAAGGAATTACTGAAAGTGCATTGAACAATAAGGGTGCCACCTGCAAGAAAATAGTTTCATATCATGAGCTGTGTAAGCTTAAATAAGTAAATTTACAATTTCTTTTGATAAATATCCTTACCTTGCATTCGACACTAGATGGAACCAGATCACTTCCATTCAATGATGAGGCGACCAGTCGAGCTAAACCAATTGCAGAAGAGTTTACAGGATGCAATAACTTAACAGAAGAAGTCTCAAGTTGTGTTTGTAACATAGAGCTTAATTGGTGGAAGTCCGAATCTATGCTCTTCTCCATCTGCTTAACCACACTATACCACCATGGAACTGTAATAATGGGGATTAGCAGCACTCCGATGGTCTGCATATTCAAGTTTTTTACGACAAACTATGAGCACAACAAATTTCTTCATAGGAAAATCATAAAACTTTTGAAACAAAACCAAACAAATGTTAGAGAAATGAAAAAAAAAAAACTTTTCGAATCACACATAACCTTAAGAATTTGTTCTGATTGTTTTTAACTTAGTTTTTCTTTAGTAGTAATAACGATCAAGTATTAATATTGCATGATCTTGTTTTCATGGAGTTCATCACCAGAAGAATGAAGCTGAAGAAAGGCCTCGAAGCTATCAGCAAGTTGTGCTTCATTACATGATCCTTAAACTGTGACGCCATTGTCATTTTTCTGCATTTGCAAAGAACAAACATAGAAGATCAACGATATAGTTATCTTCCAAGTCATCATCTAAGGAATATCATATCTCTCTCACTTTCTCCTAATGCAAATGCAATTGCAACCATGTCAAACTTTCATCCAAAATAGTTCTTGAAGAAGATAGAAGCACTATAATCCATAACTCGTCGGATTTTACCCTCTGATTTTGGTTGGAACTTAACAAAAATGGAGAAAGAATCGACCTGTGGATTTAGTACCTCTAAGTTTAGATTTGGAATCCCAAAACAATTATGTACATAAATTGTTATGCAGGTACTTGCAACAATGCATAATTCACTATCTGCTTCACAAATTCGTTCTTCCTTTGAGATTTTCAACACTTATTATCACATTTTTCCTCTTAAATTGCGGAATTCCTGAATTGTTTGATGAGAAGATTAAATTTATTTTTTTTCTTGCTTCAGATTTGTGTCTTTTTATTAGAAATTGTCAGCAATCCAAACTATTTATTAATAATTATCTCTTTTTTCTTATCTTTTGACTTTTGACATGGAGGGGTTAATATGTATATGTAAAGAAGATCACAATCAAGAAACATAATCTGGATACATTAAACAGCACATGATGTACACAGTAACAAGATCAGAAAGGTAAATTTAACAAAAGGAAATTGCGTTATGTAATATCTTTGCAGATCTTGAAACATTTAAGTAGCAGATCAATAGCAGAATTAGTTCTTTGCAGTTCATGATCTGATAATTAATGTTTTGGACTTTTTTGTAGTAACTTATATTAGGCAATGTCCACAAAATGATTATAGGTTACAGCCACAATATCTTCCTTTCTTCAGGAGATTTTAAGAATCTGACAAAATCACAAATATCATTATGATACTCAATTTTTTTTCAATTCTTGATCTTCTTTCATAAATATTAACCCATTACAAATGGTCTTTTTTCCTCAATATTAATCCAAATTTCAATTTTCTAACTTACACATTAACTTGTGCAGGTAGAAATTTGGTACATTATCTTAGGACTTTGAGGATATTGTCATTTCTAATCTAAGCACATCTTAACTAGTAACTATAAGCCTTGCAAAACTTAACTATCAAATTGTTCATTACAATATGCAGACATGAAGCTGTGTTTCCAAAAGATCAAAAATTCTCTATTGTCTTCCCGTTATCCAAGATTGTGTAACTCTATACTTAGGTTAAGTAAATTTACTAGCCATTGTAACCATTCTTATGTGACTTCTGCCATCTCCATGCTATCCTTAAACTCTCTTCAAGATCTGTAAACTGAGCTGACCAATTCATCTCTCTGTATATCTTAGAAGGATCACTGTAAACTTCAGCGTAATCCCCCGGTCGACGGCTAAGAAATTCGACTTTAATGTCAACGCCTGTTGCCTTCTTACATGCTTCAACAAATTCCTTCACTGATCTACCTGTAAGTGCAATAGAACCACGTAACCCCTTATCAGCTTAGAACATGAATAAGAGGTACATTATGTGGTCAAAGTTCAAACCTTTTCCAGTGCCAACGTTGTAGATACCAACTTTGCCACGTTTAGCATGGGCAAGAGCTTTTACGTGAGCATCAACCAGGTCTGTGACGTCAATATAATCTCGTATGCAGGTCCCATCTGCTGTTTTGTAGTCCGTACCTCTGACCTACAATCAATAATCAAGTTCATCTTTAACTTGGATTCTTTTCTAAACTTTTTGTAGATATGCAGAACTGCCCTCTTTTGTCTATCAGATGTTACCTTCAATCCAGGTATGATTCCTCTAGCTGCATCGAAGCAAGCACCGGATATTCGACCATGCTCACGGAGTTCAGGCCTAGGAGCTTCCCCCAATCTCCCATCTGGGTCTGATCCAATCACATTAAAGTATCTGAAAAGTCCAGATTTGATCGGTCATCCTCAACTACATACACATCCTGATTGTTTTCCCAAAATTCAGACTGGAAGGTTAACATGAGACTGAAAACACTTGACAGCAGAGTAGAACTGACCGTAGGATCATGACAGCCATGTCATTGGTTTTGGAGAAGTCAATTATGATATCTTCAGCCATCTTCTTGGCTTTCCCATATGGATTGATTGGAGCCTGGAACAAATTTTTCAATGGAAACAACAAATTGAGCCTTATCAGAGTCTCAAAACAATATGATTAATCTCAGAAATTGGCATAGAAATTAAAGAATCTTACTTGAGGGGTTACTTCTGTAATTGGCATCTTGTCAGGCTCTCCGTATGTTGCACAAGTACTAGAATAGATCAATGTCTTCACATTGTGTGCAGCCATTGCCTCCAAAACAACCAGGGTGTTGGAAGTAATGTTATGATAGTATCTGCAAAAGATTATGAACATTGAAATTATGATGCTTACAAATGTAATAAAAAAGGACAGACCCTGGAATAAGAACAGATGAAGACTGGAAAAAAAGAAAAGTAGAGCTCACCTAAGAGGCTCAAGGGTACTTTCCCCAACATAAGCAACAGCAGCAAAATGCATCACAGCATCAAAAGCATTTTCAGCAAATATTTTGTTTACCTGAACTACTGTTAAGAAAAAGTCTACATTACACTACATTATTAAGCACAACTGTACATGAAGGAAATGTCATCTGGATACTACTTTTGCATCTCCCAAGTCAGCATATATGAATTGAAGTCTTCCAGGCTCAGGATATAGCTTCTGCAGAACTTTAACAGCACCGAGATTCCCTCGAGAAAGGTTGTCCTGTCAACCAAAACAGTAGCATGTAAGTGCAAACAGTCTAGTTTAGACTCAAATTAAACTTAGAACTGGATTCTTCTGTATAGAACATGCCACTATTGTCACTCGGTACGAGTCCTTCAACAGTCGAAGTGCGGCGTGAGAGCCTATGTAACCAGCACCTCCAGTAACTAATACATGTGTCACCCCCAGTTCATGACGAGAAAACTAGAGATCAAGCAAAAAAGCTGTTAGATGAGGGTGAATTGCAAGATAGTTACAAGACCCTCTCAAGGTAGTAGTTGCACACCATAGCAGCGTTGTTAGTACTTGATTGGAAGAGAGCAAGAATACAAATTACAAGGATGACGGCAGCAGCAATGACCTTCCCAGAAAAATGGGGTTTCCCTCTGGAATCCGTTAAATCCATGCCTAAGCAGGACAAGATATGAAGTTTTCATTAACATTAGTTCCACATCAGAAATCAGTCTGAAATTTCTTCTGCAATGTGTAAAGGTCAATTTAGATACATTTCTTAAGAACAGGATCTCTCATTAAGAGGTAAAACATTAATTTATCTAAGCAAGCCCTTCTTTAGATTCTCATATTCAGTTTGGTTGCTACCATTTCTTGGAATAGTCCATTCGAAGGTGTCAAATTAAAATTACATACATGCAGATGCATATATATGTCTTTCCATGTTAAGAAGTTCAAATTCCTGATGACTGCCTTAATGAGCAACAGATGCATCAGGAAAATTATTTCCAGGAAACGTTAGAAAATCATTGTAGACAAAACTGTACTCATAAGGAACTTAGAATCATCACAAGAACTTGATGATTAAATTTATTTGAATGCATCTACATTTTCTTAATGTTTTCTTCTTCCACTGTTGTATTTTCTTTATAGAAAAAACAGGATCAGATTGCGAGAACTTGCCCAACAAAGAGTAGTTACGAAATTGTAGGTCCAACAACCTTATGCAGGAGCCGTACAACCTTATCTAGGAACGGCAACAAACTTATCTGGGAATAGTAACAACCCCAGGTTTTTCTCAGGTCAAAGTAGAAATGGCAGATTCCTTGTTCACATTCACCAGTTAGAAATCGCAAACTACTTGATCATTTTGATTAGGAAACCAAAGAAAGAGAAAATCCCTGCTTTCAATTCGGAAACCATACTGATAATTCAAGAACTTTGACAACATTCTATACCAGCAAGAACAGTTGAAGAAAAGAACTCACCTCGAGAGGGCAAAAAAAAAAAGTTGACAATGGAAGTTACGGTCTTGACAGGAAACTTTTCCCGAAGAAATTCAACTGCAGACGCAATTGTTGAGGGTCATGAAGGTGAACAGGCAACGATGCTTACAGTCTAAGAAAACTATAATCTGTCATGAATGTGATCTCATCCTGAAACGGCAGGAAAGCCGTCAGCTGAAGAAAACCAATGAAAAGTCAACTTAAACCAGCAAATCTAAAACAAAAGCCGCCCATGGAAAGACCATAAATATAATACAATAGTATCGTTGAAAATTTATGAGCCATCCATATCAAAACAGCCAACCGAAAGAGCCATGGAACAAATCGTTAATTCCGATACTAGATATTTAACCGATACATGATTAAATATTTCAACTTCAAAACAACTGGATTAAGAATTTTCTTACGAGAAAGAAAAACAAAGCAGAAGACAAAACCAAAGAGAAACAAAAACTGACAAAAGAACTCGCAGAACTGACCAGAAACGAGGGCAACGGAAAGAATTGAGGGAAACCAGAAGAAGAAACGAAGAGTTCTTTCTTTGCATTAAATGGTATGATGACAAGTGGCTGTTGCAATATATAAATACCGAAGTCAACGGATACGAGGTAACAAACGAACGAACGAGAAAAGCTGTTACGTATTGTAAAATGAAGGAACTGAAACAATCAATAATAATATAACATAAAATATAGCAAGCCAGAAGTCCAAGTGTAGTGTGGAGAAGATGTTTGAAAAACTCTCGGTTGAGAGAATATATAGGATGGATGGACCAAGAGTGTGAAAGAAAGAAAGACCGACCCCTGAAAGTGATAGGAAAAGATAATTAAACTGAGATGGCGAGGACATGGAGAAGAGTTATGGCGGTTTTGGTTTGGACCCAGTCCAGGTCTTCAGGAGATAGCGTTTCCAAAGGGAAAAGAGGAGAGCTCAACCATGTGAATGTAGCCACGTTTTTTGCTCACATTAACGCTGGCCTTTCAGGTTGCTGTCCATGCACACCTATGATGTGGGTTACTTGTGATCAAAAGCTTACACTTTGTTTAACATTCTTCTCCACGAGCAACATCTTCCATGGACATGGACATTGTGTCGAACCGTTTAAATGTTTTCTTTTCCCATCGAAAGCAAGATTGGTGTGTACATGTATTTATTCATGAAACCAATAACTTGCACGTATTATTTTCCCCTTTCCCCTTCTCTAATCATAAATTGCATATGAACTAATTATATAACTAATGAACAAACGAGAACATATTTTCAAGAATATATATTTATTATTTAGAAGAATTAAGCGATGAAATTAAAATATGTTTATTATTTATAATATTAATAACCACTTAAATCCATCAATTACTATTTTTTTTATACATGATAAGATTTTTCTTGATTTTTTATTTTTCATTATCATTATCTAATGTGATTTTAAGAAAAATAGTGAGAAAGAGTAGAATTAGGAGTAATCCTTCTTTATAGTTTAGCTTAGGTTAGGTAAAATGTCTTTGTACTGAATATTATTACTTGTTAAATGTATCAATCACCCAATTTAATGAATTAGGTAGATTGATGTATTGGGTTACTTCCTACTTTTGGTTGTGTTATTTTGATAAATAATAATTTATGTGAAATAATTTATTTGAGAATCATATCTCTTTTTTATAGGTAACTAAATTTTATAGTTTCTAAAAATAAGTGAGATTATAATAACATAGATCAAAGAGTATTTTAAGAAATATAATTTAATATTATTGAAACTTTACTTCAAGTTTTTTTAATTAAAAATTTTAAAGCCAACTCAAAGGTAAAATCATACAAAAGCAAGTTGTGAGATCTCAAGTTATTCTTCTTAATTCATTAATTAGCTTTGCCATTAAGAAACTAGGAGTAGCATGCTATGCTATACTTTGTGAGATCTTAAGTTACAAAGGTTATGAAATAATATACTCTTAAAGATATAGTTAATCGAAAGTAATCACATTAATTCATTAACAAGTTCGGCTAACCTAGAGCTTTTTAGGTACCAAATCTTGTTTAATAATCAAAACAAGTCTCATTTTTATAACATCTTAAAGTATGTGAATAAAAGAGATGACATTTAGTCTAAACCGGCTTGCTCCACCTCAACCCTAGGTTAGCAGGTTAGGTCTAAGTTGATCGGGCTAGGGTTGAGCTTGGGCTCTAACTCAAGCTGTTCAGATTTGGTCGGATTAAGCCTGAGGTCAGAAATATATAAACAAAACGATGTCATTTTGAAAAAAATGGCACCGAATGAAACTCAGGCTAAGGATACCTCAGGCTTTGTTGTCTCAAACATGAGCCCAAACAGTAAAAATTAGGCCAAGCTTTGATTTAGATGGGCCTGAGCTCATATTCTTATTTTCCTATTGATAAAATTAAGACCACAAAATCTATACAACTAACCAAGTAAAAATCTCGTTTTAGGGTGAGAAATTCTTGATCAACTTATTTTTGGCAACTGAATTAATTAAGAATTAAATCTTTTCATGGTATGGTTTGACTTAATAAGAAGGTAAATGAATGTACCTAGTAATGGTAGACTTAGGATCATCTATTGTAGGCATATTTAATGACTTATTAGCTTCTTCTTTTTCTATTTGTTCATATTAAAGGAATGAAAGTCTTTTCTTATAATCTAGGACATGTAGGGTTTATATAACATAAAACTAAAATACTATCATGATTAAATCATCTATAATACATCTTGAATTAAGTTTAATAAATAAAAAAGAGTTGAACGTTTTATAACTACAACTCAAAATCATTAAATATTGAAGGCACTTAATCATTTATAGATTGTATATTTTAAATAAATTATTTAACAAATTAATAATTTAAAATTAAATCAAGTTAATTTATTTAACAATTTTAATTTATTTTTATACACAAAACCTATCTCTTGCATAATTTAAGAGAGTAGTATTTAATAATACATATAATTAAAAATTCAATCAATTCCACTAATTTAATTATGAAAATCTTGAATCTATATGACTTTTTAGCTTAATTTTTTAATTTTCAATTCAATTCTCATTAATAATCTTTGTTGTAAAAAACTAACAAATTTATTAATTAATCACTTAGTCTCGTAAATTAATCAAGTTTTGTATATATAAATAAATAAATAAAATTTTATTTAATAATCTCCTTTTTAATTAAACTTTATAGATAAAAACTGTCTTTTTCAATCATATATTTATTTTTTAAATTTTATTTAATATTTAATCGATCTTATAATTGTTACGAACCTTTTAAACCTTAAAAATTTTGTATTAATAATCTAACTTCCGGTTTAATTTTTAAATAATTGATTATTTGATTTACATACAATAAATACATTAATTTATAAGACAATTAAAAGTGAGGGTCTTTGACTTCATATAATAAATAAAGAAGACCATAAAGTAATTTAGAGTCAATGTATATATTTGTCTATGGGGTTATTAAAAGATCAAATGTCTCTGAAAATATCTCTGAAATTATTAATTTACCCTATTTTTAAAATACATTAATCGTTGATTTATGTATCAAAAAAGTCAAAATTGGAACCTTACCAGCATATCCCCATACACACTCACCCACCTAATACATTAATGATTAAATTAATAATAACAATAATAACAAGAAAGAGAGTAATCTCTCTCTCTCCCTACCCCTCTCTCTAAATGCTACGTGGATCCCTCTCTTGCTCTCTCTAGAGAGGGGTTCGCTCGGTCGCCGTCTTCCACCGTCAAAGTCACCATGACCAATCCTTCTTATTTACCGGTCACGCCATTCCGTTCTGTCGCTTTTCTCTAACCAAGATCCCCTATTACAAAAGCTTGGTTCTTTTCTATGGATTTCTAGGTTATTGTTTTAGCTTCTGTAAATATGGACCGATCCGATGGTACAGATTGCAAAGGCTCGCTTGATACTCCGTCCTCTGGTTTGTGCTCTCTCTCTCTCTCTATATATCAGCATATTTACATATTCTGTTTTCGAGTTTTAATTTTATTTTCTGAAATTTCATTGCTCCTGGTGTTGTATATTGTGTCTTTTGTTTCTGGTGAATGTTTTGCAATTGAAATCTGAAATTACGAACACAAGATTTGAGAACCTTAGGTTTCGGGGGTTTTGAATGTGTTTCTTTTAATGGAGGAGATGAAAATATCTTTCTTAACTCCACAAGTTTGGTGGGTAGTGGTCGCTTGATTTTGATTCCGCGCTGGAGAGCACAGTATAGTTAATGTTGTATTCGTACCTTCTGAAGGAGAATGAGCACCTAAAGTCATGATATTTTGTTAATCTTTCAGTGTTTTAACAGGCTTGAGTTGTAGTTGACATGAATTTTCGTGCAAATGAGTGTCCTCCTGATTAGAAATGTAATACCAGTTAATGAGGAGTGGTTTTTCGAGTGTGATGACATTATGGGAGTTGGGACAGTGGATGATGATTATGGAGGACAATCCTTATGAATGTTGTCATTGTGAATGAAGTACTCAGTAGTTGGTCTTCGTTGGGATTTGTGTTGCTTATGTTTCTCGTAATATGTTCTGAAGCATGAATCAGAATTAGTACTTTGTATCCTGTGATTATATGCCCCCTTGGATGTAGTTATCTTTTGTTGCATGCTTTCGTGTAACTCCTTTAAGATTCTTCTTTGATTTACTGTTTTCAGGCACATTCTTCGATGCATCCCAGTATGCCTTTTTTGGTCAAAATGCAATGGAAGAAGTGGAGTTGGGTGGTTTAGAAGATGAAGATGAAAATCCTGTTTTTGGATCGCTTGATGATCAGTATCATCTGTTTGAGAAAGATGAAGTAAGATTTTAGTTATTTTGAACCCTTTATTGAGTATTTGGTGTTAATATCACCATTCATTTCTTATGTTCTACTGATTGCTTATGCTTTTAAGGTTTACTGGTGCATGGGTTCATTATAGGCTAAATACCATTGAAGATACTGTTTGATTTTGCGATATGGTTTTCTATTTACTTGATACCTTTAAAATTTCAATTTATTGCTAATCTTGCTTGTAAGATGTTCAGATGAATTGATTTGGTGATGGATCTCTAACATTGGATAATGTAGAAGTGTATGGGATTCATTTCCAACTAATAATAGAGGCTTATACAAACAATGGTTAAGTGTACATTAAGATGGACCTGTTTCCAAATGATGTTAGATTCTGGAAGAATTTCTTTTTCTTTGATGGAATTGTTACAAGGAACTGAAAAAGGTTATCTTAAAGAAGATGCAACTGATCTTTAGAAGTTTGAGAATAAGATCCTTGCACTTCTGGTAGAAAGGACTTTGGTTCGTTGGTCACCTGCCGTCAGATGAAATCTGGGCTAAAGCTGCTGATGATAAATTTTCTTTCCTTTGTTTTGTACTTTTACCCTTAACATGTGGCTTAGATGATTGGCATTTATATTTGATTAAGGAAATATGATAAAATTTGACGGTTGAGAAAAGGGAGACAAGAATCTCTTGGAAGCTAAATTTTGTGCAATTAAATTCTGGGAAGTAACTTGTAAATGATAACATGTAACTTGTTCTTGTATTCATGTCAAATCTTTACCACAATAGATATGTTGCTTGACTTTTATACCACTTGAGCACGTGTTATTTATTTTTCATGTTGCTGGTGGCCACAATATGCTGAGTTGTTTGATTGTTCTTTAACAGTAGGATTCTCTTTTTATAGTCTATCTTAATATTGAAGTTATTGGCCCGTGACAACCATCATAAGAACTCTTCTTTATTTTATTCCAGGTTGCAGGTTTAGGATCTCTATCAGACATTGATGATCTTGCTACCACTTTTGCAAAGGTGAGATGTCTATACTAATATCTGTGTCCTAGAAGCAAGCTTAAGTACTACCCTATGTTTATGAAGTTCCTTTTTAATGTTTTCGTAATAGTTGTCAAAATTTAGACAATTGGCTTTTAACTGTGGATATAGCCTTTTATCCTTTGGTTGTTATAGAGATTCCTGTTTATTTCCTTGTTTGCTAGAGTCCCGGTGTTCTGAGGCGGTTTATTATCATTATAGCATGTTGACAGTGTAACAAGCAATTGAGCATCCTGCTATAATTTGGGGTTACCTGATTAAAAGTTGGAAGTTGCAAATTATGTAAGGTTCCTCTGAATAAAGCAGAAAAAGGAAAGTAATAGTAGTTCATCCATTAAAAGATAGGGAAAGCACTTCATCTGTCTTTGGGCTAATTTGGTTGTAAGAATCAAATGCAAGGTTTTATAGTAGAAGCTGTTATCATTTCTTGGAAGGCATGTGGGAAAATCTCACACTTTTTCTTACCTATGGTCGTAGTATTTTATTTTATTATTGTGCAAAAGGAATATTCGACCAAGTGGTTTGAAGTTTCTAGTGCATGGAAAAGATTCTTGGTCTGGAAGTCTGTGTCAGATTGCCTTTATGGCTATGGATGGCCAGATTGTTTGTAGGAATGAGTTCTTAATATCAAGTTAAATATATCACCAGTGAGATGTCAAAATCCATTGTATTACTTGCGTAGCTCCTTGTCTTTCCCCCTACACAGCTTCAAAATTGGCCACAAGAGAAGTTGCTTGCAAATTGATTTCCACATTGTGTTCAAGTGCATTTGAAGTTACAATTTACACACTTGCTATTTTATGATATACAAATGAACGGTTATGCTAGCATGTGACTGTACTTTTTTTGCTTGTTCTACTGATTCTTTCTGTTCTATGTTCGAGTTTTAGGATTCTTCTTTATGCTTTTATTGTTTGACTTTGAATATTTTGTCACTTGTGCAGTTGAACAGAGTTGTCACCGGCCCTAGAAATCCAGGAGTTATTGGTGATAGAGGATCTGGATCCTTTTCAAGGGAAAGTGAGTTGAACTGTTTCCTATAGTTTCCACATTGTGTTTGGGAAGTGTCAAGAATATACTTAGCTTGCTTTTTCTGTTAACTTTCTTTGTATCTATATGAATATGGTAGTATTTTGACAGGTTTAATCTCTCTTGATGTGTAGGGTAACCTATTTATGCACAAACAACTAGCAATTTATCTGCATCCTGTTATGATATATTATAAGCTTTAATGTTCTGAAAAGGTTTTAAGTCCTTTCCCGATTGTTGTAAAGTTATTTTCCAGAAGCCCCTTTGATTATTTATTGTCATATCAACAAGATCTTTCTTAATTCTATTGTTTATTGCTTGAATTCTTTCCTGTGCATCCACATATGTATCAACTTTTGCTGCACATGTCCAGTTGGTCTTGACAAGTTTTTCATCTTTCTTCTGTAATAGAAGCAAAAAGGCATCTTCTTTTTGGTTTAATGATAATTTTATTCCAAGATTGAACATTGTTGATGAGTAACCATACAATTTTGTAAGTCATTGTGCACATATTCTTGATGGTTGTCTATTTATAAACTGCCTGGTTGTCTAAAATATAATTGAAGGTCAAAAACAATCCTGAGAATGCTAAAATTATGGCAGCAAGTGAACCCATTTTTCGTCATAAAATTCAGTAATGGAAATATGTCAGCAGAACCTATTTTTTGTATATTATCTCAAGAATCTCCTCTTATCAGAAGATGTATTGGAGCCTTAGAGCATCTTTGCTTTTGTTTTGTTGTATCAAGGCTTTTGTGTTTTCATGTTGCTTTTTCTCACCATATTAGATCCTTAGAGCTTCAGACACCTCAATGCACTCCACCAAATTATATTCTTAGGCCTTAACTGGTTCATTGATGGCTTTGATTGTAAATTTTATTTCAGATGTAATAATTGTTTGCTTATAGTTTATGAAGGAAAATTGACACATTTCTTGAAACGTTTAGTAGATTATTTTGAATAGTCTACCCAATTTCTTTCTGTTGTTAGCAGGCTGTGCATTAATATGTTAAAGTGTCTGGGACTAGTATTGATTTTATATTAGAGCCTACTTAACGTCATATTCTTTTCAGGTTCGTCTGCCACGGACTGGGCACAGGATGGAGAATTTGCTGGGTGGCTAGATCAGCAGATAGTTGATGCAGAGATTGATCAGGAAGAAAAGAGATGGTGGTCGCAGCCACAACCTTCATCTGCTCGTTTTGCTATTGAAACAAAACCTTTGTACAGAACCTCCTCATATCCTCAGCAGCCGTTGCAATATCACTTTTCAAGTGAACCTCCTCTTGTACCAAAATCAGAGTCCACATCTTTTCATCCTCCAGGTGGTAGAAGTCAACAGGCTTCACCATACAACCTGAACATTCCTTCTCTATCTGGTGGAATGCCATTCTGTGGTCCAAACCTGTCTCCTTTATGCAGTTCTAATCATCATCTGGCTGGTTTACATCAGGGTTTGCACTATGGGGGAAATGTGTCCCATGTTACTTCTCCTGGCCTTTCTTTTAGTAACAGGCCGCAAAAACATTGGGTTGACCATTCAGGATTATTGCATGTAGAACGTCCAAGTTTGTTACAGAGTGTGTTGCAGCGGCATCTATCTCTTGAAGATGGACTAATGTCCATGCAGTTCTTATCACAGCAGCAGCAGCAGCTGCTACAACAGAGGTTGCACCCATCTGTTCATCCATCTTTGGCTCATCGTGCTGCAATACAATCGCAGACTTATGGTGCCCATCATTCATCGTCACATATTAGGGAACCAAAACATAAATCATCACAAAGAGGGCGACAGAGTGTTCGCTCTTCACAACAAGGCTCTGATACTAGTAGTCAGAAAAGTGATAGTGGTTGGGTTCAGTTTAGGTCAAAGTATATGACAGCTGAAGAGATAGAGAGCATTCTGAAGATGCAGCATGCTTCAACACACAGCAATGACCCATACATTGATGATTACTACCATCAGGCAAGTCTTGCCAAAAGGTCTGGGTCAAGATCAAAACTCCATTTCTGCCCTTTGCAACTGAAGGAGCTTCCATCTCGATCTCGTAATAGTTCAGACCAACATTCCCATGTCCATGTCGATGCTCTTGGGAAGATTCCCATTCCTTCCATACGTTGTCCTCGCTCTCTCCTTGAAGTTGATCCTTCTGGTTGTGGTAATGGAAGTTCTGAACATATCTTTGAGAGGCCTCTGGAGCAGGAACCTTTACTTGCAGCTAGGATCACTATTGAAGATTGCCTGGCTGTTCTTCTAGACGTAGAGGATATTGATCGGTTCTTGCTGTATAATCAACCCCAAGATGGTGGCAGCTATCTCAGGCGTAAACGGCAAGTTCTCCTGGAAGCTGTTGCTGCATCGCTTCAGCTTGTTGATCCCCTAGGCCCAAATGGTAAAACTGTTGGTCCGGCATCGAAGGATGACCTTGTTTTCTTGAGGCTAGTTTCTCTTCCTAAAGGACAAAAACTGACCTCCAAGTTCCTTAAGCTTCTATTTCCTGGTAGCGAGCTCACTCGAATTGTTTGCATGGCCATATTCCGGCACTTGAGGTTTTTGTTTGGTGGCATTTCTCCTGATCCAGGAGCAGCTGAGACAACAGCGAATCTGGTGAAGACAGTTTCTACCTGTGTCAGTGTTATGGATCTCCATGCATTAAGTGCCTGTCTTGTTGCAGTTGTTTGTTCTACAGAACAGCCTCCTTTCCGACCTCTTGGTAGTCCTACTGGAGATGGGGCCTCCATTATCTTGAAGTCACTTCTTGAAAAGGCGACTACACTATTAAACAATCCCCAGGCTGCTGCTAACTGCAATTCCAATTTTGCTCTTTGGCAGGCTTCCTTTGATGATTTCTTCGAACTTCTTACCAAATATTGCCTGCGTAAATACGACACAATACTACAGTCAGTCTATGCAAAGACCCCATTTAGTACTGAAGATAATGATTCAGAGATACGTGGAGCAACAAAATCTGAAATGCCTGTAGAGCTTTTACGTGCATGCCTCCCACATACTAATGATCGCCAGATGGAGCTCTTGAGACACTTTGGGCAGCAGCGCAATCCTGTTAGTTTAACAAATCCACATTAAGGGAGTGGTAATCATATAAATTCAGAATCTGTGAGGAGTTGACAGAAGAAAGAACCAGAAAGTAGTGATGGGTGGTAGATCTTTATACGATCTTTACGCTTGGTGGTTCAGAAATTGGAAGATGCATGCATCCTCATTTATATATTGGAGTTTAACAGCCGAGCTCTGTCTTAAGTTGTTTTCCTTTTGAGAATACTAGCTGAAATAGCAATGCATAAATGTGTATCGTCGTGATGGAAAAAGTATTCATTGGCGATGATGACTGGAAGTGATTTACTTCTGGGGAGCGTTATTTTAATTGCTCTTTTGTTGTAACACGTGGGAGAGAATCTGAACCTTAGGGGGTTAGGTTGTACAGTTTGTGGTCCTACAAAACCGTCCAGAACTCTCATGTTCCTATGTGATGTTGATTATCTCCAAATATTGCTTTGGTGTCATTTTTCTTGCTAGTATCTGTACTTTTGTTGGACCTTACTTGCTATGTAGGGCTATTGTTTCAGAGATTTCAATAATTTTCTTTGGAGATACAAGCAAGGAAACGGATTCCGTTCCGTTCCGGCCGGTTACCGGTACCGGAACGGTGAAATTAGTACCGGGTTCAAATTCCG
>JANZLD010000003.1:4678306-4689178 GCA_026413575.1 Erythroxylum carthagenense | reverse complement strand
TTTTGCAATTTTTAAAAAATATAGGGACTATTTTATAAATTTTAAAAATATCCCGAAACGGTACCCGGTACCGACCGATACCGGTACAGTTCCGCTCCAGAGCCCAATCTGATACCGAACCCGGTACGGTATTCGTAACATTGGATACAAGAACTGGACAGGTTTCATGAAGCTTTAACTACACAAGTTCATGTTTTCAATTTCTTCTGCAGTGGGTTCGTAGAAGATTTAAGCTACATCAAACAAAATTGAATCAAACATGGTTGAAGTTTACTGCACTATGACAGTATGGCTTCAATTCGTTTCTCAATTTGATTTGGTAAAATTAATCATATTTCGGTGACTAAATTTGTGATAAATTTATCTAAAAGTAAAATGACATTCATTAACTCATTATATATTATAGTTAACATATGTAATAACTGGAATTTTATTTTGCTGGATGAGGGAGAACCAAATGTATTATTAATTCTCTTAATGATGGATTTGGAGAACTAACCTCTTATCGGACCTAGCAGCTACATGGATCTTGACCCTGAACCCGAACTCCGATCCGAAGCTTGTGCACTCGGTTAACTCAGCTTTACATGATCATCTTTCTTAGCGGCCAAAACTTTCATTCCCTTTCAAAGCTTTCAGCTTTCTTGTTAGGGTGGGATCAAGTAAGTCGGAGTTATTTCGTATCTTGTCCTTTATTTTGGTTTCTGCTTACAATTTTATCACTACCCATTTTCTGGTTGCTGGTCTACGATGCCAGTTTGATGAGAAAATTATGGACTTGAAATAAAGTAGGTACCTTTTTAAGTTTTATGTGGGTTCGTTTCTTATGGTATTTGAACGTTTGATCTTTGTGGGGTTTGTTTTTTTCTGTTTACTTTCTCCGTAAGTATGAGCATGAGATTTTGTAGTGCTTATGGGCTTAATGAATTTGTACACTTGCTTGTTTTTCTCTTCTCTTTTACTGTGTAATAACACTTTCGATGAATTGGTTGCAAGGTGAAGGGAGATGGAACTTACTTCAGTGTTGCATACTTGTGTATGGTCTATTTGTGTTGTCATAAAGAAACCAGCAGGAAGAAAAAGAAAGACTGATTGTTTCTTTTCCGTTTTTTCCTTTCTTGATTTTGCTTCATTTTAAGGCTTAAAGAATCAGAACTCAGCGTAGAACTTCTTGTTTATATTGGGATGGGGGATTGGGTTTGAAGGTTGTCAGAAGTGAGGATTGGTGTGTGTGTAAAGATGGTATAAATGAAAATGTTCCTGGTGCATTATTTGTTTAGTTGAACTAAGCTCCAACAAAAAGGCTTGGATTATGCGTTCATGTTTCTTATTTAATCTATCTTTGTGAACTTTTGAGATCAGTTTTAAAGATTAGATGAGTTAAATTTTGATTTTAGAAGTGAATGCAGTTTGTGTGGGTTGATGCAGTGGATTTAGAGGGAGATCAAACAGTAGAGAGCTCTACTGGAGAAGTATCATTTGTACACGAAGGCGAACCTATTATAGAACCACATGAAGGCATGGAATTTGAATCTGAAGATGCTGCCAAGATTTTCTATGATGAATACGCTAGGCAGGTAGGATTTGTCATGCGTGTGATGTCATGTCGTCGATCTGAAAGAGATGGAAGGATTCTTGCTCGTCGACTTGGCTGTAACAAGGAGGGTCATTGTGTTAGCATCAGAGGTAAATTTGGAAATGTTCGAAAGCCGAGGATGAGTACGAGAGAAGGGTGTAAGGCAATGATACATGTCAAATATGATAAATCTGGGAAATGGGTGATAACAAAATTTGTAAAGGACCACAATCATCCTCTTGTTGTGGAACCACGGGAAGCACGTCAGACATTGGTGAGTTACTTGCTCTTCTTTTTATTAACTACTATGATGATGTCCTTGCTATTGTTTTTAATACATTTAGATGATTCATTTGAGAGTTTTCCAGGATTAGTTTGATTTTGATTGTACTCATTTGACTTTGAATTTTGTAATACTTCACAAGATTAGTATTATAATGCTTTGAAGCAATATCATAATTGGTTTTCAAGTGCAAAAGCTGATTGTCAATTTACTTCCTTGCTCAGAAGTACTTGTATTGCTCTCTGATTTTCTTGAAGCAAAATTTTTATCACAAGACAAGACTTATTTTGCAGCAAAAATTGAGAATGTTCCTTGTAAAAGGTTACGGTTGAGAAAGATGTTTAACACTTTACTGGTTACCACTTCCATTTGTTAGGAGCTCGACTGATTTTTTAAATGTTTTCATTTTTATCCAACTTATATGGTTATGGTATATGATGGTCTGTTTCTAGGCTCTAAACCAATAAGGAGAACATTTTCAAGATACCATTTAGTTTTATCTCTGTGATTAACATTGTAGGATGAGAAGGACAAAAAAATTCAGGAATTAACTTCAGAGCTACGAAATAAAAAGCGGCTGTGTGCGACATACGAAGAGCAGCTATTGGCCTTCATGAAAATTGTTGAAGAGCATAGTGGACAGCTATCCAAGAAAGTTCAAAATGTAGTAGATAACTTGAGAGAATTCGAATCCATGGATAATGAGCTGGTGAAGTTTAGTTGGTCCTAGTTCCTTGCTTGTATTGTTTGTTAATATGAAGTAGATCTGCAGTTCTTTGTTGCTGCGTTAACCTCTTGACTAGGCACACACGAGGGAAGAAAGTTAGCAAACTTTTTAGGTTATAAATGTAAAATTCTTTCCCTTGTGTCACAACTCACCGAGGACACGAGTGACTCTCTTATAACAATGTGTAAACTAAAGTTTAACAAGTTATTTATTACTTTGCTGCTATTACTCAATCTGTTGGCTGAATAGGACTTTGCATCAACTTTTTGTCTCTCATGTTGTGTATCTTCAGTTTAAGTTTCAATTATGAAATTTAAAGATTCTCGAACTGAGTTATTTTACCCTTTCAGCAATTTGTGCAGAGTGCTTTTAAGTTGAAGATATCCCTTGAATAGTTCCCAAGTTGCTTGAAAATAATGCCACTCCTAAGACTCCTAAGAATTGTCAGTCTAGTCAGCATTTTGATATGATCAAAACCCATTTTCTCCCATCATGTTAAAACCAATATTCATATGAAACTTGTTCTTAATCAACCTGAAGAGATGAATTGCAGGAACCTGGAAATACTTCCTTTGTTTGCAAGTGACGTT
Organism: Erythroxylum carthagenense; assembly: GCA_026413575.1. Classification (NCBI taxonomy): domain Eukaryota; kingdom Viridiplantae; phylum Streptophyta; class Magnoliopsida; order Malpighiales; family Erythroxylaceae; genus Erythroxylum; species Erythroxylum carthagenense. The sequence continues at coordinate 4,686,002 of JANZLD010000003.1, read as the reverse complement.
CGTGATGTGTTTTGGTCAGTAATTATGTTAATGGCACTAATAAAAGCCAACGGCGATGACAGCAATGGTGAACTGGAAATAGTTAAGAGAAGTTAAGAAAATAAATCCTGAGAGCTAAGTCGTCTTCCTATAATGCCATTTTACATGACAACAAAACAGAAAGGCTTCATCTCTGTCTCTTTATGCTGATTGAAATATTATCATTACTCATTCGAACTTTTATTTTGAACATAGGGAAGATATCATTTGAAAGGCATAGCCTTTTATTAAAATTTCATGATTATGAACATCTCATGAATCATTTAAGTCACAGTACTAAAAAAGGATAGAGGAGAAATTTACAAGTACTCGCAGGCTCTAAGATGCTCTTCTGTTGCAGTCAAGGTTGGAAGTTTCACCCTTGATGGTTCCATAGAACTGCTGGATCTCTGTGGATTGAATATGATATATGGAATGTTTCTATTATCGTTTTGTAAGCTATACAAAAGTTGGCCAGTTGCATAGCTTCCAAGAAGCTGGTATGATCTCTCAGATTGGTCCATTGCCAAGCACATATCATCAGCACCTGAAATTGTTTCTCACAAAATCAAATTAGAAAAACCATAACTATACGTGATGATCCACTTCTCCATCTGCACTAACTTGTACGGTTAATTTAAGCTCATCAGTGTCAAGGACAAGCAACTCACAAGCTGCAAGTTCTAGTTGAGTGTTGTAAATGAAACTGAGGGTATCAGAAATCTCCTGTTCAAATTGAAGAAAAGGTCCACTCTCAAACTTCATCTTCCTAAGCTTGCACAGACCTTCTCCTAACTCCATCATTGCCCCTTTATGGTTCTGCAGACACACAGTTCACGTATTGCACCAAACTAGATATATCACGTTTCACCTTCTAAGAATGTGATCACTGAAACAATACAACTCACCTGGTTAAAGAGGTGATAGAATCCCACCGAGCATTGAAGAATCCCATGAAGAAGAGTTCTTGTGGGTTCTTCAGCTTTGAACCACATAGTTTCAAGAAGGTCATGACACTTGTAGTATTCTCTCTCATTGAACAAAGTGGCTGCTTCATTGAAGCTGGCATTCCTTTCTTTATCATCATCATCATCATCATCAATTCTAGGATTATACCGGGATGCGATACAAAAGGAGTTGGAACTAGTAATTTGATGTAAAGAAGAGATGATAAGTAGAGATTTTTGTTTAAGGTTGGTGTAGTAATAATTTGAAAGAAAAGAGAACTTTGTCGATTTCGTAGTGACAAGATATGGAGGAAACAATTTTAGAGCAGTTGCCATTTTCAACTTCGTTACAGCTTTCTGATTCTCTCCAACATTTACTTCTTCTGTGATATTGTTCGAGTGGTTTATGTTACTTTGGCTTTGCATGTTCATTTATGTGGTCAATATTTCTGGATTATTCAATCTATTTGTGGTTAATATTAAAGACTATATCTACTGCTGCTGCTACGTCTGAAGTAGACTTGAACTCTTGTCAAAACATATTATAGGAGATAAATATTTAATGAGTGTATTATAGTATAATATAAATGTATGGAAATGTGAAATTTGAAAAACAAAGGTTCTAATCACCACAAGTTTAGAGATTTTTTTTGGTACATCTATAGATATTCAACATATAATGTAATATTGATGATTTTGCTACGATAACCTTACCTTTAATTAGTAGAAAGATACGATTTATAGCGTTGTCGAATCTATGTTGCAAACCATCTGGTATGAATTCAAATAGAAAATCTGGGAAGCCATTAAAGGACTTGAGATTTCCGGATTCAAATAAACGCCTATGATCTTTCCCAAGATTCACGAATGTTATGTGGAAACCTTTGTGGTGAAGTAGCTTTGCTAGTTTAAGCATAGTTTTTATGTGGCTCTGAGTTGGAAATGGAATGAAAACTGGATGAGGTTTAAGAGGCACAGCTTCAGTTCTCTTCTCTTAAATTCGCCCTGTATGTACCTTTTCTCTTACTATCTATATAGGTCATCGCTATCATGACAATGGTACTGGTACGGCTTTCTATTTATAGCAATTAGCGGCAACTTTTGCTTGTTTTAGTATGGATGGGAATATAGCTTCTATTTTCTTTTCAGGATGGCGTCTAAATTCTAAGTAAAATGGACACAGCATAGTCAAAATTAATTCCAGAAAGACAATGATTTTAATTAAAGAGGATTAATATCCTTGTTTTTAAAGAGATAATATATTTAAAAGTGCATAAAATTTTAATTTATTATGAAATTTTTGAAATTTTTGAATTTAGTATCTTTAAAAATCAAATCGTTGTTTCTGTAGACTAATAGATGAATATCCACATGATATATATAATAATTGGTAGACATATTATATTAGCAAAAATATTTTTTGACTATTAAATTAAAATTTTTAAAAAGACTATAAATAATATTTCTAAATCTATTATTCTTTTATATAATGAAATTTTAAATGAAAAAAATAGATACTATTATCTCTCAATCAAAATTTTGAAAATTTTAATGAATACAAGAACTAGAATAACAATAACAACTAAATAAAAATCTCACTAAACACAAGATCTAGGGAGGGCGAGTATACACAACCTTACCCCTAACTAGTAGAGAGCTATTTTCGAATGACCTTCAAGAAATAGGAATTAACAAATAAATAAAAACTAAAAAGTAGTAAAAGTAGTCATAATCATAATACTACTACCAATAATAATAAGGGTTAATTACAAAAAATCTTAAACTTTATTCAATTTTGTAATTATAGCTCGAACTTAAAAAGCGACAATTAAATACTCAAATCTCCATTTTTCTTTTCAATTTTAGCTCAACATTAATATCTCTGCTAACATTGTTGACGTGATTTATCATATAAGACAGAAATCCTATTTATTTATACACGTCAATCTTATAACTAATTACGTTTCATTAAGTTGTTTATCTAAACTATGTCGTTTTTAGATGAAGAAAACCTTAAATCAAACTCAGTTCTCGCAGCAAACTTAGGCCATGTTAAGAGGCACCTAGGGCAACAAGTTGGGATTTCATTCAAATTGTTAGTGTTAGGATATATTATATATATATTTTATTTAGTTTTAACATTTTAATTGGGCATATAAAATCTTAATTGTAGTGGGATTCAAACATTGTGGTTATCACATTTGTGTTTGTGAAAGAATTCTACACTATATTAGAGTCTATTATCATGTTGAAATTAGAATTATCCTACAGCTGAACGTGTTGGAAATTACTACTGGATTTGTAGGTTTTGTAAATTGATGAAATTAAAAAGACGAGATTGTTGCATGTTTGAATTGAAGTGGTTGTTGCGTGTTTGAATTAAAGTGGGATTCTCATTTTGTGAGAGATTTGTATACCTTTCCTATCTACTTTAGAATAAAATCTCTTATGCGTGGTTGTGGCAAAGAGGGGATGTGCATGTACAGCATGGACTTGAATTGCGTTAATTGTCAACAAAAGCAAAACAAAACAAAACACTGCGGTGGTGTGGACACTGTGGTGTTAAGAGAGCTCAACCATGAGTGTGTGAGTGTACTGCTTCTCTGTGTGCGAGTTGCTTTTTTGCGCACTGCTTCTCTGTGCGTCAATTGCTTATAGTTGAGGAGTGAACTTTTGGTCTTTCAGATTGCTTAGGCCGACGGTAAAGATCAGGGAGTGAGTGGATCTATTGATCAATGGCATAGGTGGCTTCGGTGTGGGTGTATTATTAAGAGAGCAGTGGCTTGCGTGGGTGTTTTAGATATAAACAGTATAGTGGGCGAGAACCATGTGTGTGCTCTTTTTACTGTGATTTTAGTGGCTACGAGGACGAACTGGTTTGGGCAGCTGTATGGGTATTTAAGGCCACCAACCTCTCTGTTTATTAATGGATTTATGAAAAAGAGAACATCAACAGCTTGGCGAACGTCTTGTATGTGTGGTAGCTTTGCTGAATTTGGACGGGATGATAACTATGCAGGTATAAACATTCTATGCTTCAAGAATTTTTAGTGAAGATATTAAAGCCTTACTGCAAATCTTTTGATGGTCAAATTCCCATTTTTTCCGTTGACGAAGGAAGTTGTTTTTGATTTTAAGTATTGTCTTTGTTTATGCTGATTATTGTTTAATCACTTGAGTTATTTATTTCGTATTTTTATTATCAAATATTGTTGAAATTTTTTTTTGTTGAGGTTAACACGAGTTAGTCGTATTATTGGATGTGAAATTCTTTCACGAAAAGTGAGGTTGAGAGACAGTGTCAATGGTTGAATGATGTCGACTCAGTAAAGTCTTAGATATATCTATTGTATTTCAGTGAAAGTGATTAAGCTAGGTGAAGGCCTTACAGATATAGATAAAGTCTACCGGACCGCTTTATCAAATTTTCAGTGTTAATTTATTTTTTGTTCTCTTAATTTTTCTGATTTTTTTGTTTGCTAGAAACGAATCGAAAAATTCGCAAAACTACTAGCGTTATTCGTAAGTTGTACGACAAAGATTGGAAGTGGTAGTTGGACGAGTACCAGTATCGAAACCTTAGAACCGCCATCATTGACTTGTCGTCCGCCATTGAGCGCCTTCACAACCGAATATCGATGCTTCAGGTGGTTTCGAAGTTGAGGATTGAATATGGGGATGATTACTTTGGAATTCCCAAATAGATTGCGATTTGCAACAAGGTAATAGCTCTGTCCTTCTACCACGAGGGGTTGAACAAGCTAACCCGATTGTATTACTGGAGTTTGTGAATCATAGTGGGGTTATCTTTAAAACGTATGTCGTGGGAGAATACGTGAAGTGCATTGAGAGGAAGTCGTTGCCTGATGTTCTTGAGGTGCGTTTATATATAAAAATATAAGATATCTTAAATATACAAAGATTCACTTAAATTTAGTCCCAATTTTTTTAGACTCTCTTAACATTCTTTAGATAAATGAGTCAAATTAGACCTTAAGATTTTAACCAAATTCAATTTAAACACTAATGTTTTAACACTAACAAAAAGAATTTAGTCGTTTGAAAAACATTCAAAAAGATTCCTAACTTAACATCTACGTTAACCCTCCTTAGAAAAAATATAGGTGACATTATCCACTTGCACGTGTAAGAAAAAATTAAAAAAATTTCCGAATCTCAAAAATAAAAGGTTTAGCTGTTGTTTCTCTCTTTTCCTCTTTTTTTCTACTTCTGTTATCTTTTGTTTTTATCATTTTCCATGGTTGAATCAATAAAAGAATATTGAGAATATAATTGTAATATTGTTGATATTGTTGTATTGTTGTGATATTGTTGTTTTAGGTAGTAAATATTGTTAGTTATTTTGGGTCAAGATAGTTTCTTATTCTTAGGAGATTGTTTAGGATAGTTAGAGTTAAATCGCCTAAAGATAGGGATTCTCTTTTGTATATAGAGGGGTGTAAATCATCATAGAAAGATAGAAAAATTCTCACCAAAACAAGACATTTCTTTTTAATTTGTTATGGTATCAGAGCCATAGCCCAAAACCCCATAACCGGAAAACACCACAGGACAAAACACCATGGTTACCGGTGAAGGTGGTGTGATCTGAGAAGGAGCCACACAACAGAAGACGATATCACCCTATGATATAACCTCACTTGATAACCCAGGACTTTTAATCAGTCAGGTGCAACTGAGAGAAGAAAATTATGATGAATGGGCGCGTTCGTTTAGGACCGCTTTGAGGGCTCGGAAGAAATTCGGGTTCATTGACGGAACGATCAAACAACCTAATGAGAACTCAGGAGATCTCGAAGATTGGTGGACAATCAACTCACTGTTGGTGTCCTGGATTCGCAATACTATCGAACCAACATTGCGTTCTACTATCTCTCATGTGGAAAGAGCGGAGGACTTGTGGAACGATATTAAAGAACGTTTCTGCATCACCAATGGACCGCGAATTCAGCAGCTAAGATCGGACCTTGGAGAATGCAAACAGAAGGGAAAAACCATAGTAGACTACTATGGGTGGCTCAAGCAAATTTGGGACGAATTGGAGAACTATGAACAACTGCCAACGTGCAAGTGCGGGAGATGTACTTGCAATCTTGGATTAGTTTTGGAAAAGCGACGAGAAGATGAAAAAGTTCATTTTTTTTCTTGTGGGAGTGGATGACAATCTATACGGCACAGTACGATCAAATATTTTGGCTCAAGATCTGCTGTCAAATCTTAATAAGGAGTATTCACTTCTCATTCAAGAAGAGAGAGTCAAGACAATTTCCCATAGCAATGAAGAAAGGGGAGATGTCATGGCTCTTGTAACCAAGACCCGTGTTGATGGAGGAGACAACAATCGGGTGTGCTCGTACTGCGAGAAGACGGGACATGAATATGAGAATTGCTTTGCTTTGATTGGTTATCCAGAATGGTGGGGAGATAGACCTCGAAATGACAGGAAAGGAGGAGGGCGTGGCTGAGGACAACCAAACAGCCGTAGCGGGGGTCATGGGGGCAGAAGTCATGCCCGGGCACATCCGACCCAAGCCAGCCCTGTTGTGCCGAGCAGGTCGATGAGCACAGAGGCCAAGACCACTCCTCTGCCTAGACTAAACCCGGTGCAGGGGTAGGCTCTGTTGCAGATGTTGAGCGGGTCAAAGACCAAAACACCTGAAAAAATGTCAGGTAAAATTTGGATCATTGATACAGGGGATTCAGAACACATGACAGGTACAATTAAGGATCTTCATGATGTAAAAGAGGTTCCTAAGTGTCCCATAGGCTTGCCGGATGGAAGCAGCGCCATGGCCGTCAAGGAGGGGTCGATAATTCTTGCCGAAAATTTAACATTGAAAAATGTTCTTTATGTATTGGGGCTTACTTGCAATTTGATCTCAGTGTCGCAGTTGACTGATTACTATAATTGCCTTGTTCAATTCACTAACAACTTGTGTGTTATATAGGATCGCACTACGAGGATGCTGATTGGTGTGGGTGAAAGACGAGATGGACTTTACTATTTTAGAGGAATGACACACGTACATGCCGTGAAGACTACCAGTGGAGTATCTCTTGACTTGCTACACAAACGTTTGGGTCATCCATTTGTGAAAGTGACAAAGTTGATACCCGATGTCAGTGTTAAGGAGAATAAAAATAAGTTAAAAAAGCATTGTGATGTTTACCAAAGAGCAAAGCAAACTAGGGACAAATTTCCTGTTAGTGAGCATAAAGCTCTGTCTATTTTCAAACTTATTCATTGTGATTTGTGGGGACCGTATAACTCTCCTTCATCTTCTGGTGCTTCCTATTTTTTGACAATTATTGATGATTATTCTCGTGTTGTGTGGATATATCTACTAGTTGATAAGAAGGAGGTTGCCAGTACTTTAAAAATGTTCTTTTCTTTGGTTGAGAGACAGTTTGATGAACAAGTTAAAATGATCAGAAGTGATAATAGAATTGAATTTGCTTGTATGAAGCAATATTTTCTTGATCATGGCATAGTTTTTCAAAGCTCTTGTGTGGATACTCCTCAACAAAATGGTTGGGTGGAAAGGAAACATCAACATATTCTTAATGTAGCTAGGGCGCTACGTTTTTAGGGAAGCCTTCCAATTGAATTTTGGGGTGAATGTGTGTTGTCAACTGGGTACTTGATTAATCGAACACCATCATCAGTTTTGAATGGGAAAACACCCTATAGTGTATTGTATGGTAAGGAA
>JANZLD010000003.1:4366889-4379525 GCA_026413575.1 Erythroxylum carthagenense | reverse complement strand
GTAAACCGACCCAGTCTTTTAACACAAAATCGCCCAGACTTTAACATGAATGTTTGTTACATATAGAATAAAAAAAGATAAAGACAGGTTTTCTGTACTCCTACCCAGTGCCCTTTGTCCTCCTTTTGATCTCAACCATCCAATTTATCTAATTTATTGCATTGGATGGTTGAGATCAAAAGACTACTAGGTAGGTAGAGAGTAAGGGATTCAGAATATCTATACCCTAAAAAAAGTAGCTTGGAAATTAGTTACAAAGTCAAAAACTTAATTGATCAGTCACAATAACAGGGGAATAAATGCTCGATATGTACTTCAAATAGATAACTAAACTTAAATTGCATATTCAAGTCTAAAGCACAGAAAATTGTACGCCTGTTCTTGATCATAATCAAGTTTTTTGAAAAATGCATTTTCCAGACAAGAGAATCTCATTTATGAGCTTCTCTAAATTCAAGGATGATGTCCCTTTGGGACCAGTAGCCTCTTCTGCCATTTTTTTCCACTCCATCGCTGTGTTTTTCAGTTCCTTACGTTTCTCTCCTTCCATCAAATCTTTTACAAGCTTAGCCAAATCATCACTCTTCACATCATTGTCAATCTCCATACCAATTCCCCATTCGGCGCATGCATATCTACAGTTGATAGGTTGATCGCCAATGAAAGGCCAACAAAGCATAGGCATCCCTGCAGAAATGCTCTCAATTGTTGAGCCCCACCCGCAGTGCGTAAGGAAACCTCCGACTGATGGGTGATTCAGGACTTCCTCTTGTGGACACCAACTAGCAATGAACCTCCTCTCTCGTGTTTCTTGAGTAAACTCTGGAGGTAATATTGCAGAACCACCAACTACCATATCAGGCCTTATTATCCACAGAAAAGGATTGTTGCTTTTGGCCAGTCCCATCCCGAATTCTATGAATTGTTCGGTTGTCAGCCATGTTATGCTTCCAAAATTTACATAAAGCACAGAATTAGGTGTCCTGTAATCAAGCCACTGAAGACACTCGGGTTCTTCTTTCCATAGATTGCATCCAATTGATCTCAGACCACTTTGCTGCATTTGATTGAGTTGTAGTTGCAGAGGGCCAATGAAATACACAGCGCGAAACATAGAAGATAACGTATCCAAAAGTTCAGGTTCTAAAGCATCGAAAGTGTGCAAAATGAGGGCTGGAGCTTCTCGTGATTTCTTAGTTGGCTCTGCTGCTATCCGAAACCCGATTTCATCAATATTTTTTGCTTTAATTGCGTTAGTTGAAAAATCCCTTAAACGCATATTTTTCATTCCTGGAATGAAGTCTATGGCTTGGTCCAAGTAGCCATTTTTTTGAAAGCTTTCATCTACTAAAAAAAATAGTTGTTTAGATGAAAGACGTTAGTGAAGCACATGGACAACGAAAACTCTATGCCCCCTAACAAACTATGTAATTAAAGAGAAAATGACTCTTTTCTTGCATATACCTTTCAGGGGTATTAGACCTCTTTCTGCAAGTACCCGGATCTGATCGAAGCCCATGAAACCAGAGGCAGAGAGAGTAAAGAATATAGCAATAGGAAGTCCGTGTTCTTCCGCTGCTGCAATAGTGAACTTTGACAAGAATCCATCTGAAACTATGCAAGTCACTGGTGGAACATTGGAAGAACTGCTGTCATTGAGTTTTGAGATGAGATTGCTAAACGGTGCAAGGTAGTCCCCCTCCAGTATGGACTTACAGAGTAGCCCCAGATGCGGGCCGACAACAGTATCTGTCGGAGGAAGGCCATCTGGAATGAATTCAAAGCGGAAATCCGGCAAGCCATCCATGGAGTTTGGACCTCTTGATTCAGTTAAGCATCTATAGTTAATCTCAAAATGCACAAATGTTATGTGAAAACCTTTGTGGTGAAGTACCTTTGCTAGCTTAAGCATTGCTTTTATGTGGCTCTGAGCCGGTAGTGGGATGAAAACTGCATGAGGTTTATGCTGAGATGCAATAAATTCTGTACCCATCTCTGGACATAGATCTTCACTTTTGTGTTTCACAATGTATAAATAGCTCTTCTTTATAGCTGTTAGAATTTGGTTTCTGCACGGGAGTTTTCGCTAAGGTTGGCATCTTATCTTTGTTTGTATGCATCTAATGTGTGTTTGTACAAGGCACATATGCTATCCAATTCCCTATCAAGACAACCTCCAATACTTTCGAGTAGTTATTTTCTATGGTAAGGTGACAAATCATAAGATAGAATCGGAATACAAGGTCAGCATAGTGTTGTTATCCACAACTTTTCTGTAATGGGTTTTTTGTTTTTGTCCAATTGATCCTTTATTTTTCCGGAAAGAGACATTAAACAAAACAATTTAGATAGCAACATTTGAGCTCTTTTTTTTCTGCTATGAAAAGGACTGATTCTAGAGCTGAAGAGACTAGCAAAGGTTTCAAATCATGTCATAGCGTTGAAGTCTTGGCAATTGTCGTAACTTAATTATTGAGGTTGATTTGGGACCATAACAGTTACTGAAGCTGCAATACACGTAACTCACATTTCACAATGTCTCCAGAATAATAATATATATACAAAGAGCTGGAAGGGATCCTACGCCGTATAAAAACATACCAACTGGCAATGCAGAACATGGGGTTCTTCGATAGTCGCGCAAAAAGGGGCTGTTATGGAATATGCTCTCTTTACGGTTAAAATTCTTCATAGTCAAACAAAGCTCTGATGATGACTAATTTCTTGCAGCTTAAAATTTATTAACAATAAAAGAGAATCACTAATTATTTTAATTTTTGGTATGGAATCTTTAAATTCGGCATTTAATTGAAAACAATGTTTAGAATATTCTTCTTAATATTTTCTCAGTGCTCCTTAAATAACGTAATTTATTGTCATTTTTAATTCTATAGATACAAATTTTCAGCAATAAATTTTGTACTCTTTTTTAAAATTTAAATATAATTAAAGTAATTGATGACTCTCTTTCTTAATTACGTTATTGCCATTAACCTTTAAAATTAATTTTCTCTAATTTCTTCTTCCATCAACATGCAAAATTGCTAGTCCTGCGTTAGTATATTTCTTCGATTATCATCTTCCATGATAATGATGGAGCAAAGTTGCAAATGCCATATTGGATTTAATATCTTATTACGTTTTAGTACGGTATTGTACAGGTACCGGTCAATACCGGGTAATATTTTGGGTAGCATTTTAAATTTATAAGATAGTCTCTAAAATTTTTAAAATTTGCAAAATAGTTCGTTGTTATATTGTACAGTTGCAACATATATTTTATTAGTTTATTATTTACATCAACCATATTTTTAAAAATTATAATAATAAATAATAATCACAATTAATATAAAATAACAACAATTTTTAAATATTTCACATATAAATAATAACCACAATTAATTAAAAAAGACAATCATCATCATATAAATATAAAATTAAGAATAATATAAAGTATTTAAAATATTACAATAATAAAATTTCATCATTTTAATAAAAAATATTACATCAAAAGATTCAAAATATCTAATAAAAAGAACAATCAAAATCCTTAAACAATTTACAAAAAGAGTTCGTGACAAAGAAACAATCAAGTAGAAGTTAAATCTGAAACAAAAACATTACAGTTACATTACATATATAGAATTTAATATAAACATCAAATACAAGTAAAATTAAAAGAAAAGGAAAAACACAAACATGGAACGAAATTCAATCGTCAACAGGAGGATACTCGCTATAACTGCACTGATCTCGGTGATCATTTGATACAAAATTATCATCATTGAGAGGAGTTTCATCATCATTATCATTCAAATTTAATACATCAAATGACATGTTATTGCTTCTACATCCAAAATTATCTTCCAAATCTAAATCATTCACGTCAGTCAAATTCGGTTCTTCAGAAACCCAATCCACCAAAAGATCAATATTATCAATGAAAATTGGATCAGTTGAACTACTTGTGCTATTAAGGCTCCTAGTAAACAACTAAATTTAATTATTAGAAAATTATAAGAAATTATATCAAAATTAATAATGATAATAATAAAATAACATATCTTTCACAAAACTTTAAATTGTAACGAACAAAAACCAAATCATTCAACCTCTTATGCTCCAATTTATTCATTTTCTTTGAGTGGATAAATTCAAATGTGCTCCAGTTTCGCTCATAGCTTGTTGCACTCACACATTGACTTAAAATCCAAACCGTAAAACCTTTTCAATTTTAGAACACCATTTTCGAATTGATCCCACCAATAAACTGTAAGTTATAAGATAACAAAAGTTGTGTTATAAAAAAAATAAAGGGATAATTAATTTTTAATAAATAAGAAAAAGGAAATAACTAATACCTGGAAAAAGTTTTCCTCTTTGTCGAATAGCAATCAGTATTCCAAAATCTCTATAAGAGAACTTGTAAAGCTCCATTTATGAGCTTAAAAAATCTTGCATCACACCAATGCTAATAATTGTTGTAATAGTTAAAAGCATTCCTCTATTAACTTCATCTTGCATTGTAAGATTCAGTCTAAAATACATACTAGGATTCAAAAATGCCCCAGTTGCAAACAATGGAGAAGAAAGTTGTCTTTCCCTTCGAAGATATGCTGTATATAAGAAGGCCTATGTTTTTCAAATTGGCTTTGATTGTTTCCATCGCTCTCTCCATCGCATCAAACAAATGAGTCATTGTTGGCTTTTCTTCACTATTAGCCAGGTGAAGCACCCTCATTAAAGGTTCACAAACTCAAATAACAAATTGGCATTGAGACCAATATCTCTATCTTCCAATATAATATTACAAACCTCCACTCTAGCATTAGACATAAAATGTTGAGATATAATCCACTTATCACTTGCAAATATTTGTATTAACTATTTCTTTATCGAAACAAAAGATTAAAGTGATAAAAAATTTGTGGCAAATCTTGTCACAGTAGGACAACACAAATTTCTGCCATTGATAAATTACTTTCTCGTCAAATTCAATACCCATACACGGTTATAATTGAAATTTGTCACCTTTTTAGATTTCTGCATTGTCTCATCAATAACAAGAAAATACCTACGATCTCCTATATTCTCTAACATTAGTTCAATGCAATGTGTAACATAAGGAGTCTAGAAAAATGAATTATACGTATTTTGCAACCGTTTTCCTCCCACTTTATAACCAGGATCATTGTCAGTAATTAACTAAACAATGTTTTTCGAATCTACTTCATTCACAACTTCATCAAATATCCCAAACAAAGTCTCAGTATTTTCAATAAGGCTAGATGCATTAATAAATTTAAAAAACATAGAGTCATTTGAAGAATAAACCAAAACAATTTATAATAAACTCTTGTCTTCTATTTGTCCAATCATCACACATGATTGAACATCTATAAGTACTCCAATTCTCTTTTCTTTTAGCCAAATAATTTCTAATTTCAGAAATAATACAACTCAAAAGTTTACCTCTTAAGTTATCAATATAAGGACCTTTGTATCTTGGATCATAAGAGGCTATTGCGTCCATCATAGGTTGATAATAATAAGACTGAGAAATATTGAATGGCAAACTTGAATCATACCACCATCTAGCTACTACCATATCGACATTATGAGTCGCATCCCTTGATTGCATTGCATTACGAATTGAAGGTTGGGCTCTAGGAGTTGTTCGTGGTGCAAAGAAACTAGTCACTTTAGTTCTTCTCTTCCTCACATCAGATTCTTCTTGAGCCTGAGGTGGAACACTACCAGTACCGGCACCACTTCCACCTTCAACATTTCCAAAATTACCACAAAAACTAGAAAACGAACTTTCACTACCAATTTCAAAATTTGATCTTTCCCTTCTATCTCTCTCATATTGATATTCATCAAGCAATGTTTTCATCTGTCACTTCACGTCATGACTTACTTTTTTATAGAGTTCCATGTCTCTTTTAACACTAGCTAATTTTTTTTTAGTCGGGTGATTTCTCCACCTTTCAAATGCTTGCTACAAAACAAGCAAATAGTATGGTTCTTCATACTGGAAATCAATTCAACATGAGTCAAAACTGGATCATTGTATCTTTCTGAAGTGGGTTGATCATGAGTACTTGAACTTTCTTCCATTTATCTGTATACATAAAAATAAATAACACATAATTTCAGTACACAATATGCATATCTATCTTATATAATATAACTTATTCTGTATGATTACATTACATACAATTTAATTTCAAGGAACACAATTCACTATAAGTCAAAACCTAACAATTCAAAACATTCAACATATATAATAACACAAAACATACATCAACAATTTCCATTTCCAACAATTTCCATTTTCAACAATCATAAAACATTCATAATTCAATTTTGATTTCCAACAATTTCCAATTCCAACAATTACAAAACATTTATAATTTCATTTCCATTTCCAACAATTTCCAATTTCGACAATCACAAAACATACATCAACAATTTTCATTTCTAACAATTTCTAATTCCAACATTCATATAACATTCATAATTCTATTTCTACTTCCAACAATTTCTAATAATTTTCAATTCCAACAATCTCAAAATATTCATAATTTTATTTTCAACTCCAAAAATCACAAAACATTCATAATTCTATTTTTATTTCCAACAATTTTCAATTATAAGAATCACAAAATATTCATAATTCAATTTTCATTTCCAATAATCACAAAACATTTATAATTCTATTTTCATTTCTATTTCCAACAATTTCCAATTCCAACAATCACAAAACATTCATAATTTCATTTCTATTTCTAACAATTTTCAACAATTTCCAATTCCAACAATCACAAAACATTCATAATTCTATTTCCGTTTCCAACAATTTCTAAATCCAACAATCACAAAATATTCATAATTCTATTTCTATTTTTAATAATTTCCAACTCCAACAATCACAAAACATTCATAATTTTGCTTCCATTTCTAACAATTTCCTATTTCAACAATCACAAAATATTCAAAATTTCATTTCCATTTCTAACAATTTCCAACAATTTCTAATTCCAATAATCACAAAACATTCATAATTCCATTTTCATTTCTAATAATTTCCAAATCAACAATCACAAAATATTCATAATCTTATTTTTGTTTCTAACAATTTTCAATCCCAACAATCATAATACATTCATAATTTTATTTCCATTTCTAACAATTTCCAACAATTTCCAATATCAAAATTAACTTAATAATTTCATATTAAAATAAAGTTAAGTAAAAAAACATAAAGAAATAGATCAATGCTAGTTTCTCAATAATTCATGGTTAAACATAAAACCATAACTATAAACCATTTTGTGTAATTATATAATTCAAAAATTAACTCACAACTATATCTTATTTTGTATAATTATATAATTTAGTCATAAATTAACAAGTCAGAAGTATAATTCATTTTGTGTTATTATATAATTCAACTATAAAATCATATTTATAATTTGATTTGTATAATCACATAATTCAATTATAAAATTACACATAAAACTTATTTTGTGTAATTACGTAATTTAAATATAAACTCACGTCATAACAAATTTCATCTTCTTTTCTTACCTATGGATTGTATAACTTATTTTGTATAATTATGTGATACAATCATACAACTATAACCTCTTAAATGTAATTTAATCTATATGACTATTGATTAGTTTATTAAATAATCCAATCATAGATATAAACTCACAACCATAATTCAATTTGTATAATTACTAATCATATAATTCAACCATAAATTAATTAATCTATTTTGATATTAAAAAATTCAATTTATAATATATAATCCAATTTATAATAAAAGTTAACTTTTCATTCAAATTTTAATGTATCCGAATCTCAAATTTCAAATAAGAACAACCTCAAATTCATAATTCAATTTCAAATTTTAGACAACAAACCATTCAACTTACCATATAAAAAGGGTTTTCACTATATTTTAATTTTGTGCCTTAAATTGCAACTTTTTCTTGACCAATCCATTCAACTTCTAACGTAAACAGGTTTCATTATGTTCTAATTTATGTCCTTAAATTGCTTAAACTTAAAGACTATCAATCTCATTCATCACCGTGATATACAACAATTTCCTGGAAATTAACATCACAAATGACAAAAGTCATAAAGCACAACAATTCAATTCCAACATTCCAACCGAATCAAATACACTCATACTGTCATTCACCCACATGTAAAACATTCATCACAAAACCAACACCATAGATTCATCATCCAACCAATATCATAATCCATCATCCAATAAACAATTCCAATCCAAACAATTCCATTATAATAAAAATTGTAATTAAGCATGAAAATTTTGAAAAAAGAAAAAAACACACCTTAAAAAAATGAGTTGCTTCGAGTCTTCGCCTCTTCAGGTTGTTGGTTCGGGTAACGGGTGGTAAGATGGGGCAGTGTAGCGGTATGCTTAAGCTGCAACAGCGATGACATGCTGCAGTGTAGCGGGCAATGACGTCTTTGGGTCCCTGTGGAGGAACCGACGAAGGTTCAAGACAGTGGTGTCTTCAACTGACGCCAGGGGAGGAGCTAAGATCCGAGGAGGATGAGGGAAGGAGGAGAGAGTGAGATAGAGACTAGGGACAGGGAGAGCGCGAGACATCGAGATGGCGACAGTGAGAGCATGAGACGACGAGAGTGAGTGAGAGGCGAGAGTCGAGAGTCGAGAGTGAGAGGTGCAGAGTCCGAGGGTGATTTTAGGGTAAAATTTTGAAAATTGCAATTTGGTCCTTATCATTTCAGAAAGTTACGTATCAGTCGATATATCTCAGTATTTTGCGTACCAGCCGGTACTGAACAAAAAACACTGGTACTAACTAGCATTTACGACCGGTACCGATGTTATAATTACCTTTCCATTTTTTGGCCCATACGGTACATACTGGCCGGTATGAGATAATCATAACTCTATGATGGAGTCTACTTTTTTATATTTTATTTTCCTAAAATTCGTGATATACAAAAACATTTATAATCTTGAACCTTAGGATTGAGAATAAGAGGAGTCAAGTCTAATTATCATACCAATGCCAAGTTTTGTTTTCATTACTAAGCTTGTGTTTAATATAAGGATAAACAAAGTCACGAAGCTTCATCTTCTTAAAAAGAATCCATGAGAAATCCCTAGTACTAGAATCTTGCCAAAAAAATCACATTTTTTAGGTGAAACTCATGTATCCACTTCCCATAGAGTGCATTATAACTGTTGGAGCCCTTTGCACATTAGGAATTTTTGCATGGTATAAATATAAATGATCCTTATTTTATCTTTACATTCCTTGAGTTTTCAAATGTGCCAGACGATAGGAATCCTTTTAAGATTCTGTCAACCTCTTTAAGAACTTTACTAGGCAAGGCAATGTGAGCAGTCCAGTATATATGTGAGCTGCCTAATACAGAGATAATAAGGGTCATCCGAGTAGCATATGAAAGAAACCTGTTTTGTCGAGCATTCACTCTTGCCTTTATTCTTTCTATAAGAGGTAGTCAACCATTTAACTTTGGTTTGGAAGAAATGATTGGGACTACCAAATAACAAAAGGATCATAATGAACATTTAGCCAAACTATTCTTTACACTTCAATAATATTTCTCGTATCAATAGAGATAAAGACAGCTTTTCTCATAGTTACGTTTTAAACCTAACCATTCAGTAAATAATTCCAAAGGATGCATCATAATGATAATAGAGTAAGGATCAGTTCCACAGAGGATTAGAAGATCATCAACATGCATAAGGTGAGTGAGATTGAGAGCATTACATTTGTAGTGAAATTGAAAGTTCCTATTACAAGAAATCAACTTACTTGCCAATCGAGAAAATCCTTCCATCACAAGAGTGAAAAATAAGGAGACAAAGGATCTCCTTGACGAATGCCTTTAGCAATTTTAAAAGGCTTGGTAGAAACACCATTCACCATAATACTCAGAGATGGAGTTTGAATGTATGTCATGATCCAATTAATAAATCTAGATGGCAGTTGTAAAGCTTTAAGACAAATCGAATAAATCTATAACTAACAATGTCAAAAGCTTTGAAAAAATTAACTTTAATTAAACAACTTTTGAGATTCTTGCATGAATTGTATTCCTTCAACAGTTCTTGAAGAAGGATATTATCCCCAAACAGTAAAAAACCTACACTACACAAAATATACAATAATTACAAATAAAAAATCAAATTAACCATAACGATCTGAGTTCTTGGCTAATGTTGTCTTGCTTCCCTTCGGCTATCATAGTTTTTCTAATCAAATTGACAATTGCCTTGGTAAGTTCATGTTTGTAAATTCTCTTATTTCTCTCCCTCCATAAATAATTGATTACCACCAGGAAAGAACTCTTGATGATAATTCCATCCCTCTGACATGAGTTAGAATATCGAATGATAGAGTTCAATGTTTCATTCCAATTAAAAGAGAACCTTGGAAGTCTAATCATGTGCAAAATTCTACTACACATTGATTTGCTATATCCTCACTCAAAGAATAGCTGGTTTTTACTCTCATTTACTTGTGCAAGAGGTTTTCAGCAAAATGAGCAGAAGAGTTTGGAAATCGTGTCAACCATACTGAATTAAATAGAGAATGATCCAGATTCTTCCAAATAAGTAGGCTACCATGTTGATTATTAGTCCACGTAAGCATTCTTTTAGTATATTTGAGATCCACTAAGTCCATCATTGTTAAAAAAAATTAGACAATTCTTTGGTCAGACTGAACTGCCTTCCTCCCTCCATTTCAGTTGAATTAAGAGAGCACTTATAATCTCCCACCACAAGCTAAGGGTTAGAAATTTGACTTGAATATTTCTAAGTCCATCTAGAGTTTATTTCTTTGAATGTCAAAATTTGAAGCATAAACAAGAGACAACTCAAAGACTGAACTTGTACCTCTTAGCTCACATTGAAGGTGAATAAAATGATCAGTATTTTCCATACCCTAAACTCCAATCATTTTCTTGTAAATTAGACAGATAATTCTATCATTATAGTGCGAATTATGGTTGGAGATGATCTCTTAATTTGCACCTAAAAACTTGAAATCGGTGAGGAGAGGGGGTCTTTTATTTTAGTTTCGAGAAGACCTATTAAGCAAGGCTTCTTATCCCTCACCATCTTTTTCACCAGTCACTTTTAAGAGGGTCGTTTTGTAGTCGTTATCTATCTATCATGTACAAAACTAAAAGGCTACGCTACTAGAATTTTAGAGAGATGAAGTTTAGAGTGAGAAAATTTACAAAAACAGGGGTGAACAGAGTATATGGTTTTTCAAAGGATCAACAACTGGTTGAGGCTTCTTCTGATTTTATTGATATTGAAAAACAATGTGTGTACATCTCTTGTAAATTCACAATATTTATAACAGCTATTAACTGTCATCTAACAACTAACTTAACTGAATCTTCTTGATTTCTTTAAAACGATTCTTTATGTTATTGCATGGCTTGCATGTACTTCCTTTACATCTGGATTTCTGAAACATCTTCAACATACTCCTCCTAGGATCAGAAATTCAGCTTTTGAACTCCCACTAAACTCCTCAATTGTTCAAATCGAGAGACATGAAAACCTTTTGTAAACGTAGCTGTTCTTCTGTCGTTATATACTTCAGCTCTACTTCTCCCATCTTTCTGCACATCTCTCAGATAATAGTATCTAAGCTTAAAATGCTTAGTCCTTCCATGAAACACCAGATTCACTGAGATGGCAATAGCTGCTTGATTATCAACATATACCATCGTGGGACTTTGCACAGGCATTTGCAAATCCGACAGAAGCTTTCTAATCCAGATCGCCTGCTTTGTTGTTGAAGTGGTTGCAACTAGCTCAGCTTCAGTTGTAGATAATGCCACAACTTCCTACTTCTTGGTACTCCAAGAGAAACAAGCTAATCCGAGAGTGAAGCAAAAACCTGAAGTGCTCTTCATATCTTCTGAAGAACCTCCCCAATCACTGTCCGCATAACCTTTTAAATCACAATTTCCAGTCTTCTTGTAACTCATTCCATAATGCAAGGTACCTTTAAGATACATCAAGATCCTTTTAGCAGCGACTAAATGCAACTTCCTTGGATTGCTCATGTATCTGGACAGTACGCTCACCGCGAAATGTACATCTGGTCGGGTGGTTGTGATGTACATGAGAAACCCAATAATTCTTCGATATAGCCTGCTATCAATCTCTTCATGTTCTTCACTCTGCATCAGACTTTGTTTTGGACATATTGGAGTTGAGACAACCTTACATTGATCCATTTGAACTTCTTAAGTACATCATAAATATACTTCTTTTGGTTCACAAAAATCTATCTTTTCCTTTGATTCAAGTCTATTCCCATAAAGTACTTCATCAATCCAAGATCTGTCATTTCGAATGTGCTCTTAAACTGAAATTTCAAGCTACTAATTTGAACACTTGAGCTTCTAGTTAAGAGTAAATCATCTACATAAATTGAAACAATAACCACCTAGCCTCCTTCAACTCTTACATAGAGTGTAGGTTCACTGATGCTCCTCTGAAAATTGATTTTCAAGAGGAAATTGTCTATCTTCGAATACCAACATCTTGGAGCTTGCTTCAGC
>JANZLD010000003.1:4324609-4348779 GCA_026413575.1 Erythroxylum carthagenense | reverse complement strand
CAGTACTTTTCGCTTGAGTTCCGGTAGTTGAAAAATCCTTTAAACGCATATTTTTCATTCCTGGAATGAAGTCTACGACTTGGTCCAAGTAGCCCTTTTTCTGAAAGCTTTCATCTGCTAAACAAAATAGTTGTTTAGATGAAAGACGTTACTTAAGTACATGGACAACGAAAACATTATGCCCCATGAAACTATGTAATTAAGCAAAAAATGACTCTTTTCTTGCATATACCTTTCAAAGGCAGTAGACCCCTTTCTGCGAGTACTCGGGTCTGATCGAAGCCCAGGAAGCCACAGGCAGAGACAGTAAAAAATATTGCAATAGGAAGTCCATGTTCTTCCGCTGCGGCAATAGTGAAGTTTGACGCGAATCCATCAGAAACTATGCAAGTCACTGGTGGAACATTGGAAGACCTACTGTCATTGAGTTTTGAAATGAGATCACTAAACGGTGCAAGGTAGGCACCCTCCAATGCGGACTCAGAGAGTTGCCCCATATGCGGCCAAACATTAGTGTCTGTCAAAGGAAGGCCATCTGGAATGAATTCGAAGCGGAAATCTGGCAAGCCATCCATGGAGTTTGGACCTCTTGATTCAAGTAAGCATCTGTAGTTAATCTCAAAATGGACAAACGTTATGTGAAAACCTTTGTGGTGAAGTACCTTTGCCAGCTTAAGCATTGCTTTTATGTGGCTCTGAGCTGGTAGTGGGATGAAAACTGCATGAGGTTTATGTTGAGGTGCAGTAAATTCAGTACCCATCTCTGAACCTAGTTCTACTACACTTTTGTGTTTCACAATGTTTATATCTTATTTATAGCTATTGGAATTTGGTTTGTGCACGGAAGTTCTCGCTAAGGGTGGCATCTTATATTTGTTTGTATATGGCAGATATGCTATCATTTCCCTGTCAAGAGGACCTCCAATACCTTTGAATAATTGTTTTCTATGTAAGGTAACAAACCATAAGATATGATCGAAATATAGGATCAGCTTTATATTGTTGTTATCACCTATTAATTCTGTCGTGTATTGAGTCATATACGTAATAATTCTAGCATTATTTGAGTAGAGTAAGTTCTTTGGCAAGCCAAGAGACATCTCTACCGAGGAGTCGTTACAAGGAGTTGATAGTTATAATTTCAAAAGCCCTTGGGAGCTAGAATTTCATCGGTACTTTTTGCTGTGACGTTCAACGTAAGCATCTCTCGATAGAAGGCCGAAAACAAGAAATTTGTTTGTAAATTGATCCTTTTTTTTTTCCTCCCTGGAAAGAGACAAAATAGGCAAGAAGGTAACATGAGAACTCTTTTTTCTACTCTGCGGACATATTCTAAGCCTGAACAGAATAGCCAAGGTTTCAAATCATGGTCATTGCGTTGAATTCTTGGCAATTTTCATTAGTTAATTATTAGTGTGTATGGTTCATATATACCAACGTATAATCTGATAGGCGTTTTCTAAAATATGTTAGTTGAACACGATATATTTGTTAAGGTAGAAATTATTGTTTGCAGTTCATATGTATGAATATACAATTTTGGAGGTATTTCTTGGAGTGTCTTAGCTAAATGTGGTATATTTGACGAGGTGAAGATTATTGTGTATGGTTTATCTGTATGAGTATGTGAAGAATCTGTAATCACCCTCTAGGGATTGTTTTTTTTTGGTAAAGTAACTACAATAAAATGGTTATCTTCTATTTCACGAAGGAGAAAGAGATGGTATATATACCGTCAATGTCTGCTTGTACAAAATGACAATAACTATTACACAAAATGCAAAGTAACTAAAATCTATACAATGCATCAGTATCCTATACTATACAAAAGAAGACAGTATACAATAAATATAAGTACTACAGAAATATTCTACAGTCCCCCTTAAGGTGGTGCTTGGTGCCAATCATATAAGCCCAACTTGGACAGCAAAAAAGAAAAACCGGAACTGACAAAGCCTTAGTAAACATATCTGCCAATTGAAGCTTTGAAGGAATATATTGAAAAAGAATGAAGTCTTCTTTATACTTATCCCAAACTAGGTGACAATCAATTTCTAAATGCTTAGTCTTTTCATGAAAAATAGGATTAGTAGTAATATGAAAAGTAGCCAAGTTGTCATACCATAAAGGAATGAGAAATGAAACAAACACCCAAAAATCAGCCAGCAAATAAGAAATCCATTGCAATTCACAAACTGTAGTGGAGAGGCTACGATATTCAGCCTCCGTGGAAGACCGAGAAACAGTGGATTATTTCTTAGTCTTCCAAGAAATCATAATATCACCCAAAAATTCACAAAATCCTATTAAAGATCGTCGACTAAAAGGACATGCAATCCTGTCCGCATCACAAAATGCTTGTAAGAACAAGAATTGTTATAAGGAAATAATAAACCTATAGATGGAGACTATTGTAAATACTTGAGCACATGAATGACACTAATCCAATGCTGCTCAGTAGGAGTCTGAACAAACTGACTCAACTGTTGAGTCGCATATGTGATATCAGGTCGTGTAAAACCAAGATAAATGAGATGCCCAACTAGACTCCGATATCTATCTGGATTCACAGATAAATGAGAGCTAGCATCATCAAAATGACAGTTAGGATATAAAGAAGTGGTTGCCCCTTTTGAACAAGTCAACCCTGCATCCTTGAGAATATCCAACACATACCTTCTCTGATTCACATACAAGCCAGTATTAGACCTAGCAAGTTCCAAACCAAGAAAATATTTTGCAGATCTCATGTCTTTAATAGTAAACTGTTCATGTAAAAATCATTTGACTTGTTGAATATAAGCCTCCGTCGGACCCATGATCAATATATCATCAACATACACAACAAGTGTAATATAAACATTCCATTCGATTTTAATAAAAAGACATGGATCATGAGCAGATTGCACAAAACCCTGCTTACAAAGAGAAATAGTAAGCTCATGATTCCATTATCATGAGCCTTGCTTAAGACCATATAAAGACCTCCTTAAATGGCACACTTGATTGGGACCAGCCTTGGTATACCCTTGAGGAGGTAACATGACAAATCCTCATCAATATACCCATGCAAAAAAGCATTATTTATGTTTAACTGATATAAAGGCCATCCTTCGACAGCAGCAATAGCTATAAAAAATCTCACGGTAACCATTTTAGCTACAAGAGAAAAACAATTAGTGTAATCAACTCCTTCAATTTGATTATAGCCTTTTGCAACTAACCTAGCCTTATATCTATCAACAGTCTCATCAGGTTTGAGTTTAATTTTATAAGTCCATTTAGAACCTATAGCCTTCTTACCCTTCGATAAAACAATAAGGTCCCAAGTGTGATTATTATCAAGGGCTGTCAACTCAGCCTCCATAGCATTTAACCAATTTGAATTAGCTTAAGCTTACTCAAAAGAACTAGGTTCTTCAACAGTAGACACATTTGTGAAAAAAGAATGATAAGCTGAGGTAATGTGTGAGGAGAGTATAAATGGATATGTGGGAGGTGTTTAAGAAGAATCAGTCATTTTAGGAAAAGCAGAAGGAGCAATATCAGTAACAGATGCATGTGAAACAAAATCATTCAACCAATTAGGTTGTTGGGTCACAAGAGTACTCCTACCAATAGGAGCTGGACTCTGTGTAAGATTAGTGGAGCAAGGAGTATAAAAAGAGGATGGAACTAAAGAATTAAAAGAATCAACATTAAGAGTTTCAGTGGATGATGATTCTCGAGACACAATAGGTGTTAAGACATTTGGTTTAGGTAAAGGAACTATTTCTGGACTCGAAGAAATGGACTGAAAAGGAAAAATATTTTCATAGAAAACATCCCTAAAAATGACAATATGATGGTTGTGCAAATCATAAAGTTTGTAAGCCTTTTGTCTTAAAGAATAACTAAGAAAAACTGATTTGAAAGCCCTAGGAGCAAATTTATCTTTATGAGGAAAGGTGTTAGAAGCATAACATAGGCAACCAAAAGTCTTCAAAAAAAGCCAATCGGGTTCCATTTGGACAACAACATAATAAGGAGACTTCTAGTTAAGAACATGAGTTGGAAGCATATTTATGATATATGTAGCTGTTAAAATAGAATCTCCCAAAAACTATTTTGGTAAATGGGACTAAAACATAAGAGCTTTAACACTTTGTAACAAATGCCTATGTTTTCGTTCAACAACTTCATTTTGTTGTATAGTGTAAGGAGAAGTTTTCTGATGTATAATTCCATAGCTGACAAATATTTCCTGACAACTATGACTAAAGAATTCTGTCATATTGTCTATTCCAATGACTTTGATTGTAGCAAGAAATTGATTTCTAACATGTTTAAGGAATTTGTCTAAAAAGGTAGAAGTTTGACTTTTATGATTGAGTAAATAGGTCCAGGTTGTTCTAGAAAAATCATCTACTATGGTGAAAATGTAGTGAGCTCCACTAATTGACCCCTGCTTATAAGGACCCCAAAAATCCATATGCAACATTTCAAAACATGCAACTGTACTAATACTGCTTTTAGGAAAAGGAAGTCTAGTTTGTTTTGAGAAATGGTATATATCACACGGTTGTTAAAAAAATTCATATTATTGAAAAAAAATCTTGCAACTGTTTCATTACAATGAGGGATGCATGGCCCAATCTTTGGTGCCAAAAACCATCAACAATAGCATTATGACAATGTATTGGCTTATGGATACTATCATCTAAATGTTTGGTGTAAGACAAAATGTTATTTTTGTGAAAAGAATATTGGTCAAGAACATAGAGTCTTGCAATTACCTTTCCAACTGCTAAGACCTCATCAGTCACAAGTTCCTGCAGAACACAAAAGTTTGCATAAAATGTAAATTTGATAAGAGATTGACAAGCAAGTTTGCTTATAGAAAGTAGGTTATATTTGAATGAAGGTATATGCAAAGAGGATGACAGACTA
Source organism: Erythroxylum carthagenense (assembly GCA_026413575.1). Taxonomy (NCBI): domain Eukaryota; kingdom Viridiplantae; phylum Streptophyta; class Magnoliopsida; order Malpighiales; family Erythroxylaceae; genus Erythroxylum; species Erythroxylum carthagenense. The sequence continues at coordinate 4,343,850 of JANZLD010000003.1, read as the reverse complement.
AGATTATCACAAAGGATAATATCCCCTGTGAAATCTAATGTCTTAATTGTGCCATCTGATAGGTGAACAGGGTTATATTTAGCAACAGGTTTGGGTTTAGCAAACAAATTAAGATTATGGCACACATGATTTGAAGCACCTGTGTCTATTATCCAAGAGCCCCATTCAATTGAACTAACTGAACTAAAAGAATGATTGAGAATGCTACCTGCAAAGTCATTGTAGTGTGCAAAGTTGATGACATCTCCTCCTTTATCCTTCATCTGAATCTGCTTCCCTTGGCTTTGCATAAAATTCACAATTCCCTGTTGAATCATTACTACCATGTCTTGTTTCCAAACTGGTTCCTTTATACCCTTCTTTACTGAGTAATCCAAAGGTGAATCACTCTTATTCACAATCTACTTATTCATATCCCCTCCTTTTTTATCTTTAGAACCCTTATACCAATTTGGATACCCATGAATCTTGAAATAGGTATCTCTTGTATGTCTTTTCATTTTACAAAAATCACAAAATATATCCTCCTTATTTATCTATTTCTTGGAAAAACCTCTACCAACCCCTTTTGCACTACTGCTGCCAGAACCAAGGGCGAATCCAGAAATTTTTTTAAGTGGAGGAAAAAATTTATTAAGGACAAAATTTTATTTTTAGTGAGGGAAAAATTTTAATAGGAGTAAATTTTTTTAATGGGGACAAAACTTAAAATAATATAATATTTTTTTAATAGATAATTTGTTGGAGGCAGTGGGGGCAAGTGCCCAACTTGCCCCCATTGTAGATCCGCCCCTGGCCAAAACTACGCACCATCATAGCACTACTTATATTATTAGCAAAAGAAATTTTAACCTTCTGTTGTTTTTTAACCCTAACAACTATCGAATAAGCCCTATCTATATGAGGCAAAGGGTCCATCACAAGTATATGACTCCTAATTGCATCATATTCTTCATTTAATCCCATAAGAAATTGTACCATTCTATCATTATCTCTAAATTCAACAAATTGTTTAAGGGATCCATATGAGCATTTTTTTAGGGCTCCACATGAACACTACGAAATGGGAGCCAAACGATTCAGCTCATTCCATAACACTTTGAGTTTAGTAAAAATACTTGGAAACCGATAAATCCCTCTGTGAAATCAAACTAATCTCTCTTTTAAGTTGATATAATAGCATCCCATTACATTCTTCATATCGCCGCTCTAGGTCTTTCCAGAGATCGCTAGCTGAGCTCGTGTCTAAGAAGGACTCTACAATGTCTTTGGAGATGGCGTTGAGTATCCACAACGTAACCATAAAATCAACCCGACACTACCTATCGTAATCTGATGAACTTTCACCCGACCTCTCACATTTTCCATTGACGAAATCGAGCTTCAGCTTTGCACCTAACGCTATTCTCATCACATAACTCCAAGATAAGTAGTTATTCCCACTTAATGGAGTTGTAACGAGAATCATTCCTGGATGATCCGAGTTCTACAAAAATAGTGGATTCTCATCCTCATTCATATTGCCAAACAATGATCTTGAACTACTCATCCCGTCTACTATAACTCAGCTTCATGGATGTGTGGATCTACCCAGATCGCTCTGATACGATGAAGAATCTGAAAATTTAGGGATTGTATTTTTGGTAAAGTAACCACAGTAAAATGGTTATCTTTTATTTCAAGAAGGAGAAAGAGATGGTATATATATCATCAATGTCTGCTTATACAAAACAACAATAACTATTACGCAAAATGCAAAGCAACTAAAATCTATACAATGCATCAGTATCCTATACTATACAAAAGAAGATACTATACAATAAATACAAGTACAACAGAAATATTCTACAGTATGCAACCTTAGGAAGTTTCAAGAAGAATGCAAGCATTTTTTTGGAAGTCTTTAGATTAATATGGATTGGCACACCACTATGTTCTAGGGCATTATTTTTCAAAAAAAGAACATGATTCAACACACAGTTAGTGCCCTTCTTTATATTCTGAAAAGAAATAGTGAGTTATATGATTTGGTATATGGACGTATTAGAACCCATGTCCACATTCTAAAAAGAATCGGTAAATTACACAAGTATTTACAAGAAAGGGCCTTATTTGAAAACACATTTTTGTATATTTCAAACTCTAAAAAAATATAAGATTTGATAAGAAACAAGTTGTGTTAAATTATATAAGTTGAATTGTCAAGTGAAAAGTTGTGTTAAACTGTACAAGTTAAAGTTTAAATATAACTATACTTTTATAGACTTAGTTATACAAGAGAGTTGTAATCTTCATGATCATTGATTCATAGAGAAATCAGTCGTACTTAACTTTTAAGTATGTAAGTACACAAATTAAAAAAACTTTGTTAAAATATTATTGTGTTCTTATTTGTTTCTTTCTTTCTTCTTTATTCTTATATTTGTTCTTAATAATTAGTATCAGAGCATAATTGAAGCAATAATAACTTTTCTTAAAATGTTTTAAATGGAAAATTTCAATAGAATTAAGAATTTCATATTATAGCCACAATGAGTGAAGTATTTTGTTGTCGAACAAGGCACATTATAGGGATTATTGGGCAATAAGTTGAAAGATAAGGATGCAGTTAATTGGAAGGAGTTACAAGCATAAGCAACTAGAATCATATAACTTTGTTTGATAGAAGAGGTCATATACTACATCATAGATATTACGTCTCTTGTGTAGATATGGAAGAAGTTAGAGAGCTAATACATGTCAAAGTCTCTTATGAAAAAGTTATATCTGAAATAAAGACTACATAAGCTGAAGATGTAGGAGATAACAGATCTGAAACAATATATTGATGTGTTCAAACAAATAATTAGTGACCTATTATGGGTCAAAATGACTATTATGGATAAGGGTAGTTTTGCTTTATTTTTAATCCTTTTTATGAACATCTAGTAACCATGTTTATATAAGGTAAAGAGATAGTTGGTGTGGAAGATTTCATTGCTGTACTATTAGCTCACAACCAACAGAGATAAAAAAAATACTACTGAAAGTTCTCTAAGTGAAGGGCTACATGTGATGGGAAATGATAATCGTGGGAGAAAACAAAGTAAGGATGAATCATATAAAAAGGTATTATAAATCTAAACCCAAAGATAAAAGACAGTTTGGAGTTACAAGTTCTAACAAACTAGACATATCAAGAGGGACTGTCTAAATAAGGAGTAGTGTGACAAAAGGAAAGTTGACGATTTGACAAGGTCTACTAATGTATTGTAGAGTGAGGAGGACTTAGATTGTGGTAACAAAGACATACTCTATATGTTAACTAGTTAATTACCTGACTCATAGACTTTAGATACGAGATGATCACATCATATGATACTGAACAGGGATTGGTTTGTAATATATACATCAAATAACTTTGGAATAATCTGATTGAGAGATGATAAAGTTTACAACATTATGGCAGCATGATAGGTTAAGATTAAAAGGTTTAATGGTGTTGTTAGGATGGTGTGTAATATTTGATATATACTAAATTTAAATCTATTCTCTTTGGATAATTACATATGAACAATTTTGCCTATAAGTTGATAAAGACAACATTAAGATGATAAAAGATGTAATAATTGTGATGAAAAGGACAAAACTGATGAAAAAATCTATAGATTGATATGGAGCATAATTGTAGGTGGAGTGTTAAGTTGTCATTTTATGCTCATTTTGTATATAAATCTCTTTAATATGTTCAAATTATTATTCAAAACTGATGGATTTGTTTTTTAATTGTTCTCATATGATTTTCAATACTTGAGAGATGAGATTGAATAAAAAAGATGTAAGGAAAGTTAAGATATTTCAGATTCCCAAGGCTGGCAGAAAATCTATCGACTAAGCATGGGCACGTGCAAGGACAAAGACTGCCTATAGAATCTGTTTTTAAATTCAGATTTGATTCAATTAAGATTTTCATGATCTTGAAGATCAGATTGCTACCTTAGTGATGGAGATCTGTAACCTGAATATGGAGAAAAGCTTACCTGCTAAAGATCACGAAAAAAGGAAAGATCGAAGTGCATATAGGGGGATTTTTGTTACTATTCACAGAGAGCATCCTTACAGTAGTTTTACAGCTTCTGTAGTATTTTATGGAGAATGTTTTGTTTCTGTAATATTCTCTCTAAGAGTTTTTGGAATTTCTAGGAAAAGACGAGGGATGGAGACTATATATTTTGCTATTTCTTTGATGATTTTCACTTTTGTTATGAGTAGCTAAATCGTTTTTCTTGGTTGAAGGAAACCATGTTATCATCTAGTATGTGTGAGATTTCTAGTTAAAGTTTGTTTCATTGATGAATATTAAGTGTCTTCCAAATTACTTTTTATGATTAAATTGGTTGATTTCTAAGGTGTGCAACTAGGAATTAATTTGTTTAATAGCCAGATTAGTGAGATATGATGATCAGTTTTGCTAATCGAAAGTGGCAATTAGGATTACCATCTTTACATTAAAGTTGAAAGTTCTAAGAAGGTACTTAACTTGATTAAATGCATGTCGTACATGCATTGTCTTGTTCATTGGTTTCTCAGTTCTTAAAACTATTAATTGATTAAATTTAAGATCGTATCTAAGTTGTTGATTAATAAGAATGTTTAGAATACATGTTTCTACTCATTTGTTCCTAAGAGAAAATCATCACCTAACAAATGTTTGTTGATGGACTAAATTTTATATTGAGGATCCGTGCTAGTGTGGCAACATCGGTGACCCGAAACTAAAGTTTGTCTACTGAATATTTTTCTTAATTTACGATTTTTGTCATTTTTAATTTCTCAAATTTTCGTGAATTACAGCTCCCCCCACCTTTGTTTTAGTTTTGAACTCGTATAATCTTTACCGATAAAATTCCTCATGGGAACGATCTCAACTATTCACTAACTACATTTTTCATTGCTAAAGTTGTTATTAATTTGGTTGCAGACGACAGCAGTACTAGAGAGAATGTAGTAGTAGAATCAAAAGATAATAGTACTGCATTATAACAAAATGGCTAGGTTGATTTAATGAGTAAGAGATAGAATGAACTTTATAAAAAGAGCTTATTGAAGAGTATCAAATATTATAAGTTAAAATTTTATAAGTTTTAAATGGTTGGTAAAAAGACTAAAATAAACTTTATGGACACAATATCCAAGAAGAAGCATATATTGATGCAAATATATAAAGAAGATGTGTTATGATTAATATAAAGCAGTAATAATTTAAAGATTGTACAATTAGAACTACGACAACTTAGAAAAATGCTAAAAGCCAAAAATTCTAGTTTAGGATATAATGATAAAAGAGAGAGACATCATAATATAACACAGAGAGAGTGAGACATACTATTAGGCCTCTAAGTTGATTTAGGTTAAAAGACATAGTCTTGTAAACTCTTAGCATTAGTGATGTAGATCTAATTAACTTTAAGGGACTATAGATAATTAGGAGAAGAATAGAAGAATGGTGGGAGATATGAGGATTTATAAAGCAGGTAATTGACTACATTTAATTAGATCTTCTTAAAAAAGATTCACATTTTGAATAATAAAATTGACACAAGTCAATTACCACATAGAAGTTCAAATTTTTTTTGGATTTGATTAATGTCTTAAAGTTTTAGACAAGACTACAACCTAATCTATATAGAGTATATTCGTTGAGATGGACATTGATGTGTATGCCTCATAGACATAAAGATACAATTTTAAAGTATTTTTAGAAGAACACATGCACTTTTTGGAGTGTGTTCTAGGCTTTTATTAAAGTGTGTGCAACTTATTCAAAAAGCTTGTCATAGTCACTTCTCTTTACTTCGCTACATTAGTTCAGATTATGACTACTTCTATCTTCTTATGATAATCTTCCATTTTTTGCTCATTAAGTGAGAGATTTACAACTTTTTATACAAGTTTTTACAATAATGGTCTGTCCCAAATATCTTCCTAATAAGAGTTTTCAAATTTTGTTCCAAGTCTTCATGGGTAGCTCACGATTCTTTCCTTCAGTTATTGACTAGTTGATCCCAACAAATGAAGGCATACTCAATAAATTTTACTAATATTCTATTTACTTTCTTCTCCTTAAAGTAATTATGATACTCAAATACTGATTCTATCTATTTCTTCCACTTTAGATAAGTTTTAAAATTATTTCTACCCCTAAAGGAAGGTATGATTATTTTGATGTTGTCAAGATTTCCATCTTCCTTTTTTTTAATTCTAGGCTTCTTCTTTTTTTCTGTTAATCATACCTCACTTTCTCACTTTAACATATTCCCTTTTGCCCTAAATGTTATATCAATATCATCAACTTTAATGTTATCATTCTCCTTATCAACCTTCATTGGAATTGTTAGAATATGCCTAGTATGTCCCCCGTTATTAAAAGCTAAGGGATGTCATTTACCTTGCAATTTTTTCTATCTACTATGATTGCTTTCGAACATCCACCTAGTGTAGTTACTTAAGGAATTTCTAATGTGATTTTCTAAATGGTTTGGTCTAGTTATAAATGTCTATAAAAGTAGCTTGCACTACTCTAAAGATGTGAGGGACTCGGTGAAACTCTCTAGGATTGCTAAACTTCAACTTAATGATCTTCCTATGAAGTACAACTTCATGATCTTCCTATGAAATACTTGGGAGTTCCGATCTCGTATGCAAAGCCTAAGTACTCTGATTGTATTTCTCTCATTTAACAATTCAAAGCTCAAATTAATGCCTAGTAAAACAGATTCCTATCACTTGCTGTAAGGGTTACTCTGATCATTTCTGTGCTAGGAAATCTCTATATTCATTGGATATCACATGTCATCCATCCCTAGAAAGTCATTAAGGAGATAGATGGAATCATGAAAGCTTTCTTATGGACTGGAAATTTTGAAAACTCCAAGAAGCTAAAGTCAAGTGGAGTGAAATGACCATCGCTAAAAGGCAAAAAGGCTAGGGATTACCCTCTATATCTGTTATACAAAAAGCGCTTCTATGCAAAAGGATATGGAGGCTATTTATTGATAAACAAGCTATCTGGGTGAAATTGCTAAATGAAACATATCTCAATAATGCAAGCTTTTGGCAACTATCAAGCTCAAGGGAGTACTCTTGGTTCTTCTTGCAAATGTTAAAATTAAGACCTGTGGTTTTTCCATTGATTAGGTATGTGCTAGGCAATGAAGACAATATTTGGGTATGGTCTGATAATTAGATTGTTCATAGCCCTCTCATCCAAAGGACTGAACTATCCAGGCTCCTGAATAGGATTCCTATTAATTCTAAAGTTTTTTCCTTACGACATCAAGGGCAATAGAATAATAACTTCAAAGGATTCAACTTACTTAAGAACTTGTTTCCTCAGATTAATAATATCAGCAGGAAAGATTTCATCATTGGGTCCTAGATGCATTAGGTAATTTTACCAACAAGTCTTGCTATAAAGCTTTACAAGAAGGTGAGAGGAACGATCCTTAGTTCAATCTTCTATGGTAACGTTCTTTCAATCATAAAGCCTCTATTTTCACTTGGCTAATCATTAAAAACACACTTCGTATAGAAAATAGGTGGTTTGGAATTTATGACCCTATTTGTGTTCTTTGTAAGGAGCTAAAAGAAAGTAGAGAGCATTCATTCTTTCAATGCAATTTCTGTAAAGCAGTTTGAGCATAATTTTACATTTGTTTCCTGATGCATTCTCAAATTATGATTAGAATTCATCTCCCAATTGGATCATTCGTACAACCTAATTGAGGTTGAATGATGGCCCCTATATGAGATGGCCTTTACAACTACTATCTATTCTATATGGAAGGAAAGAAATAAGATAATTTACAAGAATAAAGAGGTTCACAAGTACTTTTTAGCTGATGAAATTGTCAATTAAATTTGGGTCATTATGATAGCTAATTCTAATAAGCTTGCACTATCCATTAGTATGAAGATCAAATGGAATTTGTAATGCCTTTTATTAATTTATTTCCTTTAGTAGCTTGGTTTATTTTAAGCTTGTACCTTAGTTGTTATTTTTCTTGTGGTGAGCTTATTGTAATGTGGATATAACCTTGCTATTGTTTATTAATTATTTCTAAACTTTCAAAAAAAAGAATTAGATTAAAATATAATAATACAGAAACTAAAAGAATAACTACACATAAAACTCTAATACCAATTTATATGAACCCTCCTAAGAATAAAATCTTAGAGAATTTACAAACAGGTTTTAATTATTAAGAAAGCTAATTCGAAAGCATAAAAAGGATTAACTCTGGCTGTAAAGAATTATTAAGAACCAAATTTATTAAGTAATTGAATGCCACAAAGAGAGAAACTTTTCACAAGTTTGAAGTTTGATGACTAAATGCAAAATTGAAATTAGAATTTTGACGGTAAACATGATTGTGCTATGAGTCGTGTGAGTTATTAATATTTCAACGTCAGTTCTAATATATGGAACTGTTAGAGGCCGTATCTTCATATCTTATTTTATTAAGAGTTATACAATCTGGAACACAATTGTATTTAAATTTACTGTCACTTCAACTTTCACATTTTGATGTCCAACTAAAGATGGATCTTTAGTTGTGCCAATTCATTTTGATATAGGCTGGGACACTATCGTGTGTCAATTTATGTCTAACTAAAGATGGATCTTTTGTCACCAATCCCTCTTCAATTCCATCTTTTGTAATAACTCTAATAAATATGTGCAATATTGATTTCTGAATTGGGTATTTACATGGGATTTTTTCATAATTGTGCCACAAGGCATGTCAAGAAATTTATTTATTTTACAATTAATGTTTAGTTTAGTCAAAGAGTAAACTCAGAAGTTACTATCATAATTCCATATTATAAATAATAGAAAATTGAAGTTGTTTTTAAGTCTATGGACTTAGATAATTACTTTTGGATTTGTATGTGGTATTAGTCTTATTGCGTACGTCATTGGGTACTGTGCATGTTTTGTTGAAAATACATGAGTGTTTTGATGAGATTTTTCTGGAGAGTATTCACGGTGAATGGAAGAGCAAAAGGTGTGTTATTTTATCTGAATGTTTTTATTGCTTCAAGGGTGGCTTAGGTGTAAGGTTACCAAATGTGAAGAAAATTGAAGACATCCAAAGGTGTTGTTGATGAATGCGTGACCTAGCTCCTGCACCTGAATCGTGGCTGACTTGGTGAAGTCCTTCCTGGGTGTTTTTGCGTCATTATTTAGCTGCTTTTGATTTCATGATTGTGCAGGAAATTATTTATTTTTTTATAAGTGTTTTCTTGAGTGTTAAGTTGTTTGTTTAATCACTTGAGTGATTTATTCACTATTCCTGTCTCAAAAGATTGTTGACAAAAATTTTTCTGTTGAGGTTGATACGAGACAATCATACTATTGGATGTGAAATTCTTTCGTGGGTAGTGAGGACGAGAGATAGCATCAAGAATTGAGTAGTGTTGGCTTAGTAAAGCTTTGTATAAAACTATTGTCATTAGTAAAAGAATTAAGCTGGGTGAGGGCCCACAGACGTAGGCAAAGTGTACCTAACAGCGTTACCAAATTTCAACGTTGATCTGTTTAATTTTGTATTTTTTTTCATTTATGATGAAAAATTAACAGTTGCTGATACAGTTACTTTATATTTAGTAACCGACAGATACAGTTAGAAGTCATTATGGCAAAGCCTTACAAGTAACTGCGGCCAAATCGAGGCATTTACAAAACTACACCCTTATGGTTCTTTCAATTAGTATTAGAATAGGTCATCGAATCAGAACTTGGTACATCAAGTTGGTGTAGATCCTTGCTTCACAATTATGACTATAAGAGATGAGGAATCAATCATCAAGTCATTGTTGTTAGATGGTTTAAATTATCCTACATGGAAATCACAGATTAGAGTATTCATTTAGGCACAAGAAATAAGAGCATGGAACTCAATTTTAAATGGCTGGACACATCCAATGACGACTGATAAAAAGGAAGAAGCAGTGCTTAAAGATGCATCTGAGTAGACAAAGGTCAAAGAAGAGAGAGCGCTTGGAAATTCTCAAGCCTTGCATGCCATCTTTAGTGTTGTTGATGAAGGTCGTTTTTCAATGATATCAGCTTGTGAATCAGCGAAAGAAGCATGAGATACTTTTTAGACTATACATAAAGGACCAAATCTGTGATATCCTCAACACTTCAAATATTGGTTGTGAAATTTGAAGAGCTAAAGATGGATGAGTGTGAAACCATTTTGAGACTTCCATGAGAGACTGCGTGACATAGCGAACCAAACACATCAACTTGGGAAGAAGTAATCTAACCTGAAACTGGTTAAAAAGACAATGAGATTGTTGCCTCTAAGGTTCATAAAAAAATTGCAACCATCGAAGAAGCCCATGATATCACTAAATTGTCTTTGGATAACATGATTGGGATTCTTACCAACTTTGATATGAATTTGTTGAGGGATAATCAAGAGAAAAGCAAAGGATTGGCATTACAAACCGAGATTGGTAAAGCCATGAATGACTCTAAAGATGAATCCAATGAGAATGTGGATATTAAGTTATTTTGACAAGAAATTTCTGTAAGTGGTTAAATAAAGTGAAGAAAGATATATACGATTTAGGCAAAATAGTGGAAATTCATCAAACAATAATTTCAAACAATAAGGGAAAACTCAAAAAGGTGAAAGAAAGATGAAGAAAATTCAATATCATGACTGTCAAAGCTTTGGACATGTACAAGCGGAATGTGTTTACCCCTTGAAGAAGAAAAAAAGGAAGTCCTATACAAGCACTTGGAGTGAAAATGAATTCAGAAGTGAGTATGATAGTGAAGAAGAAGCTGTGAATAGTGTTGCGTTGGTTATTTTATACAGCAAAAGTCCAATTGCTTGCTTAATAGCAATCAAGAAGGAAGTAACTGATGATGAAAACATGAGTAAATTAGAAAATTCTAGGAAAAACACAGACAAATAAGCTCAAAGCTTAATCTCAAATTGTACTTCAGATGATAAAAAGGAAGATATTTATGAAGCCTATGAGTTAATGTATACTAAACGGGTCCAAACATGTAAGAGAAATGAGAAATTGAAGGAAGAAAACTTTAACATGAGAAAGACCATTCTAGACCTTGAGAAAAATTTGTTATCCACAATAAATGAGCTTAATGAAACAAAGTTGAAGCTAGTCAATATGGAAAAAGGGATAAGAATGTTAAATGGAGGTACCAAAAAACTAGAAAAGTTACTAGAAATTTGTAAGACTAAAGGAGACCTTCAAGGCATTGGCTATAGAGGTGAATGTTCCAAGTCGAATGATGAGAAAATAGGTACGACCAGATCTATCCAAGGAGAAATCTTAAAGAAAAATCAGAGGTTCATATATATGTGTCACTTTTGTGGAGTAATTGGACACATAAGACCAAAATATTACAAGTTATTACAAACGATATTTCAGAGGAGTCAAAACAGAAAATCTAGGTACTCTTCATTAAATTTTCAGCAACAACTCATGTTACCGAAGTACTCTTGGGTTATAAAGGTTCAAGTACAAGCACAAAGATATAGTGAAGGAAAAACAAGAAATTGACTAGATTCACAGTTAATTACTGCTTTTAAAGAAACTGTTCAGATTGAGGATAAGTCTGTTGCTTCAGATGAAGAAATCAACCAAACATTTGATGAAGGGAATAATGTGATGAGAAATAAGCCCAGGTTTGAATTTCTTCGAGACATAAGGACTGTATACTTTACATTTTTGAAGTATAGTTTGATGTTATTTATTAAAAAACAAAAAAAAGGGATTCGAAGGAGTTATCATTTAGGCTTTCTGAGTTTTTATTTATGGGTTTTCAAAAGTTTAGTTAATTGATGTGTACATGAAGCTATGCTTGATGATGAGGTTTATGAATTTGATCAATCCTATAAAGATGAAATTGAAGTGATTCTTTTGTTTTTTTATTCACTAAGATTGATCACATTAAAAGATTCTTATTTTGGCATTGTTTTGTTCCAAGGGGAAGACATCATATTGTTTTTGGTGAATGTTCAATTCAGGGGAAGATTTTAAAGTATCTTTATGACGATTAGTCTTATTTTTTGGCATCTTTTTATTAGGAAGAAATTTGGATGATTGTTTATTATTGTTTCTTTGGATATTTCTTAAACTTGAAGAATTTGATGGATATTCTTTTGAGTTTTTGATTAAAGGAAGTTTTTAATTTGTGACAAAAATGTCAAAAAGGGAGAAATTGTTAAGATATTTATTATATATCTTTTTGTTTAATTTTGACATTTTTAATTATTAGATATTCAGATAATGATTAAAAATATAAATTAAGAAGTTTTACTTGAATTGGCTTCTTAGATATAGTTGTTGTGCAAATTGAACTCTATCTTAAATGAAGATCCAAATGGATTACGTTTCTTCTGGAGATATAGATTAAGCAACGTGGTGTATGTGAGAGCTGCGTGTAGGTTTTATGGACTTGAATTTTTGTTGCAGTGTTACGCTGTTGATTGAAGGCTACAATGAGTTGTTGGGTGATTTTTCTTCTACCTGGATATTGGTGTGAATTTTTGGGTGTTGTTTTTTTTGCGTGGCTTAGAGAGTGCTGTTCTGTGGTATTAGTCTTATTGTATGGGTCACTGGGTGTTGTGCATGTTTTGTAGAAAATACATGAGTGTTTTGATGAGGTTTTTCTTGTGAGTACTCGCAGCGAACAAAAGAGCAAAAGATGTGTTGTTTGATATAAATGTTTTTATTGTTTCAAGGGTGGTTTGTGTGTAACATTACTAACTGTGAAGAAAATTGAAGACATCCAAAGGTATTGTTGATGAATGCGTGACTCAACTCCTGCACCTGAATCATGGATAACTTGGTGAAGTTCTTGTTGGGTATTTCTGCGTGACTATTTAGTTGCTCTTGATTTTGTGATTGTGCAATAAATTATTTTTTATCTTTTTGTTAAGTGTTTTTTAGAGTGTTGAGTTGTTTATTTAATCACTTGACTGATTTATTTACTGTTCTTGTTTCAAAAGATTGTTGAGAAGAATCCTTTATTGAGGTTAGTACGAGACGGTCGTATTATTGGGTGTGAAATTCTTTCACGGGTATTGAGGGTGAGGGATAGTGTCAAAGGTTTAGTAGTGTCGACTCAGTAAAGCGTTGAAGAAAACTATTGTCGTTAGTAAAAATTAAGCTATGTGAGAATCCCGCAAATATAAGTAAGGTATGCCGAATTATATTATCAAATTTCGATGTTGACCTGTTTAATTTCGTATATGTTTTTCTGTTTTTGTTTGTACTGAAAATTAACAGTCGCTGATAGTTTATATCTAGTAACTACATATATATTTACAAGTAACTACAGCAGAACCTTACAAATATCTGCATTCAAATCGAAATTTTTGCAAAACTAGACCGCTATGGTTCATTCACTCCTGAGCCACAAAAATATTTCTAGTCTTCCAGAGGGACGCAGCTATCAAAGATGATAAAAGCTAAACCTAAAACATTTCTGGTCTTCTAGAAGGACGCGTCTATCAAAGATGATAAAAATCTAAGCCTTTGGAACAATGTAGATGTGTGGTGCCGAAAGAATTATCAGATAAATCTTGTCCTGTATTAATTATTTGAATGGAAAAAGACACTAGACACCAAAGCAGCCAGCTCATGATGCCCATGCCGATGTCCAGTAGTTTTTAACCCGTAGCAATCACTTGGGACACATTTTCTAGAAATCTTGAAGAGCAAGGCAAGCAGATTCTTCGAAACTCGCAAAACCGAAAGATGCCAATCAGTATAGGTACGAGTCAAGCATAGCAACTAGAGTACCTTTAAACATCAGCCACTAATGTCTTAATGTTCTTATCAAACATGGAGGACATACACATAACGATCGCCACAAGTGAATGAATACGTTTCTCTCCAAGGTCCTACTCATCTTAATGTATTAGCGACTCCAATCCTTCGGTTTTAAGAACACAAATTGTTTTTCATAAGTATTAAAATACAGATGGATAAGTTTCAGTTGCCATTAATTTCGATATTACGTTAAGGAGTCTGGTTAAATGACGAAACCTTAGTGACTTGATTTTTAGAAAAGAATGAAAATAATCAATTTTCAAAATAATAAAGCATGGGGATTAGAAAGAAATAGAGAAGGGCGAGGGGAGAGTAGGCACTGGGAAGATTTACAACATTCTTATTGAATTTTTCTTAGCTTTAACACGTTTAAGGGAGTGCTTGATTAATTATTTTCCTTCAAAAATAATTTAAGATACTTTTCATAAGAAAATTGATAATATATGTTAATTTTGGTTTTGTAGATAAATTGTTTTGTTGTTTATGTATTTTAAATGCTTTATTGAGTGTTATTTAATTATTTGTATACTTTATTTTTAAATTTAAGGTAGATTTATAGGGCACCCCAATGCAGAGGAAAGGCAGAATTTATATTTTTGCTTCATTCTTGGGTTTTAGAGATTTCTAAACATGCTTCGCGTATGAAATGCTTTATTTTTCTTGTATTGAGTGCTTTCACGGTGCTTGGAGAAACTATTTGGTATTTTCAACTATATTGAATTTAACTTTTCAGTTAATTGTCCATGTTTTGAGAACCGGGTACGTGTGTTATATTAAGATATGTGATTTATGGGTTAAAAAGTGTAATTTAAAATTTAACATTTTCATCATTATATAACTTGAATCTTAACGTTTTAAATTATTCAAATTGAAATTTAACATTTTTCTTAAATATTTAAAACAGGTTCTAAATAAGCAAAATTTTGATATAATTAACTCTTCGTCAGTTAAATATCACGTTAATATTAAGTTGTCATTATTATTAATTATTAATTAAATAATAAATAATAAAAATGGATCTTACTAATATGCAATTAATTTTTTTAAATTAACCAAAAAGTGAAACTTATTGTCTCGTAATAAAGTTCACCTTTTGATTAAAAACTAATAAATTATTGACATGACATTTAATATCGTCAAATTTTGCATCTATGATTAAAAAATGTGAGAGTTTAATTTGAATATTTCAAAATATTATGGCATATTATCTATTATGTTATAAACGTTTGGAATCGTGATTTTTTTTTTGGTAAAATTGGAATCGTGATTTTGATGATTAGTCAAGACCCACATTCGACATCAACATATATCATTTAGTTGGTTGGGATTAATACCTGGCATTGGGATAAATATCATTTAATTGATCAGGATGCTTACCCAAGCAGATGTAAGACGATAGTGACAAGTGAATGTTGCAATGAATGATTGTTGTGTATTTTATGACATACAAGCAGTATGACTTGTTTGACTATTGCAGTAGTGTTATTAGAAACTGGTTGACATAGAATAAAAGATTTTTTATTTACTTTTTTAAAATAAATTTCCCCTATTTGATGCGTGTAGCTCTATTATTTTTATATATTTTTAAGTGAAGAATGTGCAATTAAAGTGTAGAAATCGATACGAATTTTAAACATACTTTCATAGAGTTAAATTTAATAGAGATGTTAGATAAAGAATTATTTATAAGATTTCTAATTATTTTAGAATTATTAAAATATTATTTTAGCATGTGTGTTAACTTTAGCCTGATCTCAAGTGATCCAATCTTTTCATTGAATGATGTTCAATCATACAAGTAATATAATTAACTTCGGCTAGGGACGTGAAAGAACTAATTTGCTAAGTCAGATATATTAGTTTAAAAACCATAAATCAGCTTCTTAAGATATTCCCAAGAGAAGCTACATCTCACTTTCTTTACAACTATATTTATGACTATTACGGGGAAACTATATGATGCCAGATTGAGTAATTGGATGTCATCTTAACTAGCATCATATTGCACTTAACCACTAGCTTGGAAATTAGTTGAATATTTAAGTCTAAAGTAAAGAAAATTGTGCAGATGTTATTGGTCACAATCAAGTTTCTTAAAACATGGATTTTCCTGATAAAAGAATGTCATTTATAAGCTTTTCTATATTCAATGATGATGACCCTTTGGGACTCGTAGCCTCTTCTGCCAATGTTTTCCATTCCATTGCTTTGTTTTTCAGTTCCTTAAATTTCTTTCCTTCCATGAACTCTCTTACAAGCTGAGCCAAATCATCCCTGTTCACATCATAATCAATCTCCACACCAACTCCCCATTCAACGCAAGCATATCTACAGTTGGTAGGTTGATCGCCAATGAACGGCCAACAAAGCATCGGCACGCCTGCAGAAATGCTCTCAATAGTTGAGCCCCACCCGCAGTGTGTAAGGAAACCTCCGACTGAAGGGTGGTTGAGGACTTCCTCTTGGGGACACCAGCTAGCTATGAACCCCCTCTCTCGTGTTTCTTCCGTAAACTCTGGAGGTAACATTGCAGAACCACCAACTACCATATCAGGCCTTATTATCCACAGAAAAGGGTGGTTGCTTTTGGCCAGTCCCATCCCGAATTCTATGAGTTGTTCAGTTGTTAACCATGTTACGCTTCCAAAATTTACATAAAGCACCGAATTAGGTGTCATGGAATTAAGCCACTGACGACACTCGGATTCTTCTTTCCACAGATTACATCCAATTGATCTCAGACCATTTTGCTGTATTTGATTGAGATGTAGTTGCAGAGGGCCAATGAAATATGCAGCGCGAAACATAGAGGATATTGTATCCAAAAGTTCAGGTTCTAAGGCATCAAATGTGTGCAAAATGAGTACTGGAGCTTCACGTGATTTCTTAGTTGGCTCTACAGCTATCCGAAACCCGTGTTCATCAGTGCTTTTCGCTCGAGTTCCGCATGTTGAAAAATCCCTCAAACGCATATTTTTCATTCCTGGAATGAAGTCTACGACTTGGTCCAAGTAGCCATTGTTCTGAAAGTTTTCATCTGCCAAATAAATAAACAGTTTTTTAGTTGTTTAGATGAAAGAACTTACTGAATATTATGGACCACAAAGTAATAAGCACAACGAATAGCCAACTCATAACATCAACATGGAAGTTATTGCGCCATATCACGTAAAGTACATGAACTTGTTCTGGTTAGTAAAAACTTTCTAATTAGGAAGCTCTCTTAGAAAAGTCAGTTTGACTAGTTTCAAGACTTGTATGCTATGTAGATCTTATATGTGACCCGAACTTCACCATCCAAATTTTGCAAGTTCATGGTAATCAATATAGTTTCTTTATGTCCCATAAGAAATATGCAACTGATTATGAGATAATGACATTTTTCTTACATATACCTTTCAAGGGTAGTAGACCTCTTTCTGCGAGTACACGAATCTGATCGAAGCCCATGAAGCCAGATGCAGAGAGAGTAAAGAATATTGCAATAGGAAGTCCATGTTCTTCAGCTGCTTCAATGGTGAAATTTGACAAGAATCCATCTGAAACTATGCAAGTCACTGATGGAACATTGGAAAAACCGCTGTCATTGAGTTTTGAGATGAGATCACTAAACGGTGCAAGGTAGTCCCCATCCAGTATGGACTTAGAGAGTAGCCCCAGATGGGGGCCGACAAGAGTATCTGTCGGAGGAAGGCCATCTGGAATGAATTCAAAGCGGAAATCCGGCAAGCCATCCATGGAGTTTGGACCTCTTGATTCAAGTAAGCATCTATAATTAATCTCAAAGTGCACAAATGTTATGTGAAAACCTTTGTAGTGAAGTACCATTGCGAGCTTTAGCATTGCTTTTATGTGGCTCTGAGCTGGGTACGGGATGAAAACTGCATGAGGTTTGTTTTGACGTGCAATAATTTCAGTACCCATCTCTGGACCTAGAGCTACACTAAATGTGTTTCACAATATATAGTTCTGCTTTATAGGTATTAGAATTCGGTTTCTACACGGGAGTTGTCGCAAAGAGTGGCATCTTATATTTGTTTGTATACGGCAGTGCAGGGACAGGCAATCAATGGCAGATATTATCCATATCCCTATCAAGACGACTAGTAATTTTCTATAATAAAGTAACATAATCGTTAGGTTTGTCAGCATATTATTGCTAGTAGAAAGCAGTCACTATTATTTTATTGTGTAATGAGCAAATCTTGGACAATATGCAATAATCATTAAATCACTTCATAATATAAGAGATGTCTGGATTAATTGAAAAGTCATTAAAAAATAGAAATGACAGTCTATCGAGTTGCTAAGTTTAAAGGAAGCTCGAATAAGTCCAAACTTAACCAAAACATACCCAATTAACTTCATTAGAAATGCAAGGTTTTAGTCAGCAAATATATCTCGGACCAGGCTTGCTAAAGCATTTTTGTCTTTCCTCCTCGTGGGAGTTGAATTCACGACCGCATTGCAAATAATATGATGAAGTGTGCAGCATATGATTATTACAAGGGCCCCAACTGTCTAAGAAATAATGAGTTTGAGCCTCGCTGACGGTAGAGGGGGGCAGGGTTGTGTACATAACCATTCCTATCAAACCCTTAAAGAAAGTGAACGTTGTTATAAAACCACAACTAAAACTTGTTATCTTACATCAAGTTAACCCTTTTATTTATAGTACAAAATTTCTAATAACATACTATTATGATAATATGAGTGGTACACTAACTATTAAGTGGTGTAGTTGGTGTGCTAACAATTAAGTGGTGCATTAACAATTAGTGGCACATCATATTATTTCTATCTTTTATAACACTCCCCCTTGGTGTGCCATATCATTATTTCTTATCTGGCCTTTATACGCATTTGGTGTTGCCTCGTTAAAAACCTTATCAGGAAAAACCTAGTAGGATAAAAACCATGTTAAGGAAAAAAAGAGTGTAACTGCGTAAGCTCCTCCTCATATAACACAATGAACTCTTCCTCATAAATTTCTTAGATGTCGCATTCCAATCTTGTGGACATGCTTCCTGAAAAGTGTAGTAGGAAGTGCCTTTGTGAAAAGATCCGCAGAATTTTCGTTTGATTGAATATACTGGATGTTGCTTTCTTTGCTCTTTTCGAGATCTTAGGTGAATTGAAAAAATTTCGGAGGGATATGTTTGGTTCTATCACTTTTGATATAACCCTCCTTTATTTGAGCGATACATGTTGCATTGTCTTCATATATGATTGTTGGTTCTTTGTTGGTCGATAAGCCACAAGCTGTTAAAATGTGGTGCGTTATTGACCTTAACCATACACATTCTCGGCTTGCTTCATGAAGTGCAATGATTTCAGCATGATTTGAAGAAGTAGCAACAAGTGTTTGTTTCTGTGAA
>JANZLD010000003.1:4283078-4294624 GCA_026413575.1 Erythroxylum carthagenense | reverse complement strand
AAACAATATAACATGTAATTAATTAGAAGATATTAATATTTGATGTAAAACAAGAATTTAACAAATTTTATTTTTAACCAAAACAATATAATTAAAAATAGCATTAATTAAAATATATTAAAATAAAATGTATTAAAATTTGATATAAAAATTTAAAAAATGTTATTACCAACTTTCTTAATTATAATTATACTCATTCTCAGCTATCTTAAAAATTTTTAAGCCCTTTTCTTTCTAAATTCTTAACAGCTTACTCTATCTAATTATATCCTAAACTTATCCTGTCTTATCTTTCCAGCCGCTTTACTGTAACTTCCATTGAAAGATGAAAGATCCCAAATCTTCCGATTCCCATCAGACCATTGACGTCACGAACAAGATTTCAAATCATGCTACAGTGTTGAAGTATTGCCAATTGTTGACGCTCAATTATGGAGGCTTATTTGGATCTATTATTGTTATTTTATTTAAGCTAGAATGCAAATAATTCACATTTCACAATGTTTCAGGAATAAGAATAATGTACACAGTACATACAAAGATCTTGCAGGGATTAATATGAAATAAAAAAAATTACAGAACTGTAGGCTCTCGATAGTCGCGCCAAAGGGCTGTCACGGAATATAATTTCTTTACGACTAATGTTCTAGATAGTCATTGGTGACTACAAATAAATTGGTTTACAATTACTAATCATCTTACTAGCATAAAATAAAGTAAAATAGGGTAAATGGCACAAAATGTCTTATTCAATAGAAATATATCGCCTAACTAAACTTCAACTATAAAAATTTTAATTAAATTTTATATAAAAATATGAAAATTTTTATTTTTTATAGGTTAAAAATTATCTATGAATATATTTCTAGTTTATTTTTTAATTTTAAAAACGCATACTATAATTAAAATGTTCAAGTTTATTATTAATAACCTCTAAACTTGATTATTAAGTTTATTATTAATAACTTATAAACTTGATTATCTCTAATTTCTTATCATGATCTCGGGTTCGAGTCTTGGGCATGAAATCGTATTTATAAGGGAGAGCTTTGCTGTCTATATGATTTCATCCGGTTTGAATCTGAATTAGTCGACTATTTATAGCGTCGAATATCAGATTGTTTACACCGAAAAAAAAAAAAAAAGAGTACTAGTTGTTTTCAAGTCTTGTTCAAGAATGATACAATCGACCTTTTCATACTTTTTTTCCCTAAAGCTCCAGAACCGCGAAATGATTTATAATCTTCTAGAAGGACATGTCTTACTCTAGATGAAGATAAACTCCAAGCCCTGGACAATGCAATTGTCTGGTGCCAAAAATAATTTCGCCTTGTCGTGATTTGAATGTAGGAGATAGGCCACACCACGCTCGAAAGCAGCTAGCTAGTGACGCGTGTCCAGATGTCCATTATCTTTTTAGCTGGTAGCGATCACTTGGGGTACATTTTCTAGAAACCTCGAAGAACAAGACAAGCAGAATCTTACAGACTCGCAAAATCTTCAACACATGCCCCAAATTGTCAAATTGTTTTTAGTGTGAGTCCAACATGGCAACTAAGAGTATCTCGAAAAATAAGTCACTAGTGTCTTAATGTTCTTGTCATTTGATTATGGTCGTTTTCAACATAATTGCACATGGACGAGATAAGGAGTGTTGCAAGTGAGTGAATACGCTTCTCTGCCAAGCCTAAATCATCTTACCGTGGGACCTCGTTATTGACTCCATTGTACTTTCATTTTCTGGGAGTATGGCCCAAGAGGACAAGTAGGTGAGTGTATCAATTGAAATTTTCTTGAATTCATCATTAATTTACTATTTAGAATTAGATAGATCCAGAGTTTTGATCGAGTAAATTTACTTTACACGTGTATGAAGTGTGGCTAGATTAAAATAATTATATTTTTAAGTTAAAAGTGTATTTTGAATTATAACAATTATAACAACATATAAAATGAACCATAATATTTTGAAGTATCGAAAATGAATTTAAACATTTTCAAAACGTTAAAAACAGGTAAAAATGTCAATATTAATATGATATTATTTTTATTTGAAAATTTCAAAAGGATATTATTTCGCAAAAATCTAGTTCAACCACTGTTACTTTGAAATATATATATGGTTATTTGATATAAAGCAGCTGAGTCAGTAATTGTAAATTTTCTAACACAAGTGAAAATTAAAAAATTAAAAATAAAATAAACAAATAAACACCATAAATTTGTTAACGACGTTCGACACATTTTGCTTACGTCTGCGAGGATCTTACCGGGCTTAATACTTGCACTAACCACAATAGTTTTATACAAAGCTTTATTGAGTCAACTCCCTCAATCCTGAACACTATCCCTCGTCCTCACAACTTATGAAAGTAAATCACACCCAGTAGCACAATCATCTCGTACTAATCTCAATCGAAGATTTCTCATTGATAATAAGAGGATGAAAATAAAATAATTCAAGTGATAGAAATAATGGTGAGCATAAACAAAGACAACACTTGAGATAAAAACAACTCCCCTAAATATGCCTTTTTATCAACGAAAGAATGAGAAGTATCTACCAAGAACGCTGTTGTAGTCTTTTGGTATTATCACCAAAACACTTCACACACAGTAGCTGAAAAATCACCAATAAACATGAATGTTTCTTCACCGAACGGTCACAAACATCGAAGTTACAAAATCCATGACATTTATTGAAATTTTATGCATACCACCACCACTATCGATAGCAGCTAAAAGCACACCTAATTAATACTCAATCAACCTAACAATAAACTCACCATCGACCATAAGTGACAATTTCAACAATAACGAAAACTTGTGAATTTTTTGCACCCCACTAATCAGAACCAGGAGCCACAAATTAACACACCATAAAAATGATTAACAGTCACCAAAGATTCATGCAAAACACAAGATAAAATTAGCTGCCAAAATTGCCCTCAATAGTCGTTCAAAACAGAAGAAAAAATGCAATTGCCAAAATCACACAAAATCGACAATTACACAACCCACAAAATTCATGTAACTATTGACCAAAAATTCAACACCACATCATAATCATATCCTATAAAATAAGCTACAAAATATTATTCAAGATAGCCCTAAAAATTCTAGTTGTCAATTCATCATATGCCCATCGTTCCTCCACCCAAAAATGACACCAATATAACCCCACACACCACGTGAAACACAACACAAAGACAGTTGCAAAATAGTCAATAGAATCTCCATCAATCTAACTGCCAAGTCACCATGACCCTATTGATTTTTCCTAAAGAAGTAACAACAAAACAACCCCAATAAATCACGCAATTAGCTATTAAAAATCAGTCGTCCAATGTAGATAATATCACCAAAGAAATCAATTGCCTTAGATGGCCATTATCCCCAATATAGGTAGTCAAATAAGAGTCCAAAAATTACCAAACATCTAAATCTTACCTTCGTCAAAATATGGTGATTTGATTTCAATTAAATCTTATCATAACTAGGATTTTTATCCCAAATAAACCTCGTCTTCGAAGAGTCCCATATAAGATAGAATATTCATCATAATAATATTCCTCAAATAATTAAAGATGTCTAATTACAAATAATGCCTACAATTTTATAGCACATATCTTGACAATCTCCCACTTTTTGACATTATTTGTCACATATCGAAACTCTCTCTTAAAAAGATAATTGGACAAACAACATCAAATGCATATACTATATAGAAACTCCCCCTTAATCGAACACGAGGTTCCAAATAACTTCCAGATAATCACTTAGCAAATATCTTATTAAACAATAATCCGAAGTTAATAAAAACAACCAAGTTTTCTAGGTAAACACAACAGTCACAGCCACTACATCATCCATTCTCTCCTTTGGGATAAAAAGATGCTAAAAAGTAAGACTAATAGTCACAGAAATACCTTGAAATCTCCTCCTAAATTGAATAATCATATCAAATGAAAATAAATAGTCCTATATCTCCCCCTTAGGATAAAATAATGCCAAAACAAAAAATGCCATCAATAAAATTAATCTCAGCGAATAAAGAAGCATAAAAATTAGCAGTAGGTGCAGCGGAAGAATCATAAGTGCGACAAGATGAAAATTTACCACCAATCAAAACGCCAACATATCATTACTTACATTAAAGCTATCCATATACGACTGATTAAATTTAGAAACCCCAAAAATGATTTTAACAAATCATAATCAAACTTAATCAATCTCCTCCTAAACTATATGGACACAAATTGTCCAAATTCATACAACCCACGATATAGAGAAATCAAGATAAAATTTGAAAGCTCAAAGTATAGAAAATTTGAATCTTCTTATAGGTCTCCAACCAAATATCAACATTTTCTCGACATAACTCCATAAATCAAAATCCAAAAGCAAAACTCTCAAATCATCAAGTAGAGCATCATTTTCACATATAATATTCAACAAATAAGAAAAAGCCAAACACATACCATTCACTTGAACCTTAGAAAACCTATAAACCAAAAACTCAAAAAGTCTAGACGTTAACTCTTTCAAGCCCTCTTTTTTTTGTAAACAACATTAAAATATACTTTAAAAATATAAAACACACAATCCTTACACCTCTCGAAGAAATTTAAATTTGGCCTTATTCCTCGTCACATTATCTCTATCATCAAATGTCTGGTTGATTTCTTTTCCAGTAACAACTAACTGTGGATCAGGACAGTTTATGATATTAGCTCCCTTAGGTATCTATTTTGATGTGTGAGGCTAATTTTTTCTAACCGAAGTTTTCTTTGGTAATGTTGACTGCTGCTGAAAGTACATTGAAAATTGTCTAAAATTTTGATTTTGAGCCCTTTGAAATATCATTTGTAATAATTTGTAATAATTTAACCTTATGTACCCGATAACTCCACAAAAGTTACATATAGGTATAAATTTTTGTTTCTTTCTTGAAGTTTCTCCATGGACAGATCTAGCTACACAGTTTTTCTCATCATTTGACTTAGAACATTCACCTTTATGGCCAATTCCTTGAAAGTCTCCTTTAATCTTACCAATTTTTAGCAACTTTTCTAACTTTTATACCTCCATTTAACATTCTTATCCCTTTTTCAGTACTAACCAGCTTCAACTTTATTTCATTTAGCTCATCTATTGTAGATAACAGCTTCTTCTCTAGATCTTGAATGATGTTCTTCATAGTAGAGTTTTCCTTCTTCAACTTCTCATTCTTCCTACATGTTTGCACCCATTTAGCATACATTAACTCATAAGCTTTGCAGATATCCTCCCTCTTGTAATCCGAATCACTGTCAACACTGTCATAATCTGAAATTAAACTTTGGGTTGATTCATCTATATTTTTTGAAAATTTTATACTGATTTATCCATGGTTCCATTGTCAGTTGGTTCCTTCTTCGTTATTGTTAAGCAAGCAACTGGACTTTTGCTATATAAAACAACCAACGTAGCATTACTCACAAATTTCTCTTCACTACCATACTCAATTTTGGATTCATTCTAACTCCAAGTACTCTTATAAGACTTTCATTTTCTCTTCTTCAAAGTGTTAGCACATTCCACTTGTACATGTTCGAAGCCTTGACATTCATGACATTAAATTTTCTTCACTTTTTTAAGTTTTAGCTTGTTGTTCAAAGTTGTTATTTGATGAACTCCCACTATTCTGTCTAAACTTGGGTCTATCCTTCTTTACTTTCTTTAACCACTTGTCCAAATTTCTTGTTAATAACCTCATATCCTCCATATCATCGGATTCATCTTCTAAGTCATTCATGAATTTACCAATCTTGGTTTGCAATGTCAATGCTTTGTTCTTTTCTCGTTTATCTCTCAACAAATTCATCTTAAAGTTGGTAAGAATCTTAATTATCTTATCCAAAAACAATTCATTGATATTATGGGCTTCTTCGATGGCTGAAATTTTTGGTATAAATCTTTGAGACAGTAATCTCAATATCGTCTTAACAAGTTTCAGATTCAAATACTTCTTCCCAAGTTAATATGCTTTGTTTGCTATGTCACGTAGTCTCTTATAGAAGTCTCCAATAGTTTCACTTTCATCCATCTTCATCTCTTCAAATCCCATAGCCAATATCTAACATTTCGAAGTTATCACAAATTTTGATCCCTCAAGTATAGTTTGCAAAGTGTCTCATGCTTCTTTTGCTAATTCACAAGCTGATATCATAACAAAGTGACCTTCATCAACTGCTCCAAAGATGACATGCAGGGCTTGAGAATTTCCAGATGCTCTATCTTCTTTAGCCTTTATCCACTCAGATGCATCTTTAAGCACTACTACTCCCTTTTCATCAGTCATCAATAGATGTGTCTAGCCATTTAAAACTGTGTTCATGTTTTTGTTCCTTATGCCTGAATATTGTCATCCGTGATTTTAACGTAGGATAATTTGAACCATCTAGTAACGGTCGCCTGATGATTGATACCCCTCTTCTTATAACCATAATTGCAAAATACGAATTTGCACCAACTTGATGTATGAAGTTCTGATTCCAATTGAATATCTCGAAAGGACGTTGTTTTGCAAAAATCTAGTTTATCCGTAGTTGCTTTGAACTGTATCTGTGATTGCTTGATATAAAGGAACTGAGTTAATAATTGTAAATTTTTTAGCAAAAACGAAAATTGAAAAATTGAAAACAAAATAAACAAATCAACATCGAAAATTTGTTAACACAGTTTGACACACCTTGCCTACGTCTGTGGAGCCCTCACCCAGCTTAATCCTTTCACTAACAATAATAGTTTTATACAAATCTTTGTTGGGCTGACTTACTTAACCCTTAACACTATCCCTCATCCTCACAACTTATGAAAGTAAATCACACCCAATAGCACAATCACCTCATACTAACCTCAACTGAGAATTTTCTCAACAATATTTGATAGTAAAGGATGAAAATAAAATGTTAAGATATATGGTATATATCTTATTATTTGGTTTTGACATTTTTTGATAATAGGACATCTAAGATAATGTTGATGAGTTCAAATTCACGTCCAAATTGATTGAATTTAAATTCGGCATGGCTGGCTTGATGGATTTTGAATAATGGTTAAGTTGTGATTAAAATCTATTTTAAGTGGTATATGTGAAGAAAATAAGTTTGTTGGATTTTTGTGATCATGGTTTAAGTGTGATAGAACTCTATCTTAAGTTGGAGTGTGTATACATCACGACTGTGGGGTATTACGTGGGTAAGAGTCAAGGTATACTGTTGGAATTTTTATAGGTGTGGCCAAGGGTTTTTGTATGGTTTTTGGGGTCTTGCTATGGGGTCTTTATCATGGGTGAGGATTTTCAGTGAAGATATTGAAGCCTCACAGCAGATCTTTTGATGAACAACTTTCCGTTCTTTTGTTGATGAAGCAGAATATTTAGGGGAGTTGTTTTTTTTTTTATCTTAAGTGTTGTCTTTATTTATGTTGGTTATTGTTCAATCACTTAAGTTGTTTATTTCGTATCTTTATTATCAAATACTGTTGAGAAAATCCTCAGTTGAGGTTAGCACAAGTCAGTCATGTTATTGGGTGTGAAAAACTTTCACGAAAAGTGAGGTTGAGAGATAGTGTCGAGAGTTGAGTGGTATTAGCTCAATAAAGTCTTGGGCAAATCTATTGTACTTCAGTGAAAGTAATTAAGCTAGGTAGGGGCCCTGCAGACGTAGGCAAGATACAAACATGGTAAAATTGGAAAGTTTGCGAAACTACTACTCCCTATAGTTTTTCATAAAATAACTCAAGTGATAGAAATAATAATGAACATAAACAAAGACAACACTTGAGATAAAAAGCAACTTCCCTAAATATGCTACTTCATCAACGAAAGAATGGGAAGTTATCTACCAAGAATATTGTTGTAGTCTTTTGATATTATCATGGAACACCTCACACAACAACAGAAATTCCCTAATAAACATGAATATTTCATCACTAAAATGTCACAAACATCGGAGCTATAAAATCCACGACACTTGTTGAAAATTTACACACATCACCACCACTATCGACAACCTCTAAAATCATAGCTAACTAATAGCCAATCAACCCAACAATAAACACACCATCGACCATAAGTGACAACTTCAACAATCACGAAAACTTGTGAAGTTTTCGCACCCCATTAATCATAACCAGCAACCACAAGTTAACACACCATAAAAACAATTAGCAACCACCAAAGATTCATGCAAAACACAAGATAAAACCAGTTGCCAAAATTTCCCTCAATAGTCGTTCAAAACAAAAGAAAAAACATAGCTACCAAAATCACAAAAAAATTGGCAATTACATAGCCCATAAAAGTCACGTAACTCTTGACCAAAAATTTAGCACCATCAGAATCATATCCCATAAAATCAACCACAAAATATTATTCAAGATAGCCTTAAAATTCTAGCTGCTAATTTACCATATGTCCATAGTTCCTCCACCCAGAAGTGACACCAATACAACCCCACACACCATGTGAAACACATCACAAAGACAACTGCAAAATAGTTAATAGAATCTCCAAAAATCCAACTGGCAAGTCACCATGACCCTATCGATTTTTTCTGCAAAAGCAACAACAAAACTGCCCCAATAAATCACGCAATCAGGTTTTAAAAGTTAGCTGCCTAATGTAGATAATATCACCACAGAAATCAAATACCTTATATAGCCATTATCCCCAAAATAGGCAATCAAATAAGAGTCCAAAAATTACCAAACATCTACATCTTATCTTTGTCAAAATATGGTGATTTGATTCCAATTAAATTCTACCATAACTAGGATTTTTATCCCAAATAATTCTCATCTTTACAAAATCCCACATAAGACAGAATATTCGTCATACTAATATTCTTCAAATAATTAAAGATGTTCAATTACAAATAATGGCCAAAATGTCACAACACATATCTTAACATTATTCTTAAGTAAAAAGTGAACCCTACTACCACTTGACATATAACATCCCATGTTTGGGGCTAGACCTCATAATTTTGAACTGAGCATACTGTAGAGTGCATTGCATGCTCATACATCATTATATATTCACACACATATGAATATTTATTGTTGACATATTTAAAAAAATTGTTCATGCATTTATTGACATTTTCAGGTATAATTGACTGATTAAGGCAATTAACATGTGAATTGTGAATTATTTACATTAAGGATTTAATTGGAGACTATTAGTATTATTTTGGAATTTTTGGTAATGTGAAACGTGGACTAATTAAATTGATGAAAATAGCCTATGTGCATGTGTGACATGTGCCAGTATAAAATAGTGACAAATGTTAAGCCATGCAAGAGAACACGTAGTTACATGTGTTAGACTCCTACAACTCCCTCTCTCGTTGTTCTTCACCGAGAGTAGTGTTGTTATCAAATTGTCTTCTGGTTTTACCAAACACCGAGTATTAAGTTATTATTCTTGTGTGAGTGATTCACTCTTTCCGTTGGCAATATTACTAAATCACGTAAGTAACTCTAATGATGTTTTACGGTATTCATATATATACATGTATCAGAAGTTTAAGCAGTATAGTTTCAGTGAATAAATACACTAAAATACTTAGATGAGGAACTGAATTTGTTAAGGAATGAGCAACAATTGTATCTAGAATTAAATATGAGTTTACTTAGTGTTGTGAAGTTGTGAATTGCTAAAAGAATGAAAATACAGTAGTGAGAGAAAGGATGAACATAGTAGTGAGAGAAAGCTTGTGTGAGGTTTCGGTTAGCTTGCATATGATTTGATTTGAGTTTGTATTGGATATAGAAAAGATGATTCATGCATAGATGTATTAGTTGGAAAGTATAAGAAATGGAAAATCCGAAAAAGGAAGAAGATATGAAACTTGGGTTTTATATTTCTGGAGAAATGAATAAGAGAGAAAGTCACGAACATGCTTCTCTAAGGAAGTAGCAAAGTGTGAAGCATTATCGCGACATCGTTGAAGCACCCTGTATGATTGCGACTTCAATGCTTTCCAAAGAGAAATAATTCTGAACTTCCTTTGCTCTTTTTGTTATAACTTTGGATCCCAATATCCAAATGACATGAGAGTTGAACCAATAGACTCACAACACATTTTTATACCTCTCCATAAAATTTGGTAGCCTTCTGAATTGATTTAAAAAATATTAGTTGAATAAAAGTGAGAGAATATGTTAGAATAGTATGAACTAGAATATTTTACTAAACATACTTCAATATTTTGATTATATCTTGATCGGTAGAGTTCCAAATGAGTTCATTCTTAATTCAAATGAAACTAGGGATTATTTGTTATGAAGAAGTAAAATTTTAATTTTGGTTTTAACAATTCCAAAATCTGTTCTGAAGTTGAGTTATGAGTTCTGTTATAGCTTAAGAACAGCCTGACATATTTGGAGTATAACTTTCAGTATATTTAATCAAATTGAATGATCTTAGTGTCAATGCAACCTAAGATACATAGAAACAATTGTCTAGAAGGAAGTGTTATCTAAATACTTCATTTTCTTGATCTTAATGATCAAATACAATTATCCTGAATGGAATGCTTTCAGAAATAGTTAAAATAGAGAATCAGTGATTAAGTTTTAATACAATTGGAGTACAATTAATATGTACATCAATGTATGACAGAAATATACCTAAGAATTTTTCATTGAACATGCATGATATATGAAACATTGATAAATGTGTTTATTCTTTTACATAAGTGCTCTAATAGTATGAAATTATTTTTATTGCATATACGAGCAACTAGAGCAACCGTTTACAGATATTACCGGAACGTCAAGGCAATAGGCTTAAGGGAGCAATTATTACCGGAACGTCAAGGCAATAGGCTTAAGGGAGCAATTGCGAGTAACCTAAGATGGTCTCACTTTATTTGTTCTGTATATTACTGAACTGTATTGCTATCTTATTGAACTGCACTGAAATGTATTGAGTGTGTACTGAATTTTGGACAATATTTGTCCGAGGCGTTTGATGCATGGGAATAATATTGGAAGTGCTATTCGTATATGAATGAGACCGCCTAAATGATTTTCTGATTCTCAACTGAAAAGTTAAATGCCGGACCTAGTCCAATGACTACTATTACTGCGACTATTACTATGACTGTTATACTGTCATAATTCATGCAAATGAAAGTGATTGAATTTGATGACTGAACTGTGGCATGCATTTCATTCCAATGCATGTAATGTAAAGGAAGTTGTGTGTTGGACCCCTAACTTTCGGTGAAAAATTAGAAATATTGAAATACAAATTCAATGAGTGTTTTGTATATGTATTGTGTTATAGATGCCTTTTGCCTTGAAGAAATTGATGAGAAAAAGAATTTATTGGTTTTGATGACTTTGAAGATTAGTCTTGGTTATGAAAGTTTAGGTGGATGAGATGATTGAAATAGAAGTTGAAAGCAAGAAATAATTAGTGAAAGTGTCATATTTTGAAGAAATTAGAAAATTTGACATTTGGAGTAAAGAGTTGACTTTTGATTTAGGCA
>JANZLD010000003.1:4243666-4262026 GCA_026413575.1 Erythroxylum carthagenense | reverse complement strand
AAACGATGGGATATGATTGTATAAGAAGAATCTTGTGAATTGAGTTTTTGATTGAGGATAAATTTCCAAATGGGAAATTGAAATTGCTTTGTATGAGATTGAATAAAGAATGAAAAGAAAGAAAAAAATTTATACTAGTTTTTGGATTGGCTTAGATCAAGTTTGTCTTATAGGTATCCAACGCGATGTTTTTCTAAAGTATGCGTTCATGGATGTCAGAATTTGAACATTCCGTTGAATGATCCGTTTTGTTTCTTTGTTTCCGGATTTTGTAAATCCGTTCCTCCATTTCCGCTTTCGGATTTGTTTCCGCTTTATGACTTTTGATCCGATTTGTGTTTTCACCTTTGATCCGATTTGATCTCTTTGACTTTCGTTTTAGTTTCCGCTTTGATTTATTTTCGTTCGTTTCCGTCGCTTTGGTTTCGTTATGTTTTTTCATTTTTCTGGTTGGAGTCCGGTTCCCAAATCGGGTCCCAACAATTATACTTTATA
This sequence comes from Erythroxylum carthagenense, assembly GCA_026413575.1. Lineage (NCBI taxonomy): Eukaryota > Viridiplantae > Streptophyta > Magnoliopsida > Malpighiales > Erythroxylaceae > Erythroxylum > Erythroxylum carthagenense. The sequence goes on along the minus strand of JANZLD010000003.1, from coordinate 4,261,531 downwards.
ATCACTGCCAATATATTTGGGAACCTAATGAGTCTTACATAAATAATGAGTTCAAGAGAGCAAAGATATTTTAATTAAGTTAGATTTGATTGTAAAATTTGAAAAACTTTATGATAAAATATGAGATATTTAATAAATAAGGATCAATATGAGATATTTGATCTTATTTAGGCATACTTGGTATTAAATTAGAATTATTTGTAATTCTAGTTAAAGTTTAATTGAAATTAGAATTTAATTTCAATTAAATTTCTAAAATGTCTAAAAATTATTATAAATAGGCTTAAGCTCTATGGAGCTAGCACTTCTTGCTTAACCCTCTCTATAAGAGTTACAAACTTTTCTTAACCTATTCTATAAATATTGTTAGAGGTCAGACACTTGTGTGCCTACGGTAGTTAAGATGAATCAGTTTTAGAAACAGTTCGAGGGATACGACAAGATATAGATCAAGCTTCAAAATAAAGTACAAATTAAGATTTATACTTTGATTTATGTGTTAATCATTTTATAGAATTAAAGTGATCTTGGTTTTTGGAAATCAAAATACAGAAACATTTCATTATTATTTCGCTATGGTCGGATTAGATCTTGTCCCAATTTTCCAGCAGCTTTAATTATTCATTCTTGCTGAACAATACATTTATGACAAGGGGAATAATACCCATTTAATGACCATCTCTGAAACTAGTACCCATTGCATATTTCTTGCCAGAACCCATCTACAACATATTGAAAAGCAAACATAACGTAAAGAGAAATTTCAGTGTATCTATATTCCACTTGGCTTCATTTTCAAAAGAAAAAAATTCTCACTTGACCATAGGCATAAATAGTAGCATTATATCCTTGGAGGCCATAAAATAGGGGATCAATACATTCTTCAAACATAATAGACGATGGGGAAATAGTACTCCTATAGACATGATTAGAAGTGATGAAAAGAGTGAATTGAAAAGGAAGTTTTGGTGAAGAATTTCTATATTATCTTTGTCTTATCACGAAGCATATATATACATGTATTTGTGTTGAAACTACTCCATCTATATCTAAGGAAATACATATACACAAGGTAATAAAATTATTCTCACTAATTATGGATCCCTATAATCATGCTCTACTGTAATCTTGGGATTTGACTCAATCTCTCATGACGTTACTCCTATGATCACGCCAACACTCCCCCTCAAGTTGGTGCATAAATGTCTATCAAGCCCAACTTGTCAATCACTACATGAAATGTTCTTCCTGAGACTGCCTTTGTAAGGATATCTGCAAGTTGGTTCTCGGACTTAAGGAATGGAAACTCAATAATCTTTTGGTCCAGCTTCTCTTTGATAAAATGACGATCAACTTCAACATGTTTAGTGCGGTCATGTTGTACAGGGTTTTGGGCAATTTGAATTGCAGCTTTGTTATCACATAATAAACTTATGGGCCTCTGATATTTAATGCTAAGATCCTGCAGAACTCCTTTAATCCATAAAAGCTCACATAAACCATGTGCCATGCCTCGAAATTCTGCTTCTGCACTTGAATGAGCAACAACCTTTTGTTTCTTGCTCCTCCAAGTAACTATATTACATTCTATGAATGTTAGAAAACCCAAGGTAGATTTCCTGGTTGCTCGATCTCTAGCCCAATCAGCGTCCGTGTAACCTTCGATAGTAGATGCTTCATTCTTTGAGTATAATAACCCTTTTCCTGGTGCACCTTTTAAATATTTCAAGATTCTATAGACTGTATTCATGTGTTTTTCATTTGGAGTATGCATAAACTGGCTTGCAACATTCACAGCATAGGCAATATCTGGTCTAGTATGGGTAAGATAGATCATTTTTCCCACCAGTCGTTGATAACGTCCTACATCTACCAACCTTTGGTCAGAAGAAGCTTAAAGTGAATGACTCATCTCCATTGGTGTTTTAGCTAGCTTGCAGGTTAGCATCTCGGTTTCAGTCAGCAAGTCCAACACATACTTTCGTTGACAAAGAGAGATTCCCCATTTTGATCGTGATACTTCAATGCCCAGGAAATATCGCAGGTTTCCTAAGTCTTTCATTTCAAACTTAGTGGCCAAATATTTCTGTAACCTCTCCATTTCTCCAGTATCATTACCTGTCAGAACCATATCATCTATATACACAATCAATGTTGTTACCTTCGCGTCTTCATGTTTAATAAATAAAGTGTGGTCAGAGTTACTTTTCCTATAACCATCGGACTTCGTTGCTGATGTAAACCTCCCGAACCAAGCTCTAAGTGATTGTTTAAACCCATACAGTGATTTCTTCAATCTACATGCACTTCCATCATATTCAGATCCATGTTTAACACCGGGTGGAAGCTCCATGTATACTTCTTCCTCTAATTCACTATTTAGAAAAGCATTTTTTTACGTCAAACTATTGTAATGTCCAATCTCAGTTTGCTGTAATTGATATAAGGATACGAATAGTATTGAGCTTAGCTACTGGAGCAAAATTCTCCTGATAATCAACTCCATACTTCTGTATGTAACCCTTTGCTACCAACCTTGCTTTATATCTATCAATGCTTCCATCAGCTTTAAGTTTCACAGTATACACCCATTTACACCCAACTATCTTCTTCCCCTCAGGCAATGGAACTAGTTCTCAAGTTGATTTTTTTTTTCAGAGCCTCCATCTCTTCATTCATAGCTTTCTTCCATCTTGGATATGCTAATGCTTCCTGCACACTGTTAGGAATAGACACTTTAGACAATTGATCAATATTTAGGGCATATGAATCCGATAGTCTATGAGTAGAGGTATAATTGTTAATGGGATATTTGACATTTAATTTGAGATCAGGTTCATATTGTTTCTTTGGAATACCTCTATTTGATCTTGGTGGTAACTGAGAGGGCAAAGGATTATTTGAGAGAGGGTCATCAAATACCTGAGGTCTATTATCATCTTGAACATTATAAGAAGGAGACTCCTCGATTAATGGTGTTAACATAGTTTCTTCCAATGCATCTTCTTCATCTTCCAATAGCACATCATTCCCAGATAAACTTGGTAAGTCTGTAGCTTGTATACTTTAGGCTTTTTCATCGTGTTGATAAATTGTGGGTTGATTTGTATTCAGTTTTCCTTCTATCACCTCTAATTCGAAGAACTGTGTCTCTCCTGTTGAAATTCCAATTCCATTATTTCCTGCATTCAGCTCAGGCTCATCACTTGAGTTCTCCCCTTGAGGAGATGAGCTCGAACCTTTACTTGTGTAGTATGGTTCAGTTTTATAGAAGGAGACATCTAAAGTAACATGCAATTTTTTATTTTGTTGATCATAACATCGGTAGCCCTTTTGAAAATTTGAGTATCCAATAAAAACACATCGTTTTGTACAAGGATTCAATTTGCTGCGTAAGGCTTTAGAGATATGAACATATGATGTACACCCAAAGACTCTAGGTTTGAGGTTTGGTAGATATGGGATAGAGCAAAAAAATTGTAACTTTTTTTGTGGAGTTTGGAAGTTAATAACTCGAGAAGGGAATCGATTGATAAGATAAACTGCAGACTTGACCGCCTCCCCCTAATAAAACTGCGGCATGTTCATCCCAAAGGGAGATGCACGTACCACCTCCATAATTTGCCTATTCTTCCTTTCTACCATCGCATTTTGTTATGGTGTGTATGTACAAGAAGTATGGTGTTGTATTCCCAGCTGTTTAAGATAATCTCCAAAGGAAGCATCAACAAATTCCATTGCATTTTCAGACTACCAAATTCGAATTTGTTGCTAATATTGTGTATGAACCATAGTGTAGAATTCCTTAAATGCCATACATGCATCACTCCTCTTATGAAGCAAAGAAACCCATGTGAACCTGGTACATTCATCTATAAAAGTAATAAAATAACGAGCCTTTGAAATGGATGGCACCCTTGCAAGTCCCCAAATATCAGAATGTATAACAAAAAATGGTTGTGAGCATTTATTCAAACTTGGAAAAAAAGGAACTCGATGGTTTTTCGCCAACTCACATACATCACACCTAAAATTTGAAATATCTAAATCGAAGAACAAATTTGGTTTAAGTTTCTTAAGGTAGCCAAAAGAAATGTGACCTAACCTCCTATGCCATAGTTAGATGCTTGCACGAGTCTTCTCAACCCCACTTGTTTTAACTGCGTGGCTGAATTTCTGTTCCCCATCTTTCGTTAATTCCAAGTAGTAGAGCTCATGTCGTTTAACACCATAACCAAGAGTCCTCTGAATCAGAATGTCCTGAAAAGCACAAAATAAAGGCCAAAAAGTTACGGTACAATTGAGAGATTAGGTAATTTTGCTAACGGATAAAAGATTGAACTGAAGTGTGTGAACAACTAAGATAGTATCAAGTGTCAAGTTATTGGATAGAACAACCGGTCCCTCCCCTGTAATAGGAGAAAGGCTTATGTTTACAGTGGAGATGTCAAATTGAGAAGATGGTTAAATAGTTTGTAATTTGTTAGGATCATTAGTCATATGATATGTTGCCCCCGTATCAATAATCCAGGTGCTATTCTTAGCAGATAGTAGATCCACCTTACCAGAAATACCTAGTTGAGCCATGTTGGCGGTAGGTTATGTTTTTTCTTCCTGGGTTGATTTCGTGTCCCCTTGCTTCACCATTGCTGCTTTGCTAGTGATGTTCTTCCTCAGCTTCTTTGAGAAATCCCATGAGTCTGGATACCTAATAATCTGATAGCATCATTGTTTTTAATGTCTTGTCTCACCACAATGACTACAAACAAGTTATTTGTTTTTTCCCGATGGTGCGTTATTTCTCCCTTTGTTTCGATGAACCACTATGGCAAAGCTTTCAGGGACTGACCAAGAATTTCCCATAGTTTGCCTCTGTTAAACATCTCTTCGCACATGCGCACATGTACTTTCCAAATCCAGCTTTGGATTTTTTCACAGAATCTCACCACGAACTTGGTCAAATTCTACATCAAGACCACTTAGGAAAATATGAACTCGCAGCCTCAATATCATAGAATGCATATGAATAATTCCTACAACTCCTTCGTTGTTGGTGACAGTCCGATGATCAATTTCTTGAAAAATTACAACCAGTTCATTGTAATAGATGGATAAAGGTTGACCACTTTGTGTGGTGGTGAAGGATCTTTGATTCAGTTCAAACAATTGGGTCTCATCTAATCCATCATAGAAGGTTTTCGCAACAGCTTCCCATATTTCCTTAGCGGTGGCTAATCAAATAAATCGCTGCATTAGATAGGGCTCATTGAATTAATAAGCCAGCTCTTAACTTTGTTGTTTTCAATAACCTATGTTGCATAGTCAGGATCATTAGGTGCTGGTTTCATTTTTTCACCTGTGAGATATCCAATTTAGTTTCGTGCTCCAATGCGCATCTCTATCAACTATGACCATAGAGGAAATTTTGTTTCGTTAAGAACGATACTGGTGGGAAAGGTGATGTTGTCTTGTTAGACTATGATTGATGGTGGCGGGTTGTATAATGTGGTTGAAAATGGAGGGTTTGGATTCATGGAGCTTTGAGTTTGAGTGGCTGTGGAGCTTTGATCTTCCATTCAGATTGAAAGAGAGGAAAAATGATTGAATACAAGTTACGAAGTGGCTTCAATTCGTTCGTTATTTGCATCAGAATGCTCTGATACCATGATGAAAAGAGCGAATTGAAAGGGAAGTTTTGGTGAAGAATTTCTATATTATCTTTGTCTCATCATGAAGCATATATATATGTATTTGTGTTGAAACTACTCCATCTATATCTAAGGAAATACATATACACAAGGTAAGAAAATTATTCTCACTAATTATGGATCTCTATAATCATGCTCTACTGTAATCTTTGGATTTGACTCAATCTCTCATGACGTTACTCCTATGATCACGCCAACACTCCCCCTCAAGGCATTTTAAAGATACCCTTACTATATTGCTTACTACTGTAAAATACGTGTAACTTAAAAACAGAAAAAAATAAAGATATTGCATCTAATGACCTTACTATCAGAGATGTAGTATAACTCATGACTTTCTTATATTTGCCATTGTCATCGTTCACATGCAATATTTACCATCACTTTAGAGCAAATGCATAAACTCTACCTAGTTCTCCTAGGTGATGCCACTGTTCATGGAATTATGAATGAAGAATATCGATGTGTAAAATTGCATTTAGTAGATCTTGCTGGATCAAAGGGAGCCAAAAGAGTTTTTAGATGAATTCCCGTCATCATTGCATAGGGTTCGGCGTAATGGTGAGGTGGTGAGTTGAGGAGGTGGAGGATGTTGGAGAAGGAGAGTTATTAACGATGGTGATGATGGTGAGGTCATGAGAGATAGAGTGGTTAAAAAATATTTTTAAGCTGAGTCCCACACTACCACCTACATAATAATATAGGGTTAAAGTTTAATTTGTATTCTATGGTTAAATTTTTCAAAGGATGCAAGTCTTGGGACTAAAAATTACCCTTTTGCTAAACCCTCCATCTCCTTCCATTATACATACTAATCCCTTTTTCCTTCATATATCAATTGCTTTTTGAAACTTTATTCATATTTATTTACTAATGTCAAATAAACCATCTTAATGGTATTATCTCTTTGATTTTGATATCTCTCCTTTATTTCTCTTATTAATCATGTAATATGTTTGTTTTATATATTATATAATATTTAGGTGATAAGGTGATACCACTAATAAGGTTCCTTTGTTTTTAATACCTAATTTTTTTTTTACAAAATTGAACCTTTTCCCTAATTGTTAATATTAGATTAGTTAATTTTCAAGTTAATGATTCATGTAATGATTATGTATCTTAGTGCTTCCTTTAATCTTTATCATTACAATGGTGTCTAATTTACTACAAATTAGATAGGTAAGACAGGAACATTTATTGTTTATATTCAACAAAATCCATTACGTGTTTGAGTTCATTAATATTATTATGTTTCTTTGGTTAATTGTATTTGAGTTTATTTATATTTTTACATTTATTGGTTGATTTTATTCGAGTTTATGCATATATTCAATAATATCATGTTTCCTTAGACTGTTTCATATGGATGAGCATAATCCTTCACCAGAAAGTTCTAATCCAATACTTGAAAATATATTAATGGAGAGTTCTAATCCAATACCCAACAATGTACCAAATGAAGAAACTTCTCAAGATAAAGGAATTATTTTATTGAGTTTAAGATGTAATGTTTGGAATCATTTCATTAAGACTAGATAAAGTGATGGAGCTAAAAATGCCAAGTGCAAGTATTGTGATAAGAAGTTGGCTAAGGAAGATGATATTATAAGGTCAAACATTTCTTATCCATAACCTATTGAAAGGGAAAGTTAAAATGATTGGCATAAGATATGACTATAACAAATCAAAGTATTTTCTAGCTAAGATGAACATTAGTGATGAGCAACCACTCTCCATTACTGATAGCTAAAAATTTAAGATGTTGCTCATCTCACTCCAACCAACCTTTAAGATTCCAACTTATAATATTGTGAATAAAGACATCTTCAAAATATACAAAAAACAAAATAATTTGATATTGAAGATATTGTGAGTATTCACAGATGAGTAGCCATCACATCAGATATATGGATAGTATATAACTAAAAGAAGGGTTATATGATGTTGATGATACACTAAAATGGTAATGACAGGACTTTATGTAGTTGACTCCTGAGGAAAATAATATTCTTTAATTTTGTCATCGTTTATTTATTTATTATGTTATGATTTATATATGTTTGTGTTTTTAAATGGTAGGTTTATTTATGTGTCAGTGCCAAATAAAGTGAAAGGTTGAAAACCATATTGGCTGAGTGCTTAATGGATTGAAACATTGACACCAAACTCCTAACATTAACTTTAGACAACTATAGTATAAATGAAGCTATGATTGATAAATAGAAGAATAAGTTACATGTTTTGAGGTTGATAATGAATGGGAGGGTATTCAATATGTGTTGTTTAACATATATTAAGAATTTGATAGTGAAGAACAAGTTAGAGGTAATAAAACAACGGGTAAAGGTAATCTAGAATAATGTAGTATATTAGAGTGCGACACCTAAAAATTAAATTTTTTTAAAGAAATTACATGAGCTATACATTTTGTAGTAAAAGAAGTTAGTTTTAGATTTTCCAACCAGCTAAAATTCAATATTTAAGATATTAGAGTTGGCAACTAAGTAAATTGAGGTATTGATCATATTAAGATAAATAAATTCTCAATATACTTGCTTACTGAGAGAAGTACAATTTAAGTTTTCTTAAATGATTTATATGAAATTCATGGTATTTCATAAAGTTATTAAGTTATGAATATTCAACTTTATACATTTGCTTTATTCATATGTATGAGATCAAACTAGCATTATCTAGTTAGATTTTTTTATTATAATAAGGTTATCCAAAACATAATAGAACAGATAATGGAGAAATTCAAAGTTTACCAGTTTATGATAGGGCATACCATGGTAGTCATTTAAGTGTTGACTCAAGATATAAGATGAAGAGGCTACAATTTTTAATCAAAAGTTATATGGTGATCTAGTTAAAACACATATTTATATCATTAAACATTTTTGGTATGATTTGTTTCATGATTATCAATTAAGAATAAACAAAGATCAGGATCACAATAGTTTAGTATTAGCTTCATCTTCATCTATTATTGATACAATAAATGAAAGTTTGACACTTTTAAATTTCAAATCATTAGGGCCAAAAAGGTTAGGACTTCTTATAGTAAAATGGAGTTAGAAATAGGGGTGTGACGACCCAGGCCTAGCTAGACCAAAAAAAATTGTAAGCAGGCCTGACCCATGACCCGAGCAAGTCGAAATGATTTGGCCCACGATCGAAGCCAACCGGCTAGGACGACCCCCCTGAGCCACAGACAGCCCGTTAATATATTTCAAATTTTTTTATATTTATTTTAAAAAAGTTGTAATTGTATTTTTTAAAATTCTTAAATTATATATATTTATTAAAAAATATATAGCAATGATAACGTTGTCATAATTATTCCCTACAAATAAGAGAAATTAATTTTATTTTTGTAATTTTATAATAACAATAAATTATAATGTAAATGTAAAAAAGTTATTATCTAAGTATAATGAATTTATTTCAAATATTATTTTTACGTGGTTAATAAATTGTTATATTTCTTTTGAATATGATTTTTAAAAATAGGTTTATAATATAATATTTTCAAACTTTTAGTGTTTTTATAAATTATGTAAAAAACTCTTAATTGATATAGTTATTGTTGATTTTTTTACTTGTATAGTTGTATAAATATTATTGTCTTTTCATATTATATCTGTTATTAAATAATCATTGTAAACTTTTATATTTTTATTACACATGTTAAAATAAATTAATTAATATCATGATTAATCTTAACGCAATTAAACTTTTTATTTTTATTTTGCTTACTTACATAATGTGAGGCCCTAAATTATACCTAGTTGAAATGTTACATGTTCATGAAAGCACGTGTTATAGGTGCTAAAATTGTGCTATGATTTGAATGTGAATTTCATAAGTCTAGAATTATGGTCTAATAGATTATATTTAGTGGTTTGGAATTTATCAATACCATTAAAAAATTGAGGTATTAAAATGGACATTTGGACTAGGAAAATTGTCAAATCACAAGACAAGTTGGAACATGAAAAATTAGAATGACTAAGCCCATGAGTTAGTGACATTTGGCATAGCTAATATATTGACATTTGGCAAAATTGGTTGAGTGACAAGTGGCTTAATTGAATTGTGACATTTGGCTGCCACATATGAAGACATGTAGGTTACTTTAATGAAGGACAAGTATTACACTTTCATATGTGATGTGTGGACATTACAAATTAAGACACCTTGCATTCAAACAATTAGGCAAGTGATGTATCGTCTTCACATTTGAAGTTTCTGCAGCCTTTTCTCTACACTTTGCTCCTCTCCACTAAAACCTTTTACTCCCTCTCAACTTTGGAAATTTTGCTTGATTTTGGATCATCTTCACTTGGTAAGTTACTGCACCAAGAAATAGGTTCTGGTTTTTTTTTTTTTTGTGCTATTGTCTTGTTAGTGCTAAAATTTGCGCCATGATCTTAGATGTTTGTTGATTGCTTGGAAGGGCTGGAATAACTGGTTCTTTAGAGTTAAAATTTGAAGTTAAGAAGGTAATGGAATGCTAAACTTTATTGAATGTTATAATATGAATTATTTGATGCTTGAATTGGATAGAATATTTATTTAATTGATGATTAATTGAGGTCTAAAACATAATTCTTGTTTGATAGCTTTTGCTTTGGATGTTGATACTTGAAAGATCACGGGATGTTAGATTATTAATGAGTGATTTTTGAATTGGTTTATATATGAATTTGATGAGGTATTGAAGCATGAATAAGGTAGAATTGACGTGAAATTGATGGACTTTGGTGAAAGTGTGTCAAATGGAAGTAAAGAAGTTAAGTTTTGGAAACAAACTGAAAGTTATGGGTGAGTGAACCTTCAGTTAGGCACATTCCTATGGTCGTGGGAAATGGTTAGGAAGGTGAAAAACTTGGTTTTGTGCAATTATTGAACTATATAAGGTTAGGTCATTTTATTTGGTACATTAAGACTTAATTAGACTTGTTTAAGGTGTGAAATGAACTTAAATTGATGTTAGCTTAATTGTGAAAAAGTTAATTTAGTTATGGATTGTTAATTGAGGTAATTAATTAAGGAATATGTGGTTAGTAAATAATGTTTCTAATGTTAAAATGTATGGCGTATTCAAGGATGAATGTGTCTTTATGAACACAAATGTCTTTCAAAGGATTTATATGATGTGAATTGAATATGATTGTTTATGAATTGGAAATTTATGTAATAATATGTAATGTGTAAATACATAATGTGTTATGCCTGGGTCTCGGTACTTATTATGAGGCTCCTATATGAGACGATTAAGTAAATATTGTGTGAGAGGGAGGCTGAAAGCTTCAAATTTCGATGAGAATAATAGCGTCAGCACTGATAGACTTTGCTACGACAAAGTAAATGTTTCACTGTGGCGAAACTAGGGAATATCATCAAGGACCCTTCAGGAAAAGTTTGTCGCAACCAAAGTTTGGCTTTGCCACAACGAAGTTACCAGATCAAGTAAGAACATCTCTCCAGAAAGGTTCGTTGCAGCCAAAGCAATTCCTTCGTCGTGACGAAACCTTCAAATTGACAACCTAGACCTAACAATCCAACACTAATTATACCTACAATTTTATTTCCAACAACAAATTGACAACTCGACAAAGAAGATAGATATAAACATGTGCAAAAGAAACTTCTTCAGCTCTTAATCTCATTATTAAAAACAAAACGGAGTTTGAGCTTAACTTTAATTGCATATCAACAGCCACATCAATAGCTTAATACAAAATACAAATGGATGCTCATGCTTGATAAGCTTATAAAGCTACTGAATAATAAAGTCAGACTAACTTAGTTATAAAAGATAGTAATCTTGGAGTTTGCCAATACCTTGCAAGGATCAATAACCTTCTCATTCTGAACCTGAGGAGTGAAAAATAATGGATTGAGCTATGAAGCTCAGTGGCTAATATATTTTTAGCTATTGGTAACAAACACACAATCAAACATACACACACACACACACACACACATCTATATCTCATTCTAGATAATCTAGCAACTAAATCATCAACAATTCTAGATTAAAGACTTATAGCTAAGGATGTTAACACATAAAGCATATCATGTATAATCAAGCATTAAAAATATTACACTTAATTGTGTATCATTCTTAACTAATCAAAATGAAATGCATAACATAATCACTTATGAGTCCCATAGATTAAAATGAAGAAACCGAAACTTACACCATAAAATAAATGAGTTTGTTTTTTAATAGCTCATGTGCGACAAGCGAGTAGCTAGGAGAAGGATTTAAGTCAACGTGCATGTGATGAACGAAATGATATCTCTCTTGCCTATACATAAGCAAACTTTTATGCTCAATTCATTTCATCACATGTTCATACTTTCATACTTCTTATGCTTTTTCCTCCTTTGATTATACAAAATGTTGTAACATCTTTCAAGACATAACAGATAATACATCTAAGAGCATTTTCCAACAATCATAACAATTCAAATTAAGCAATTTAGCACACATACACAAGTAAGGAAAATTAGCCCATCTTCCATAATAACTATAAACACATTACCCACCTAATTGCTTGTAAACTCAAGTTCAAGTTTGCCTTTCCTCTTACTCTTGCATGGGATTTTCTTAGTTTTAATATTCCAATGGAAAATCTGTAAAACTTCAATAATTCAAAAATATAAAATAAATAAAAATTGAGCTTAGACTTAATCTACCCATAGTTTATCTAGGCTAGAAAATCTAAGACCTAGTTTAAAAATCCATGGAAATCAAGTTAGGTTTCTTGGTTCTCTTCTTTCTCCCTTTATTTCTAACAAAAGACTCATATCTCTAATTCCTTTTCTACCCAAGCAAAAAGAAAAGATTATGGAGATTACCTAAAACAGGTTGATTCGTCTTGCTTCTTGCTTCTTTCTCCTTCTCCACATTTTTATTCTTCCTTTTTTCCTAACCTGCACGTTTTCTCTCATCTTTCTTTCTTCTTTCCACATTTTTTTTCCTTTCTCTCTTATTCAAGACCACTTTTTGTCTTGTCTTTCCAAATTTACCCTTCCAGATTTAATGTAATGGCTACTTACTCCTTTAATCTACTATGCCTATTATACTCTAACTCAATTCTGACATTTCTGTTCAAAAATTCTAATTTCTATTTATGCTTGCTAAATTAATGGACTAAAATCTAAAAATAAAAATATAAATAAATAAATAAATTTGGGGTCTAACAATTCTCCTCCCTTAAAGAATTTCGTCCTTAAAATTCACCTGAGTCTACAATAAGGTGTGGATACTTTTCCTTTATAGATTCCTAAGGCTCCCATGTTGCCTCCTCTCTTGCATGGTTCTTCCATAAGACTTTAACCAACTTCACAGTCTTATTTCATAAGACCTTTTCCTTTGAATCTAGAATCTCTATTGGTTGTTCTTCATAAGTCAAATCCTCCCTTAATTAAACCTCTGAAGGTTGGACTATATGTGAAAGATCTATCGGTATCTTCTTAACATTGATATATGGAAGAAATTATGAATCTTAGATAATTCTAGTGGCAGGGCTAACTCGTAGGCTAGAGGCCTAATCTTCTCAATAATCTCATAATGGCCTATGTATCTTGGATTGAGCTTACCCTTTTTGTCAAATCTTAAGACTCTTTTCCATTGAGAGGATCTAAGAAATACTTTATCTCCAACTTCAAATTCCATCTCCTTTCTATGCGTTTCTATATAGCTCTTCATCCTATCTTCAGCTACCTTGAGTCTTTCGTTTACCAATTTATTCTTGTCAACGGTAGCTTGTACCAACTCTGGTCCAAAAATTCTCCTTTCACCTTCCTCATCCCAACAAATAGGAGTTCTGTACCTCCTAACATATAAGCCTTCATAAGGTGCCATTTGAATTCCCGAGTGGTAGGACTTATTATAAGCAAACACAATTATAGGTAGATGATCATCTCAAGATCCTTTGAAGTCCATAACACAAGCTCTTAACATTACCTCCATTGTTTGTATTGTCCTCTCTGATTGGCCATCAGTCTGTGGATGGAAAGCTGTGCTAAAATGCAACTTGGTTCCCAAAGCCTCTTGTAAGTTTTCCTAGAATTTGGAGGCGAATCTGGGATCTCTATATGAGATTATAGAACTTGGAATCCCATGAAGTCTAATTATTTCATCTACGTATTTCTTGGCCAATGCATTCAAGGAATCTGTTTGTTTAATTGGTAGGAAATATGCTGACTTGGTTAACCTATCATCAATCAACCATATTATGTCATGCTTCCTACTAGTCCTTGCAATCCCATCAAGAAACCCATTGCAATCTTCTCCCAATTCCATTTAGGAATAAACAAAGGTTTAAGCTTGCTAGTAGGTGCTTGATGTTCAGCTTTAACTTGCTAGCACATTAAGCATTTACTGACATACTTTACAACATCTTTCTTCATTCCTATCCACCAAAAGTGCTCTTTTAAATCTCTATACATTCTTGTACTCCTCGAGTTCATTGCATATGGAGCATTGTCTACCTCATCAAGAATTTCATCCTTTAATTCTAACTTATTTGGAATACATAATCTGTTACCTACCACCAGCAATCCATCTTCTCTTATATCTATTTCAGAAGGCTTAACATTTTTAATTTCTTCTCTAAGCTTGCTCAAATACTCATCTTGCTCCTGTAATTCCTTAATCTTCTCATTTAACACTAGCCTTATTCTAAAATTAGCCAATATACAACCATATTCAACTTACCTTAATGTCATCTTAAGTTTAGCTAATTTCCCTAACAAAGGAAGGTATACTGTCTCCACATGTGCCATGGCAGATTTTCTACTTAATGCATCTGCTACTATATTAGCTTTCCCTGGGTGGTAGTCTATCATCAAGTCATAATCTTTTAATAGTTCTAACCACCTTCTTTGCCTTAGATTTAACTCTTTTTGGCTCATCAAATATTTAAGACTCTTGTGGTCTGAAAATATCTTAGTGATGACTCCATATAAGTAATGTCTCTATATTTTCAAAGAAAAAATTATGGCAGCCAACTCTAAGTCATGTGTAGGATAATTCATCTCATAAGGCTTTAATTTCCTAGAAGCATAAGCCATCACTTTATCTCTTTACATTAACACGCATCCCAATACCTTCTTTGAGGCATCACTTTACACTATATACCCATCACTACTAGAAGGCAAGGTCAAAATTGGTGTGGTTGTGAGCCTATTCTTTAATTCCTCAAAAATTTTCTAGCATTCTTCTGTCCACACAAACTTCTAATTCTTCCTTATCGATTTGGCAAGTGGGGATGCTATCATAGAAAAACCCTCTACAAATCTTCTGTAATAACTAGCTAGACCCAAGAAACTCCTCACTTCTGCTATATTCTTAGGTGCTTCTCATTTAACTACAACTTCTATTTTCCTTAGATCCACATATACTCCTTGTTCTGAAATTACATGCCCAAGAAACACTACTTCCCTTAGATAAAATTCACATTTATTGAATTTTGCATACAACTCTTTCTTCCTCAGTGTCTCTAACACAATCCTTAAATATTCTTCATGCTCCTTGTCACTTTTGGAATAAACCAATATATCATCAATAAAGACTGTGATAAATCAGCTTAAGAAAGACTTGAAGACTCTATTCATTAAGTCCATGAAGGTTGTAGGGGCATTTGTTAATCCAAAAGGCATGACTATGAACTCAAAATGCCCATATCGTGTTCTAAAAGTAGTCTTTGACATAACAGACTCCTTTATTCTCAACTAATGGTAACCTGATCTCAAGTCTATTTTGAAGAACATGTTTGTCCCCTGCAATTTATCAAACAAATCATCTATGCGTGAGAGTGGATATCTATTCTTGATAATGACATGATTAAGTTTCCTGTAGTCCACACACATTCTCCATGAAACATCTTTCATCCTCACAAAAAGAATCGAAGCTCTCTAAGGTGAAGAGCTAGGCTTAATATAACCTTCCTCCAACAGCTCTTCTAACTGCCCTTTAAGCTCCTTCAATTCTATCGGATTCATTCTACAAGGTGGAATTGATATTGGTGTAGTACTTGGAAGAAATTCGATGGGAAACTTAATTTCTCTAGGTAGTGGTAGTCCTGGTAATTCCTTTGGAAAGACATCTGGAAATTTCATAACCATAGGAATATCTTCTAACTTTCCTCCATCTACCTTCGTGTTTACCACGCATGCCAAGAATGCTTCACATCCTTTCCTCATCATTTTCTTTACTATTAGAGCCGAAATAATTCTTGGTAGGCTTACTTTCCTGTCTCCCATAAACACTACCTTTCCACCTTTGTCCAACTCTAACTCTACTATCTTTTGTTTGCAATCTAAATTAACATTATATTTTTCTAAGGTATCCATGCCCCAAATTCCATCTAATCCCCCATCTTCAATGGCATTAAATGCACCACTAATTTTCCTCCACCAATGTACATTTCATAATCTCTATAAACTTGGCTAATAATGATATACTAGGCAATTGGGGTACTAACCATCAAAGGACTATCTAATGGGCTCAAACTTCTACCATGCACAATTCTAATTGACAAAATAAAGGAATGGGTAAATCTTGGATCAATTAGAACAATAATATCATCATTAAACAATTTAACCATATCAGCCACAACCTTTGGAGTTGTTTCTGCGTCCTCCCTCGTTATCGTAAACACCCTAGCTAATGCTTGCCCCTTGGTCTTCTTGGAGGATTCACTTTCTTGGCTGCATCAGAACTTCCCACTTCAGTTACAGTCTTAAGTGCTATAGTCTCATCCCTTTTTAACGCTTACATTTGAGTTCTCTCTCGTCTTGTATACTGTGGGCATTCTCTAGCCTTATGTCCTTTTTTCCCACAGTTAAAACAAGCTCCAATTATCTTATAACACTCCTCTTTATGGAATTTGCCGCAATGGTCGCATTTGGGAATGGATGACTTATCCCCCTCTCCCCTCCTACTGCCTCCCACTGTTGAGGATTGATGAGAAATAGTTCTCATCTATCTCGACCTACTTGCACCACTACTCCTATCCTTGGACTATACGGGGAAAGTCCTAGCAATCCTCTCTGACATAGGAGCACTACCTCCCCTCCTGAATTGTTCTCTCCCTTTTCTCTTTCTGTTTACTACGCTCTTTATATTTTCCATATTCTTAACCCTTAATACTGCTTCGACCAGCTGTTGAAAGTCACAGAAATTTTACGCCACCACTTTTTCTCTAGTGGCTAAGTGCAATCCCACTACAAACCTACGGCACTTAGTTGCTTCATTCATCATCATCTAAGCTGCATATCGGGACAGTTGCGTAAATTTGTGCTCATATTTGCTCACTGTCATCTCTCTCTAGGTAAGACTCAGAAACTTCCTTTGCTTCTACTGGATATATACCTCAGACAGATATTTCTTCTTATAAACAGCTAGGAAATCCTTCCACATCAACATTGGTGGTTTTATCTGACCCCTTTATATACTTTCCCACCAATGCAAGGCATCTCCCTATAGTAAGCTTGCAGCATATTCAACCTTTTCATTATCCTTATAGTCCATTTGTTCTAATATCCTTTATGTCTTCCTCAACCATATTTCAGCTTCTTTTGGATTAGTTGTTCCATAAAAATCCACTACCCCATGCTTTCTAAGCTTATCAAATTGCTTTCCTTTCTTAGCTAGGGCTGGGGTAGAAGTTTGCGACATCTAGACTATGTAACATCCCATCACCGATGGGATGGGTACAGTAGAGTGCATTCATATTTCGCATGCTCATGCATTATTTAGCTTATGTATTTAGATAATTGGCGATTATTGCACTAGCATATGAACGTACATACATGTATGACATATTCCTGGTATGATTGGGTAAATTGGTAATTTGGAGATAATTAGGTCAATTGAGCGTTGAAAATTTAATTGGAGTGAAAAATGAGATCCAGGAGTTTGAATTATGAAATTGGAGTGCTTGATCATGAGTTTTATAATTTTTGAGGAATTATAGGAATTTTTCTGGAATTTTAGGAGTAATAGGCCCGAACTAGAAAATTGACCTAATGACTGATTAATTGGATTTCTGGTTCCGAAATTGATTATCCGATGGCACAGAAAGATTAGAAATTTGATTTGAGGAATTAGGGTTTAGAGCCATTGGAATTC
>JANZLD010000003.1:4224567-4239777 GCA_026413575.1 Erythroxylum carthagenense | reverse complement strand
CTGGTGGAACATTGGAAGACATACTGTCGTTGAGTTTTGCAATGAGATCGCTAAATCGAGCAAAGTAGTCTCCCTGCACCATGTGCTCACTGATTGTTGGGACATATGGGACAATATTTGTTTCTGTCGAAGGAAGGCCGTCCGGAATGAACTCAAAACGGAAGTCCGACAAGCCATCCATGGAGGTTGGACCTCTTGTTTCAAGTAAGCATCTATAGTTAATCTCAAAATGCACAAATGTTATGTGAAAGCCTTTGAGGTGAAGTACCTTCGCTAGCTTAAGCATTGTTTTAATGTGGCTCTGTGCCGGAGCTGGGAAGCAAACTGCATGAGGTTTACGTGGAGATGCCACAAATTCAGTACCCATCTCTGAACCTCTAGCTACACTTTGGGTTTCACAATGTATAGCTCTGCTTAATTTATAGTTACAAGAATTTAGTTTCCACACGGAAGTTGTCGCGACTGCCAACCAATGGCAAATGAGGGCCACCATATTATTATTTAAGGCCTCCCCACTTTCCAAGAAGTAGTAGTGACCTTGTTTTGTACTTACCTTGAGAACAGTGGCTTGAAATCACGAGAAAAGATTTTTTATTTAATTTTATAGTCTCTTATTGTGTCTAGTAAATTTCAGTCATTTATTTCTGCAGGTTTCATATTTATTTATGTGTGATCTACGTAAGACTCACATAAATAAATGACTGAGATTCACTGGACACAATAAAATACCATAAAACTGGACAGAATATCTGAACTCGAAATCATAGGCCGCACAGTATAGGTGGAATAGAAGATCCGTTCCGGATAACAGTAGTATCAAAAAAATGTCACTCTTTTTATTCCTACTTTCTTGTTGGTGACTTTGAATGTAATGATTTCATCACTTTAGTAGCGGCCGGTCCGAGTTCGGTTAGGTTAAACCTGAGTTTAACTAACGCTAGAACATGTTATTTTCTAACCTGAGTTTAAGTAACAATAGAACATGTTATTTTGATTATTATAATTTTATATTGATATATCAAATCGACTTCATATTAATTAATTATATCAATATTGTAATATTTTAGTAGTAGAAGATTCAATCATTAGAATTTTTAAATTAATTTTTAATCTCAAGATTGACTAATACAAATATAACATATTAATTCTAGATCAAACCAAACCGACCCGATTAATATTACCAACCTTTAAAGTATCTCGTAATGCTTTACAGACAAATAAAAACAAGAGAGAAGACTAGACGGTCGAATAAAAGTTTCTCTTTTGCTTCTGCTTTCCTGGAAAGGAGAGGTCCAATAAATTGAATAGGGATGTCATTGACATCCCCAAAATTGACCTTGGATTGACCAACTCTTCCGTCGGACTATTGGCGTGACGGTCAAGCTTTCAAAGAGGTGACGGCCAAGGGTTCTTGTCATCCGCCGCCTTGAAAGAGTTGGTCAACCTAAAACTATTGGCGTGAGGGCCAAGCTTTCAAAGAAGTGATGGCTAAGCGAAGCGTTCTAGTCATCTGCCGCCTTGAGGTCTCAGCAGTTGCCATGACCATTATCGATGTTGACTTCGGTCTGTATTACCTTGAAGTCAGTAGAGTTATGTTTTTCAACATATAGTTACCAGTGTCTTAATGTTTATGTTGATCCATTTACTCTTTTTTTTCTTTCGAAAACTACATTTGGCTACCTAAAAAATCAATACTAAAAGCTCCAAAATCGTCACTAATAGTCTGCCAAATCTCTATAGCTGAAAACTATAGGAGATTATTTTTTCACTAATGGTTACTAAAGTTTTTTTTTTCCTATAATTAGTTTTTGAAGCAAAAAATTATTAGTGACCTTTTAGAAAATCGTCGCTAATTCATTTTAGCTACATTTAGTTTTTGTAGCTAAAAAATTTTGGCTATGTTTTCGAAAACGCAATCAAAAAATTTTTGTTACGTTTCCAAAGACGTAACCAAATGTTTTGAAAACGTAGCTAAAGACTTTTTAGCTATATTTCTGAAAAAAGCGTCCAAAAATTTTACCTATATTTTTGAAAACGTAACCAAATGTTTTAAACTACGTTTTATAAAATATAATCAAAATTTTAATATTATTTTTAATAAGATATTATACCATGTTAAATTATTTGTAACATTTTTAATCTATATTATTATATATGATATTTAGATTTGTTTTATTATTAATTTATTATACAAAAAATTGATAATTTGAAACATTGTATATAAAAAGTAAAATATTATTAAATTATATCAATAACAAAAATATTTTTTTTATACAAGATTTTAATTACAACTTTAACACTTTTTATAAACAACTAAAGAAATCAGTTTACAAATTATAATAAATTTGTTGTTTAATAAATTATAATAAATCCACATGTTTTATAATAAATAAATGGCAGAAGTTCGCATGGGTAGTTACAGGCAATTCGAAACAGACATCTCGAGCCGTCGTGACCATCAGTTGTAGTTGCTTCTTCTTCTTCTTTTTTCCCCTTTTCCTTCTTCTTGATTAGAACAACGGATTACTAAGGATCTTTTCTCAGTAAATTTAATTTGAATTTCGCTTGAAAAATTCCTTAAACACATATTTTTCATTCCTGAAAACAAATAAATCATTAGTTATTTGTTACAAAGCTTCAATTGCAAATCATAAAAACTGGCTCAGGTGAAAATTTTTTGTGATGAAACAAATGTGCAGTAAAACATGAACAAATACAGAAATTATAATAGTTTTTTTTTTCATTTTCAGAACAAAATCATCCATGAGGTGGTGAACATTTAGGTTAGGGATTTGATCTGAATATTTAGTATATGACGGTCGGGTTTAGATGACTTACCTCACGAGAATTTATAAAATAAATTCGTTTAAACTTAAAATTTGATATAGTTTTAGCCCTTTTCAAATATTTTTACTATTGTAATTTTTTGCACTTAGATTAAGACATTTAACTTACTTGTCAAAATTACCAACCCATATACATCAACATGGGAGTTATCATATTACACTTATTCATTACCTAATCTTTCATGAGATAATAAATTATCAACTTGAATTTTTTATAATTTGCTAATCTTTCATGCATATAATAAATTACAAGCTTAATTTTTTATAATTTTTAATCTTCTTAAATGATACTAATTGTCAAAATTTTGATAAACTTGGAATAGATAACTAAACTTATTTTAATCATTATAAAGCTCCAAATAGCTAAAGACAAACCCTCTCTAAACTTACCTTCTTAACAATGTCATGAATATCATGTCGAAATTAATACTGAATTAAATTATTGTACAGTACTGTATTAGTGCTAGTCAATACTGTATACTGTTTTGACTAATTTTTAAATTTATGAAATAGTCTATGAATTTTTTTAAAATTACAAAACAGTATTATACATACTTTACAATTTTACATCAACTCTGTACCTAAAAATTATAATAATCAATTTTTAAAATAACAACAATTTATTTTTATTAACATTAATTTTCAAATATTTATATGATCACTAAATGAAGTTGTTACATTCATACAAATATATAATAATTTGACAATTTATAGTTACAATGATTCTATTAATTTTTTACTTAACTATTTGTTTTCAAATGTTTTGTATAATATGAATGACATCATTTAGTTATTATCTTAAACTTTAATTTAGATCAAGGAGTTAAAATTTTCTTGTAAGTTATATATTAAAGTTAACAACAACAATTTTTATATCTAAAAATACAATAAAAATTTAAAAATTAATGCTAAATTGAAAGTTGATAAGTTCAAATTCTAGTACATATAGGTAGTCACTAAATATGTACTCTAGTGTAATCTTTTTGTTGTTTTATAATAATGTAGTGAATTTTAAAAAAATAATGCACTTGTACAAGTTATTAATTTTTTAAAAATAGTTTTATTAAATTTTTATTAAAAGTTTTGATTTTTTGCAAAAAAGGTTCTTATATTTTTCAAAACTCATGGTACTAACCAATACCATGCGAAATCATCAATACCAACTGATATCAATGACCGGTACTCAAGATAATTGTTTTGTATCATTTTTTGACTAGTATAGTACCTTCCAGTTAGTACTGATCGGTATGATATCAAAATTAAAATACTGTTTCTTCCTCTAAAATTTCAAAAAAATGTAATTATATCTTTTTTTAAGAATAGGAAATATATTAAGACTTGAAATACAATCCAACTGTACAATCAAATACAATACTAGTTGTCACCTCAAATCAGTGACTTTCAGGGATTATCAAATCAGTGACTTTCAGGGATTATAAAAAGATGCTTGGATACATTAGAAACTAAACTCTCCAAAATGTGTTCAGGTATTGTTTATGCTAGAATTTGGGTTTCTATAAATCGATTTGGAGTCTAACATGTGGCACAAGTGATTGTTGAATTGTTCCATTAATAGGCACTTATTTTGCAAGATTCTATTTTTTCTTTCATCCCGTATTGTAGTGACTGTTAAAGATAAAGTCACCAAGAAATATTTGTGAGCAGTGCTGTTAGAACTCATATTGTTTAAGTACCAAGAGATGATGTTGTTTAGATTATCTAACTCCTCAGTTATCCTTTTGAGTAGTTCATGCCATATTCCTTTAATGTAACTACATTTAAAGAATAAATGTGCAATGCTTTTCTCGACCTCTCAACGTGAGGAGCACCAGTTGGCAAGCTACAAGTATCTAGCAAGTTTATCAACTGTTTTCAACTTCTCCTCTATTGCAATCCAGAGTGTGATTGCATCTCAGGGATTGAGGTAACTTACCCACATTGCTTTGGCCTAAAGTACTTTTGGAAGGTCTTTGAAGATCAACTTCTTGCATGATGAATTGGAGAATTTTCCATCATTAGCATTCCATCAAATGTATTTATCTTCCTTTGTATTGAGGTGTGTCTGGCAGATTTCATTTATAAAGGATCTGGGTAAGGATGAGTTTTGGAAAATTTCCATGCTAGGCTGCTAGCTAAGGCTATTAAAACTGAAGCATTTTTTTGGATTGATGATCTGAGAGTTGGAACTTCATTGATATTAAGCAGTTGACCACTGACAGTCAATTGTCATACCAAAAGCTACTACATTCACCATTCCCTACCAATGTTGTAAAATCATATCTAAATTGGTCTCTCATTTTCAAAATGATTTTTAGGGTAGTTAAGGGAAAGTGTGCGGAGTTAATTGCCTAAATACCTCTATTGTTGATAAAATAGTTGTGAATCTACTTGCACCAAAGGGATTGTTTTTTGGAAGATAACTAATAATTTATTCAATCAAAAGGTGAAGAGTACACTGATTGGTATTACAAAGCTGCTTAATCTCCGGCATTTGGACTATTACAGCTGTGGTAGTTTGACCCATATGCTACGTGGGATTGGAAAATTGACTTCTCTTCAGACATTAACATACTTTGTGGTAGCAGAAAACAACTCTATTCAGAAAAAGGGGGAGGGGTCTAGCATATTGAAAATAATTAGGGTAGTAGCCTCCATTCACGAAAGAAGATAGCCTCTATTCACCAGCTAACACACAGCCTCCACACCCCTCCACTAACAATCTCCACTCACTCACCAAAGTCGTAGCCCCCACTAAATCAATACAGCCTCTACACACATCAAACACGTAGCCTGCCTCCAGCACCTTCACTACCGCATCCCACTCGCAGACCCCTCACTGCCTCATGCTAGCCCAACGACAAAGCCTTCATTTCACACTTATTGCAGCAACCTCCACACATCGCACAAGCAGCAATCTCTTCCAGCATCCACGTATGCAGCCTGCCCTCACAAAACCATAGCCTTCACACAAGAGACATAGCCTCCACTTTCACGCAACCAATTTGGGAGCCCTGCTCTTCATTTTTATTTGATTCCTTCATGAATTTGTCGGGGTTTATGCTTGTGTATTGCTTGGCATGATGATTTATGGCTAAAACTTTAATTTCTCTAAGGGATTTGATGTTTTGATGATGTTTTAATGTTAAATTTTTTTGGAATCCATGACTGAATTTTCATATGCTTGTTGATTTTCCTTGGGTTTAATTGTTCTTACTTTAGATTATTGGAAGTTTGCTTGGTATAAATTCACCTTTGAAAAAAAAGTAGTTTTTACTAGAAGATTGAAAGAAAATTCGGATAGGATTTTCTTGTCAGTTGGCAAACCCAAGAAACTTAGGAGATGAAAATAAAAGGTTTGAGTTAGGAACCTAAAAAACTCTAGAAAAAATTTAAGTAAGAGATTATTAAGTCATATCTAGAGTGGATAGATTAATTCATCTTTAAAAAAAGGGGATTAATTACTCTTAAAATTCATATACAAGGTTAGGATTTTTCATTTGTAGAGGATAGCTATTTCATTATTAAAGTTAGAAAAAATATCAATCCCTAAGAGAAAGTCACTCCCCATTGAAGTTAATACTTTTAATTAGTAAATTGCTGCTCTTTTCTTAATTAGTTATTACATAGATTTGTCATATTAAAAGTTAGTTTGGTTGCATTGAATTGGGTAGTTGTTTAGAAATTCATTTGAGTTCGTAATTATTCTTTACATTGCTTTTAAATTCCAAAAATTTCACCCAATCTGATTCAAAACACTGTTAGATAGCTAGAATTAAACTTTCTCATAATTCCTATAGACACGACTCGGTTCTTACCAATTTATTATTTATTTTGACAATCGTGCACTTGCAGTTTATGAACAAAGAGCACGCTGTTCAGATGGGAACCTACACCAAGCTTTGAGGATTCCACCTCCAAATCACAACTTTATTGCAGAAATTTTATAGCAGTTTGGAGTCGTGTTCTTCATTTATATTTGATTCCTTTATAAGTTTGTCTAGGGTTTATGCTTTTGGATTACTTGGGATGGTGATTTGTGGCTAGAACCTTAATTTCTCTTAAGGATTTGATGTTTTGGTGAAGCTTTAACATTGAACACTGTTGGAATTCATGACTAAATATTCATATACTTGTTGATTTTCCATGGGTTTATTTGTTCTTCCTTTGAATTATTGGAAGTTTGCTTAGTATAAATTCACCTTCAGAAATGGGGAGTTTTGCTAGGAGATTGAAGGAAGTTCAACTAGGATTTTCTTGTGAATTGGGAGACCGAAGAAACTTAGGAGGTGAAAATAGAAGGTTTGAGTTTGGAGATTAAGAAACTCTAGGAAGAATTTAAGTAAGGGATTACTAAGTGATGTCTATAGTGGATAGATTAATTCACTTTTGAGAGAACGAGATTAATTACTCTTAAAATTCACACACAAGGTTAGGATTTTTCATTTATGGAGGATAGCTAAATCCATATTAAGGTTGGCAAAAATATCATTGCCTAAAACAAAATCATTTCCCATTAAAGTTAATACTTGTAATTAGTCAATTGCCGCACTCTTTTCTCAATTAGTTGTTGTATAGATAAGTCACATTCATAGTTATTTTGTTTGCATTGAATTGGGTAATTGCTCAGACATTTATTTGCGTTTTTAATAATTCTTTACATTGCTTTTAAAAACCAAAATTTCACCCAATCCAATTCCAAACACCTGTTAGTTAGAGTAAATTTGAACTTTCTCATAACCCCTGTGGACTTAATTCGGTTCTTACCGATTTATTACTCACTTCGACAACTATGCACTTACGACTCACAAACAAGATTTTGGGGCAGTTATCGGGGATTAATGTTTGAATTTTTGTTTCCATAGCTAGTTTAATATTTACTCGTTGGTTTTCTTTTTATCCCTAGAGTAACTTATTTGTTTCTTCTTCTTTGTGCATTCTCGTTTTCTTGTGCAGCTTGTGTGTAAGAGGATGTATGCCCCGAACCATTAGAGGGCAAGAAAAATATTTTGACCTAGAGTTGGAAAGAATAGTAAAGTCAATTTTTCGATAAAAGAAAATGAAAAATCAAGCAAAAGAACTTTAGAGAATTCAAAGAAAGAGAAACGAAATGGCTCAAAGATTAGCTCAGTTGGAGGCCAGACTTGGTGCACCTAATTTGAATGGATGAAATCGAAGAGGAGATAATGGAAATGAATAGGAACAATTACACCGTAGTCCTATCAGGGAATATTTCTAGCTAACAGTAGTCAACAATTATCACGGTATCCAAAGACCTAATGTTCATGCTCAAAATTTTCATATTTTGCCCAGGCTCATCAATATGATTCAAACAAATCAGTTTGGAGATACATCAACAGAGGATCCAAATGATCATCTTGCAAGCTTCCAGGAATTATGTGACACTATCAAAACTGAAGGGGCAATTTAAGATGACATTAGGCTCACTTTGTTTCTATTTTCTCTTAGGTACAAAGCAAAGAATTGGCTTCATTCAATTTCTGCTAATAGAATGCGAACTGGGCAGCAGGTGGTACAGCAGTTCTTGATTAAAATTTTCCCACCTGGTAAAGCTGCAAAGTTATGAGCTGAGTTCAGTACATTTAGACAACATTACTTGGAACCATTGCCTGAAGCTTGGGAGAGGTATAAAGATAAGTGAAAATGTTCTACAACGAGTTGAATGGCCAAACTCAAACCATTGTAGATGCATCAACAGGTGATACTCTGATGAGAAAAACATCTCAAGAAGCATATGCATTCCTGGAAGATATGGCTTCAAACAACTACCAGTGGCCCTCCGAGAGAACTAATGGAAAGAGAGGAATTTTAGAGGTGGACCAAATGACTCAGTTATGTAACCCTAACCAATCAATTTTCAAAATTCATGTCAAAGGAAAGACAGAATAAGTAGGTGGCAGCTACTAGTCAATCATTTTACACCAATGATGAGGGGGTGGAATAAGCCCAGTTTGTTAACCAAAGGAACTTTGGATTTAAGTCACAACCAATGGAAAATCCATATGGTCAAGGCTACAACTCTAAGGAATAATATAACTATGGTATTCAAAGGAACTTGCCCCAATCACCTGGATATGGACCACCACTGGCAGAACGGAGACCCTCCTTGGAAGAAATGATTAGCACTTTTGTAACTGAGACAAGGAACCGTTTCCAAAGGAACGAGAAAGAGATGGATGAGCTAAAGATGCAAGCAACCAGTATTGGGACTTCAGTGAAGGGTTTGGAAGTTCGAATGGGACAACTTGCATATCAGGAATTTGATTAAGAGGACATTTCCAAGTAATACTGAAGCTAACCTAAAAGAGTAGTGCAAGGCTATCACTCTTCAAAGTGGAAAAGAATTGGAAGAGGTGAAACTTAAAGAAAAAAGCTCCACTCAATTCAATGATAATGAAGGAAAGAATACTTGTGAAGAAGTGCACCTACACAAGTTCAGAAGGAAGTTAACTCAAAGAAGTAACTAGAAGGAGAAATTCAAACATCAATCATCCCCAAGCTGCCATATCCTCAAAGATTTCAACAGAAAAAAATCAATGATCAATTCACAAAATTCCTTGAAGTCTTTAAGAAACTTGAGATCAACATTCCCTTGATTGAAGCTTGATTGAAGCTATTGAGCATTGAATTACCCAAAATTCATCAAGGACATTGTTACCAAAAAGAGGAGATTTGGAGACTATAAGACAGTATCGATCACCGAGGAGTGTAGTGCAGTCTTGCAAAGAAAGTTATCATAAAAATTGAAAGATCTGGGAAACTTCACAATTCTGTGTGAGATCGGTAACACATATTTTGGTAAAGTATTTTGCGATTTGGGGACAAGCATAAATCTCTTGCCTCTTTCCATCTTCCGAAAGCTGGGATTAGGAGAAGTCAAGCCATCGACAATTTGCCTCCAACTAGCTGTCCGTTCTCTCACTTATCCTCTCGATATTGTAGAAGATGTTCTTGTTCGTATAGACAAATTCATTCTCCCTGCAAACTTTGTGGTGCTCAACATGGAAGAAGATAAGGAGATCCCGATCATACTTGAGCGAACATTTTGATGTTCAACAAGGGGAACTAACCTTGCATTTATATGGAGAAAATGTGAGATTCAACAGATACAAATCGCTCAAATATCCAAGTGATACACCAACTTGCAACCGAGTGGATGTCATAACTTTTGTGTGGTAACACCTTTTCCTTCCCTTATATCTAAAGACCAATGACATGTTTGGAAGGTACGTTTAGAAAAGATGTTATGGATGATGAGGATACTTGTTTTATGATGGTATTGGATTCTTTTTAATACTTGCAAAATTTTGATCAAACCGAGCCTTTGTTTTTTATGACTAATACTGATGTTGTTGGTGATATGAAAGATGTTCACCCCTCGATTTATTTGAAACCCTCACCTGAAAATTTGAAACATGCATTTTTGGGTGCTAATCAAACTTTTCCTGTCATTATTTCATCTTCATTGATTCCTTTAGAAGAAGAAAAACTACTTAGGGTGTTAAGGGAGTTAAAAAATACATTGGGTTGATCAATTTTAGACATTAAGGGATTAGTCCTTCTATTGTAATGCATAAAATTCTTATGGAGGAGTCATTCACCCCTAGCATTGAACCATAAAGAAGACTGAACCCAACAATGAAGGAAGTGGTTAGAAACGAAATTCAGAAGTGGCTTAAGGTTGGAATCATTTACCCAATTTCCGATAGTTCATGGGTTAGTCCTACTCAGGTTGTTCCTAAAAGAGGTAGATTTATTGTAGTCAAAGATGATAACAATGAGACTATTTCCAATAAGACAATCACTGGATGGAGGGTTTGTATAGATTATAGGATGTTGAACAAAGCCACTAGGAGGGACCATGTTCCTTTGCCATTCATAGATCAGATGTTGGATAGACTTGTTAGACATGCATTTTACTATTTTTTTAGATAGGTACTCTAGATATAACCAAATAGCCATAACACTTGCAGATCAAGAAAAGATTAGGAAAATGTAGCCAAATATTTTCAACTATGTTTTGTAAAATATAGTCAAATTTTTAATATACGTTTTAACAAAATATTATACCATGTTAATAATAATTATTTGTGGCATTTTAAATTTATATTATTATATATAATATGTAGATTTTTTATTGTTAATTTATTATACAAAAATAATTGATAATTTAAACCATTTTATATGAAAATTAAAATACCATTAAAGTATATCAACAAAAAGAATATTCTTCATATACGAGATTTAAATTATAACCTTAACAATTCTATAGACAAAATAATAAATACAAAGACCATTTTACATAGGACAATTACTCTTTAGTTTCATGAACCTATCAAGAAATAAGAAATGCTACTCTTTGGATCTTGAATAATACGATCAAAGCACATTACTCTCTACTTCTTTAAGCATGAGGGCTTTAGTTGGCTTTCTAAACAAATCAATATGCTCTTAGAAAGGAGACTTTATGAAGCGTGTTTCCCTTTATAAATCGGGTGTCAAAAATTCATATGTTTTCATAATACACTCAAAAGTGGCTTGCAACTACAAGTTCCATCAGAAAACAAATAACAGAGAAGGACTTATGGTTACTCAAATTCAGAGCCTCAAGATATGATGAAATAAAAGCATAGAATAACCTTTTTTTATTTATGTAAGTCACGTTATCAAGATTATACCAAAATGCAACCGAAATTAATAACTTAACATGAGAGCATACTAATTAAATGTGATACGACTGCAAATCTAGCTTTCACAATGAACATGAGGTAATATTCTTTTGGATTATGCAGAGGAAACTCAAAATGTCAAGGAAAGTAATATTAGCTGATTTGGACTGACGCATATCACCCTATGAAATCCATACAAGCATGGATTCATTAGCCCTCACAACATTTAGTCCACCATATGATTACAAAGAACTTTATAAGTCATGCAATTATTACACATTGCATCATATTATCATTCACACTTCAAAGTGCCTAATCTAACTGCAATTATCATTCACACTTCAAAGTGCCTAATCTAACTGCAGTACATGATCTAACTGCAGGTGCACCATGAGATAATAATGTCATCATATGATGCATCTGGCTCAGAGAACTAAATAACTAATATCAACTAAATGATTGAAAAAATAAAATGGAAGCTAGCAATTCCTTCTCTTCTTTGTTTTAAATTTTTGTTAGTTTTCATAAAATAAGAATATCTTTTGTACAGTACACTAGTATAGTCATAAATTAAAAGAAAACATGCTAATTGCAAGATTGCTACTTTAATAACCAATATTTCTTACTTATAATAAACAAAAAACAAAAATGTCTAACACTAGAAAAAGAAGTAATGAAAAACACACTAAAATCATGAAATTCAGAATTTTCGTTGACTGTACCAAACCCCATAAGGTAAATTTAAAATAAAGGTTATAGTGTAAGAAGTAAATATTTAGTACCAATCACAATGCAACATTTCTTCCAAACTTATCCCCATTTTCAATGACATCGCAAAGTGCATCTAGAAGAACCTTCCAGAATTCCCCAACAAATTCTGAACTTTTTCGATGACTATTCTGCAGAATATCATTTGCCAGATACAGAAAAGCCAGCCTTTACTCACGTGGAGAGAAATGGAATTGTATGTCCCATGTTTCCGCAACATGTTTTGCTTTGTTCATATGGAATATATGTAACTTCAGTTAAATCAAAATCCACCGATAACAAAAGAATTCCCAATTCTAGTGTAAACGCAATAAAGTGAGTAATAACTTAATCAAATACACCCTAAATTTCATAGCAATTTTCACTTATCTCTAAACTTCACTAAAACTCTAAGTTTCATAAATAATTTTAATTGATCGCCCAATTAAAAAAAACCCTAATTTTCAGAGAAGATATTGATTCATACAAAAATTAACAACCACAACTTCAAGAAACAAGAAATCATTCAAGAAAATAAACGAATCAAACCTCGGAGGGAGGCTTTCCTGGAAAAAGGAAGTGAAGAGCCTATGAGCGCTAGAGGCAATGAAGTATTATGAGGAATCCGCAAGCTTCAACAACCAACCATGCTTATTATTTATGGTGTTGGCAATAGGGTTCCGAATTGCAGTCTGAGGTCAATCATACGGGGAGGTACGAGTGCTCCTCCAAAATATCCCCTTGTAAACAAAAGGGTTATTGTTAAGAAACTCCAAATAGGTTACAAAGCAAATGAGAACAAGCAATAAGAGATCAACCCCAATAGGGTTAATAATGGTAAAGCAGGAATACTTGAGAGGTCCAATTTCTTATCAAATTTCACATCTTCCCCAAGAAATCAAGCTTCAAAATGAACCCACGACAAAAAATGAGATAAGCTCATAGGCGAAAAACAAACAAAGAAACACCTATTCAGACAAAACTCAAGATGACCTTTACGACTCCATAGACAACAAAGAGACCCACAAAACAAAACCTAGATTCATTTCATCAACCCAAGTTCAGATATATCCAATTTCTTATCAAATTTCACATCTTCCCCAAGAAATCAAGCTTCAAAATGAACCCACGACAAAAAATGAGATAAGCTCATAGACGAAAAACAAACAAAGAAACACCTATTCAGACAAAACTCAAGATGACCTTTACGACTCCATAGACAACAAAAAGACCCACAAAACAAAACCTAGATGCATTTCATCAACCCAAGTTCAGATATAAAAAAAAAGAAACAAAAAAACACATACAAACATAAGCTCTCTACATTATGGATCAAGAGCTACCTTTCCTTTTCATGGAGGAAGAGGAAAGAAGAAATTAGAGGATGAGATATGGTTGTGGCGTTTTTATGGAAGAAGAGGAAAGAAAGAGCAAATGAGAGATGAGTGCTTTAGGCCTTTAGAGCTTTTCATTTTAAGCGCCAATCTCATTTTCGTTCCCTCCTTATTTGACACATTTAACCTAAAAAAAAAAGGTGATATTTTGGACCATTTAGCGATGATTTTTAAAAATCTTCATTGAAGGATCCACTTTTAGTGACAAAAATGTCACTAAAGGGTTCACTTTTAGCGACAATTTCAAATTTTGTTGAAAAATGTTGACCTTTTAGAGACAATTTTTAAAAATCGTCACCAAATAGTCTTCATTTGATGACGATTATTAAAACTATCACCAAAGGTTTACTTTTTGTGACAATTTTTAAAATTTTCACGACGATTTTAAAAGCGTAGCGAAAAAACGTAGCCAATTGTCTACCTTGTTGTAGTGTTTAGCGACGATTTTAAAATCGTAGCCCAAAGATTAACTTTTAGTGACTATTTTTCTAAAATCGTAGCTAAATATCGATATTTGGTGATGATTTTCAAAATCGTTGCGAAAAGTAAACTTTTTAGCGACTATTTTCCAAAACGTCACTAAAAGTTATTATTTTGGTGACAATTTTAAAAATCGTCACCAATTATCGATCTTTAGCTACGATAGAAAAAATGTAGCCTTTTTCCTACTTTGTTGTAGTGGAGATTGTTGCAGGTAATGAAATATCATCTCTAATAAAGCAATATTGTCTTAAAAAGAGGAAAGTTATGGTTGGTAAGGTCATGCATACTTTATCAATCTCAGGAGAGGATGACTTGTTGCAACTTACCAAGGATGCAAAGACCCTTAAGGAGGCACGAGACACTCTTACTAGAATATTTACGAGAATAAATGATGTCAAACTCTAAAAACTCGAAAACGAGTTACTATCAATCTGACAGTGAGATATAATAATAAGTGAATATTTTCCTAAAGTTAAAATTTTGAAATTTTGTATAAAGAATTTTCAAAGTTGATTCTAAAAATAAAATCACCATGACAAGAATGATAAGAATTATGATCTATAGATTCGAATTAAATTAGAAAATATATAGGCTAATTAAGAGGCTTTTAAAAACCAAATGTCTAAAATCTCAAATGAAGGATGAACACCTTTTAGCTATAAAAAGAATAAGGTTCCAAAAGCTTGCAAGATCAAAAAGTGAATTGCAATTAGAGAATGTGTTTCATGTACCTAGGATGAATAAGAATTTGATATCAGTATTGCATCTAATATTTTTAGGTAAATATATAGTATTTCGATGAAAGACTTGAAAGTTTATATAAGTTTGTATCACTGTGTAGCGGCAAAAGCTAGAGTTTGTCTATATTATATCTTCATAAACAATTTATATAAAATTATGAAAACTATAAATAGCAATTTTTATTTTCTCTTTCTTTTTTATAATCTTATTTACTATCAACTAAATAAATATTATTTGATATATTAAATATTAATAATTATTATGAATAATTTAATTTTATATTATATATTTAATTAATTTAATTTTTTATAA
>JANZLD010000003.1:4204839-4215330 GCA_026413575.1 Erythroxylum carthagenense | reverse complement strand
ATTATAATTAATTTAATAATTACTCTATAATAAATTTAATAATAACAATAAGTAATTTAAAAGTTATTATAATAATGGCTCTAAATTTAAATAATAATAATAATAACAATAAGTATGTGTTCATATTAATATTTAATAGTTATTATAATAATGGAAATAAATTTAAATCATAATAATAATAATAACATACTAATAATAATAATGATAAAAATAATAAAATAAAATTTAATAAGTAAATAAATAAATATATACACCTAATAGGTGTATAACACAATTAATGATTTTTGTAAATGATAATAATAATTTACGTGGTTATCCATATCCTATTATTATTGTTTTCATAACATTATATCAATAGAAGTTGGACAACTCAGTATATATATATAAAAATAAATATACAAGTTGGACAACTCAATTTTGGCAAGGCGTTTGCTTTAAGCGGCTTCGCTTTTTTAGTTGATAACAACTCTGTCAAAGCCTCGCACGTGGTTTTAAATTTTGAAGTAAAAACAGCATCGTTTTTGGATTGGACAGAGTTGGATTATATTATTATTATTATAAGATCTACATAATTATAATAATAAGATCTAGATAATAATAATAATAAGATATAGATAATAATAATAAAATTAAAAATAAGTTAATAATCATAATAAAATTTTTAATTATTATGACAATTATAATAATCATAAGATTTAGATAATAATATATTCAACAAATACTTTACAGAAAATTTATTGATAAAAAGAAGAAATTTATAAATAATACTTACTCTTATTCAAATTATTATAAAATAATTTATTTATTAATGATATATAATAAAACTAATAAGATAATTTTAATAATAATAATAATAATAATAATAATAACATTTACATAATAATAGAAATTCATATAATGGAAATAAAAAAATTCATAAATAATAATACTTAGAAGAATAAGAATAGAACCAAAGTTTGGCTTTGGAAAGCCAAGGCTGAAAGTTTGCAAACGGCGCCTGTGGTTGGGTCCCACAGGCGCCTGTGGTCTGTCGCAAGACTTGTCCAATTTAATCAAAAAACGGCACCGTTTTACCATTAGACAGAATAAGACACACTAACGCTAGACAGAGGATCTGAGCTCGGATTGACCAACTCTTCCATCAGACTATTGGCGTGAGGGCCAAGCTTTCAAAGAAGTGATGGCTAAGCGTTCTGGTCTTCCGCCGCCTTGAAGTCTCCGCACCTGTCGTGACTCGTGACCATTATCAATGTTGACTTCGGTCTTTATTACCTTGAAATAAGTAGATTTATGTTTTTCAACATATAGGTACCAGTGTCTTAATGTTTATGTTGAACTATTTACTCTTTTTTTGAAAGCTGCGATCGATACAGCTATACCAAGCTCCTAGAGCTTGTTTTAAGTTGTAAAGAACCTTCATAACTTTGTCACTTTGCCCCTTTTCTTCATATCTGTTGGTTGCTCAATATGAACTTTTCTTTAAGATAGTGATTTAAGAATGCATATTTAACGTCCATGTAGATTTTCTACTTATTCTTTGCTGCTAGAAAGATGATACGTCTTATAATTTCTAAGCGAGCTACGGTAGCAAACACCACGTCATAACTGACACTAACCCTCTGACTTTTGCTAACTGACTGTAGCATTTAGCCTTGTCTTACATCTCTCTTATTCCTTTGATGTTTCTCTTTAATTTGCCGACCCATTTACACTAATCGCCTTGTGGCCTTTAGGAAGTGTTGCCAACTCCTATATGTCATTCTTTATCTCTACTCACAATAATCTTTCCATTAAGCGAAATATAAAGCTTGTAACCTTTAGATACCATGTCATGGCCGATGGAATCTGGCTTTTGATTTTATCAAGTTTAGTGTGCCATTCATCCGAAATGGGGGCGTAAGCTATACTTTGAAAAGAATCGTAGGTGCTTTACACTTGGTTTTCTTCTATTCTATGCTTCTATTGGAGTAATTTTGGAAAGACTTTTGGAGACGCTCCTATTAGATAGATATACTCAATAGCTCACAGCTTCAACCTAGTACTCCTTTGACATCTTATTGCTTTTCAACATACTTCACATCATGTTAAGAATTGCTTTACTTTTTTCTTTCAGCCATGTCATTTTGTTTGCAAAGACCTTGGCACAACTAAAGATGACATAGACCATTATCTTCATGGTAGTTGTTGAATTTTTTGGTTTTGAACTATCTTACCCTGTTTTCTTAAAAAAAAAAAAACTATCTTACCCTGTCAAATCTAATGTCTTTAATTTCATGGCCACTCTCCTTTTCTACGACAGCTTGGAACTTCTTGAACATAGTGAACTCCTCTAATTTTTTTGAAGAAAATATATGCAAGTTTTTTATAGCTAAATTAATCAATGAAGAGTACAAAAGTACCTAATTTTGCTATAAGAACTTGGATTTATTAGTCCATAAATATTCATGTGGACAAGCTCTAATGGCTTCTTTGCTCTTAATGTAGCTTCTTTCGAAAAAAATTTTCTAGTTTGCTTTCCATGGAGAAAAACGTCAGATACTTGATTAGAATGATCAATGGAAGGCAAATATTTTATAGTCACCTTCCTTCGTAGCAAATTTAAGTTGTTAAAGTTTATATTACAGATCTCAAGAACCAAAGCCAATACTTCTCCTTTATATATGCTTGTAGGTATTTAGCAACATCATTTTGAATATTTAAGGGGAATAATCTATTTCTTGTTATCGGCACCTCCATTATCAATTTCTTGTTCTCATCCACTAATGTGCATTCTTTTAATTCAATCTCATAGTTTTTCTTTAAAATCTATACTAAACTTAAGATATTTTTTTATGTCGGGATTATAGTGGACATCAGAAATAAGTTTATTCTACCATTTTTAGGCAGATAAGAATATTACTTTTTCCTTTTACTGAGAATTTAGAATCAATTTAGAATCAAGGTCTCAATATAATTCTCTAACTAGAATAAAAAAAATAGTTACAAGCTATAAAGTAAAAAGAACACATGAATATTATCTCAGGGTACTGAAGAGAGTGATAGAAATAGAGAGAAAGTTAGAGAGCTGCTAGAGTACTTATCTCAAGGTACTAAAGAGAGTTCATAGACTCTTTGCAAGTGTTTTAGAAAAGCATTCAATGTCTTGTAAACTTGCTATATTCTTGATAATAGTAGAATTACAAGTGTGGGATTCTTGGATGTAGATAGCATTTAAGCTATCAAATCAATTAAAACTTTGTGTTCTTTACTTTTCTACTATTTTACTTCCTGCAAAATCAAACCATCTTTATCAGTCTTTGTTTGAAAAGATAACAGTACAACACAAAGAACATAACAAACTTAAAATTTGATATAGTTTTAGCCCTTTCCAAATATTTTTAGTATTGTAATTTTTTGCACTTATATTAAGACATTTAACTTGTGAAAATTACCAACCCATATACATCAACATAGGAGTTATCATATTACACTTATTCATTACCTAATCTTTCATGAGATAATAAATTATCAACTTCAATTTTTTTATAATCAGCTAATCTTTCACGTATATAAGTTGCGGTCTAAACAAAGCAATATAAATTAAATTCTACCTAAACCAAGCTAAAGGTATGCATACCCCGCCGACAAGTAATATAAAACAGTAAGAACCAGATATCGTACCCAAGGAATTCCAACACGCAAAATAATTAAATTAAACGATACAAAATTACTCAGACGATCAAGAATTGATTGAATTAAAATAAAATAAAATAAGAGAATCAAGGAAATATGCAAGATGCAAAGTATGAATTAAAAATGACTAGACTTAATCAAATGACAAAATTTAGCTGAGGTATCGGATTTCAAATGGATTAGACACTAAAACTTGTAACGGACTGATTTAGGATTTACTTCACTTAAGCAAATCGAACCTAATGTTTATAAGAATTCCTTTCTCTTCTAAATCCGAGTTATCTACTTAGTTCATAAATAATTTGGAATAAAAAGCGTTCAATACAAAAAGCCTAAAATTAAGTTCATTAATCCTAGGTATCCCTACACAAGATCCTAAGGTTGTTCTACACTCTAATCTCAAGTATGTTGCTTGATTAATTTTCTGACAAATTAAATATCATTTCTCATAGCATTCAATCATTTAAGGCCTTAATCTAGATGATCAAGCTAAATTAGGACTAAATATGTATTCAATTAAGCAAAAACCATTACTACAAAAACTGTCCTAATCCAATGTCAATCCTTACCTCAACAAAAAAAAACTTACTTATACATATTAATCAATGTAACACAAATCATAGTCATAATATATATTTGCATGGATTAAATCCACAAAAATTAAAACAATAAAGGAATGAAAGCAAACTAACAACACCCAATATATGGTCTTCGAGAGAGACAGATTATGTTGTCCAAGAAGTTATCTTCTCACGCTACTATTTTTTCTACCGCAGACCACTCTACTGTATTTTCTCTCCTCCCTCCTTGCCACTCTAGCTGATGGGATTAATAAAACTTTGGGCCACCTTACTATTCACGTCTCCTCTCTCTGCCGCCGGGAGAACTATTCACGTCTCCTCTCTCTGCCGCCAGCTCTCTCCCTCTCGTTCCTATGCATTGACGTGATGAATAAACTGGTTGGTCCGCCCTCCTGTTCACGCAAAACCGTTGCTACTGGGATTAAAAACATTTCACGCCTCCTGTCTGCCGCCAGCCCTCTATCTCTTGTTCCTATTTATTGATGTGACAAATAAAATTTTCGGTCCACCCTTCCTATTCACACGCAACCCTTCTCACGTTGTCTCGGCCAAAATGTCTTCGTTTTTAGGTCGTGGGCTACGTTATTTCTTCTTGTTTGTCCACCTCTATTTTTACATCATTTTGGTTGCATGAAACGCCTAAATTTTGGCTGCTACGTTGTCGTTCCTTGTCCAACTGTTGCTTCCTTTTAGAAGTTTTTCTTTACTTTATGCTTTCAAACGTTCCAAATTTAATATGCGCTTAAAATTAAAATAAATAACTTTTAATTAGTGTAATTTAAACATTAAATAGATAAAAGTTTAGCAAATTATATATCTAAAATCAATATAAAATACTTGTTAACAATATAATAAAGCTCCAAACAGCTAAAGACAAACCCTCTCTAAACTTAACCTTCTTAAAAATGTTATGAATATCATATCGAAATTAGTACTTAATTAAATTATGGTACAGTACTATACTAGTATTGGTCAATATTAGATACCGTTTCGACTAATTTCTTAAATTTATAAAATAGTCCTTGAATTTTTTAAAATTACAAAACAATCCATTAGTATATTGTATTATATACTTTATAATTTTACATTAATTCTGTCTCTAAAAATCATAATAATAAGATTTAAAATAAAAACAATTTATTTTTATTAATATTAATTTTCAAATAGTTATATGATCACTAAATGAAGTTGTTACATTCATACAAATATATAATAATTTGACAATTATGGTTACCATGATTCTATTAATTTTTATTTCAAATATTTTGTATAATATGAATGACATCATTTAGTTATTATCTTAAACTTTAATTTAGATCAAGGAGTTAAAATTTTCATGTAAGTTATATATTAAAGTTAACAACAACAATATTCTATATCTAAAAATAAAAAAATTTAAAAATCAATGTTAAATTGAAAGTTGATAAGTTCAAATTCTAGTATACATAAGTACTCACTAAATATATACTCTAGTGTAATCTTTTTGTTGTTTTATAATAATGTAGTGAAATTTTAAAAATAATGCAATTGTACAAGTTATTAATTTTTAAAAAATAGTTTTATTAAATTTTTGTTAAAAGCTTTGATTTTTTGCAAAAAGGTCCCTACTTTTTTCAAAACTCATGGTACTGACCACTATCATGCGAAATTGTCAATACCAACTGATATCAACAACCAGTACTCAAGATGATTGTTTTGTACCATTTTTGACTAGTACAGTACCTTCTGGCTAGTATTGACTAGTACGATAACAAAATTAAAACACTGTTATTGCCTCTAAAATTTCAAAAAATGTAACTAGATCTTTTTTTTAAAAAATAGGAAATATATTAAGCTTTGAAAGACAATTCAATTGTACAATCAAAATACAATACTAGTTGTCACCTAAAATTAGTGACTTTTAAGGATTATCAAACCAGTGACTTTAAGGGATTATAAAAAGATACTTGAATACATTTGAAACAAAACACTCCAAAATGTATTTTGGTATTGTTTATGCTAGAATTTGTGTTTTTATAAATTGATTTGGCGTCTAATATGTTGCACAAGTGATTGTTGAATTGTTCCATTAATAGGCTCTTTTTTGCAAGATTCTATTGTTTCTTTCGTCCCATATTGCAGTGACCGTTGAAGATAAAGTCACCCAGAAATATTTGTGAGCAGTGTTGTTAGAACTCATATTGTTTAAGTACCAGGAGATGATGTTGTCTAGATTATCTAACTCCTCAGTTATCCTTTTGAGTAGTTTATGCCATATTCCTTTAATGTAACTACATTTAAAGAATAAATGTGTAATGCTTTTCTCGGCCTCTCGACATAAGGAGCAACAGTTGGTAAGTTGCAAGTATCTAGCAAGTTTATCAACTATTTTCAGCTTCTCTTTTATTGCAATCCAGAGTGTGATTGCATCTCAGAGATTGACGTAACTTACCTAGATTGCTTTGGCCCAAGGTACTTTTGGAAGGTCTTTGAAGATCAACTTCTTACATGATGAATTGAAGAATTTTCCATCATTAGCAATTTGTCAAATGTATTTATCTTCCTTTGTATTGAGGTGTGTCTAACATATTTCATTTATAAAGGATCCGGGTAAGGATGAGTTTTGGAAAATTTCCATGTCAGCTAAGGCTATTAAGACTGAAGCATTTTTTTGGATTGATGATCTGAGAGTTGCAACTTCAATGATATTGGGCAGTTGACCCATTGACAGCCAATTGTCATGCAAAAGCTAGTAAATTCACCATTTCCTACCAATGTTAGAAAATTGAATCTAAATTGGTCTTTTATTTTCAAAATGACTTTTAGGGTGGTTGAGGGAAAGTGTGCGGAGTCAATTGCCCAAATGTTTCTATTATTGATAAAATAGTTATGAATCCACTTGCCCCAAAGGGATTGTTTTTTTGGAAGATAACTAATAATTTATTCAACCAAAAGGTGAAAAGCACATTGATGGTTGAGAGACTATTCTTATAAATAAAGCTTGTATATAAAAAAGCTAACTACGCAACTTTTAGAACCTAGCATCAACCTTTTTTGTATCCTCAATTGTTGTCTGATTTAGTTGGAAGAAAGAGTAGATAAGGAGCCAACATAGTTGCCATTCAAAGCATGAACACCATATTGCTCACAAATTGAAGGCTTATGCATGACAAACAATCCCTTTGTTGTTAATCCATAACCACCCTTG
This sequence comes from Erythroxylum carthagenense, assembly GCA_026413575.1. Taxonomy (NCBI): domain Eukaryota; kingdom Viridiplantae; phylum Streptophyta; class Magnoliopsida; order Malpighiales; family Erythroxylaceae; genus Erythroxylum; species Erythroxylum carthagenense. Next base: position 4,207,890 of record JANZLD010000003.1, on the reverse strand, counting down.
TTTCTTTGGAATGCAAACCTCACTCCATTCGTCTTGGTTTTGTGAGTTCCTCCCGTACTGTCAGACCAAAGAAAGTTGTCGAATAACTTAGGTATAGTTTTTGAGATAAGCCGTGGAAAATCCAAATAAGCAACTCGGTAGATGTTAATGTAACTCTTAATTATAATTAAAGTATAACTCTAATTATAATTATAATTTATTCTTAATAAATCAAACATATCATGTTTGATTTCTAAATTTTAAAACTTAATAATTAAATTCAATTTAATTTAAATATTTATCTTTTTAATAACACTCTATGTGTAAATTGTTAATTTCTTAATATATTGACAATGATTATAAATTATAAATTGAGTTTACAATTATAATTATTTTTAGTTTTCTAATTAAATAATTTATAATTATTGATTAAGACTAACATATAGCAACATACCATAATCAATCATATATTAAGATTATCAAAGTTATTTGATTTAATGTGTCTATGTATAATTATAACATATAATTCAATCCCTTCGTAATCTAATATTTCAATTGGAATTATATTTCTTCTTACTAATTAATAATTGATATTTGAAAATAACATTTTTTAAATCACACTTCAATTTGTCATAAAATTTTTTAGATCACTGTTAATCAAGAATATTCTTCTTAATTATTTTAAAGTGATAATTTTTTAATAACTTAGTCAACTATATCTAAGAGCCACCTTATAAGCTACCCTTAATAAACTGATTTCTTCATCAATTTCTGATTAATTAAGAATTAAGGACATTGACGAAGAAAACTAACCGAACCTTGATCTTCTAAGATTGGGATGAAATAGCTAACTTTTCAATTCGGAAATGTTTTCTCAAAACCATAAATCATAATCACGCCTTCATAAAATCTTCTTACACCCTACTTTCTTTACAACAATGTTTATGATTTTCAAGCTAAAACTGTAATATCAGATTAAGCAATTTCTTAACTCGCATGATATTACAGGTAACATGGACAGATCCACATTGGAGGCAAGTGGGGCACTTGTCTCTACTAACTCCAAAAAATTTTATATAAAAAATTATTATTTAAATTTTGATCTCATAAAAAAATAAAATTTTGTTTAAATTAAAATTTTGCCCCTATTAAAAATAAAATTTTGTGCCTATTAAAATTTTGCCCCAACTCAAAAAGCTTTCTGGATCCGCCCTGACAGGTAGCATGAAAATTAATGGAGAAGGGGCTCAAAATAAATTGATCACACATGATAATAGCAGAGTAGATACTCAAATACAAAGCTACACTTACATTGCACATTTAAGACTAGAGCAACGAGAAGTGTGCAACTCTTCTCGATCATATTCAAGCTCTCTGAGACATGGATTTTTCTGATAAAAGAATGTCATATATGAGCTTCTCTAAATTCAAGGATGATGACCCTTTGAGACCAGTAGCCTCTTCTGCCAACCTTTTCCACTCGATCGCTTTGTTTTTCATTTCCTTCCCTTTCTCTCCTTCTATGAGCTCTGATATAAGCTTAGCCAAATCATCTCTCTTCACATCATTACCAATCTCTATACCAATTCCCCATTCAGCGCACGCATATCTAGAGTTGGAAGGTTGATCGGCAATGAACTGCCAACAAAGCATGGGCACGCTGGCAGAAATGCTCTCGATAGTTGAGCCCCACCCACAGTGTGTAAGGAAACCTCCGACTGAAGGGTGGTTGAGGACTTCCTCTTGTGGACACCAACTAGCTATGAACCCCCTCTCTCTTGTTTCTTCACTAAACTCCGGAGGCAATACTGCAGAGCCACCAACTACCATGTCAGGCCTAATTATCCACAGAAAAGAGCAGTTACTTTTAGCCACTCCCATGTCGAATTCGATGATTTGTTCAGTTGTCAACAATGCTAAGCTGCCAAAATTTACATAAAGCACTGAGTTTGGTTCCCTGGAATCAAGCCACCGAAGACACTTATTAGGTTTGGGTCCACTCCTAAGTGGAGCCCAAAGCCTATATATAAAAGGGTTTTAAACCTTAAAGAAGAGAAGAGTAGAGTGTTCAGCCATAAGAGAAGAAAGAGAGGAAGAGAGAGGAAGAGAGAGGGAAGAGAGAGAAAGAAGAAAATTTTTTATTTTTTTCCAACTTTGCGCAGTAATCTTCCAACCTTCAATCGGATGGTGATTTTTTGTCGGATCGACCTGAAATTTTAACCAGAGGTTCCTCTCTCGTTGCTCTTCATTCTGAACGGTGGAGATTGGATTTGGAGGTCTCCAAGATGCCCTGATCTTCAGTCGAAGTTGCTGAAATTTTAAGGGTGATATTGTTCTCAACTCTTTGATTTTTCATCTTGTTGATGATTATTGTAGTATTTTGAGTTGATTGGTGACTCTAGTTGTATCTAGAGGTGAAAAACTCTGTAACTTGATTGATTATAGTGGAGTTTTTCTTTACTGGACTAGGTCCCGTGGTTTTTCCTTTCTCACATTGAGGGAGGTTTTTCACGTAAAAAGTTGCCTGTATTATTTATTTTTGCTGCTTAATTTCGTGTATTGGTGAGTTTGTTGGCTGCTGTTTTTCTTTTGAATTGGCTGTGATTTGTTCACAAAGGGAAAAGTTTATTGGTTCTGGTTTATTACCGCTGCGTGACTGACACCTCCTTTCCCAACAAGTGGTATCAAAGCCTGGTTTGGTTCGGGATAGTTGTGATTTTGGTGAACAATGGAAGTTGTCAACACCAATAAGATGGTTACTTTAAATGGCGCCAATTATGCTCTTTGGAAGGGCAAGATGGAGGATTTGTTTTATGTGAAGAAATTTTACTTACCAGTATTTGCCACTGAAAAGCCTAATGATAAATCGGGTGAAGAATGGACTTTGATGCATAGACAGATATGTGGTTTTATCAGACAATGGGTTGACGACAATGTGTTGGATCATATTTCTGGTGAGACACATGCTCGGAATTTGTGGGAGCAACTTGAGAAACTGTATGCTCGAAAGACTGGAAACAACAAGATGTTCTTAATAAAGCAGATGCTAGCTTTGAAGTATAGTGATGGGAC
>JANZLD010000003.1:4184069-4197254 GCA_026413575.1 Erythroxylum carthagenense | reverse complement strand
AGCCCTATTTATAGTACAATTCTAAAGTTGACAAAAAACCAACTTGTCCACCAATTTGGCAAAGTCAATTTGCCTACCTCCACTAACTAAGTCAACAAAAAACAATTGTCGTATACAAGTTTTATTTTTCCTCCTTTTCTATTGTTGCCATCCAAAATTGACCAGCCATCCAAAATTGACCAAGAAACAATTCAGGCCAATATCTAACAGTTGCTTCTTCATCTGCTACTGCGTCATTTTCTCTTCTTCTCCTACTGCTGTGTTGCCGTTTTCTCTCCTGTTATTTCTGCTGGCTTTTAGCTTCTCTTTTATTTTCCTGGCTGATGCGTTTTCTCTTTTCCTGCTTGCGTTTCGGGCTGCTCCTCTCTGCCGCAATGTTTTGGTCTGTTCTGCTGTGTACTCTGCATTTTGCACCTCCTAGCTACTACTATTACGTCTGTGTTTTCTCTTCTGCTGCATGTTGCTGCGTCATTTTGTTTCTGTGTGCGGTGCTGGTGTTTATTTTTTCTTCTGCTTCTACGTCATTTCTCATCTACTGCGTCATCTTGGCTATGCTGCGTTTGCTCTTGTGGTTTCTTTTTCGACTGGGTATTTCTTCTTCTGCTGCTGTCGTTTCATTCTTTCTGCTCTGGTTTGCTGCTTCATTTTCTTCTGCTTGGCTCCTCTGCGTTGCTGTCGTTTTTGTCCCTTTTGTGTTGCAGTTTTCACTCTGCTCTTTTCTAGTTTTCTTTTTGCATTATAAGTTGCAAGATTCCAGCTAATCACTAATGCCTGCCATGTCTTTGCGGCTTCTTAAAGTACTTGCGCAATTCTTCTCCAATTTAGCCAATTTTAGCTTCTTTTCTCGACTCCACATTTCCTAAGGTTCAAAAACAATATAAAAACATCATAATCAAGACAATCTCTATCCAATATGCTCCAAAAAATATCACAAATTGATATATAAATTAATAACCTTTCACTTAGAAAAGCCTCAATTTGAAATTCCTGATAACTTTTCTCTACCATCTCTCCTACATCATGAGAGCCTAGTAAAGCATTGTTAATTATCTGCTTTGTTTACTGCACGTGACTAGTTTACTTTTACTTTTACTTTACATTTGTCAATTAAAGTATGACCTATTCTTTTGCTATGTTTGTTATATCGTGGCCTTATATGCAACACACGATTTTGTTTTCTGTTTCTTGTTTTAGCTATATAAGCTTAAGAAAAAGTCTAATAAAATCATCTTCTTTCGAGAAATCTTTATGGTGCATTTCAATAGTTTCTCTTTCTATATTCCTCTGTTTTCTCATTAAATTTCATAGCTTCTGTTTTTAAAACTTCAATTTGGTATTAGAGCTTTATTCTTAAGGGATCTGTGAATATTACCATGGAAGATGAGAAATTTTTTTCATCAATTGCTCCGCCAGAATTTGACAAAACCAACTATCAGATATGGGTAGTTCGTATGGAAGCATACATGGAAGCTTTCGTATGGAAGCATACATGGAAGCTTTGGATGTTTGGGAAGCAGTGGAAGAGGATTATGATGTTCCTGCACTTTTGAACAATCCCACCTTAGCATAAATCAAAACACGCAAGAAGAAGAAGATGAAGAAGAAGTTGAAAGCCAAAGCATGCTTGTTTGCTACAGTGTCATCAATGATCTTCACCGGAATAATGTCACTCAAAATGACAAAAGCTATATGAGATTATCTTAAGAAAGAATATGCTAGAAATGAAAGAATCAAAGGAATACAAGTTTTAAATTTAATCAGAGAATTCGAACTACAAAAAATGAATGACTTAGAAACGATCAAAGAATACCCAGACAAGCTTCTAAGCATTGCTAACAAGGTAAGACTTCTTGGTTCAAAATTTATTGACTCAAGAATTGTTGAAAAAATTCTTGTTACAATTCTTGAAAAATATGAAGCAACCATTACAACCTTGGAGAATACCAAGGATCTTTCATAAATTTCCTTGGCAGAACTGCTCAATGCTTTACAAGCTCAAGAGCAACGGAGGCTTATGAGACAAGATCGTTCAGTTGAAGGAGCTCTTCAAGCTAAGCATTAGGAAGCTAGAAAGCATAAAAAGAAATCTAACAAGAAAAACCAAACATCAAGCAACATAAATACAACAAACCACCGGAATCAAAGCAAAGATGAAAATTCAAAGAAAAACAACTATCCACCTTGTCAACGTTGCAAAAGAATAGGACATCCACCTTTTAAATGTTGGTAAAGGCCTGATGTAAAATGCACCAAGTGCCAACAATATGGTCATGAAGCAGTGGTTTACAAGAGTCAAGTTCAAAAACAAGTAGCTGATGCCCACATCGCAGATCAAGATGAAGATCATATTTTTGTGGGAACTTTTTTTTTTCAGTCAAGAGTAATTTAGAATCTTGGTTGATTGACAACGGTTGTACAAATCATATGACATATGATAAGACTCTCTTCAAAGAGCTGAAGCCCACTGTAGTTAAGAAGGTCAAGATAGGGAATGGTGGCTATATTTCAATAGAAGGGAAAGGAACTGTGGCAATCATAACAAGGTCAGATACAAAAATAATTCATGATATTCTTTATGTACCAAATATTTACCAACATCTGCTAAGTGTAGATTAGCTAATTGAAAAAGGATTAAAAGTATCTTTTGAAGACTAGTATTGTTTTATCCATGATTCCACCAGAAAGGAGACATTAAGGATTAAAATGAGAGGTAAAAGTTTCTCATTTGATCCAACAATGGAGGTGTAAACAACTTATTACAGTGAAGATAGTATCACTGAAATTTGGCGTAAAATACTTTGGCATTGTCATCTTCAAAGAATGCTAGAAATGAGAAGAAAAAAAAACAACATGATAAGAGGCTTACCGATGCTTGCTGATCAGTTGCGAAATTGTTTTGCTTGTCAACTTGGTAAACAAAATGGAAGATCATTTTCTACATCAACCTAGAGAGCCTCATGAAAACTACAACTAATACACACAAATGTTGCTGGTCCTCAGAGAATTCCATCATTACTAGGTAGCATTTATTACATTCTTTTTATTGATGATTATATAAGAAAGTGTTGGATTCTTTTTTGAAATTCAAATTAGAGGTGCTGGAGTTTTTTAAAAGTTTAAGAAAATGGTGGAGAATCAAAGTGAATGCACAATTCAAGTTCTCAAGTCAGACAACGGAAAAGAATACACCTTAGATGAATTTAATTTGTACTGCGATGAAGCTGGTATTTATCATCAGCTTACTGCTCCATTCACTCCAGAACATAATAGTGTTTGTGAAAGGAGGAACAAATCGATAATGGAAATGGCCAGAAGTATGTTGCATAAGAAAGAATTACCAAAAAGATTTTGGGCAGAGGCAGCCAACACAGCAGTATTTTTGCAAAATCGACTTCCAACCAAGGCATTGAAAGACAAGACTCTATTTGAAGCTTGGTATGGGTATAAACCTTTACTAAGTTTTCTTAAAGTATTTGGCTGCGTATATTTCATTCATGTGCCACAGGATAAACTTGACAAGCTTAACAAAAAGGCAATTCCGGGTATCTTTGTGGGTTATAGTTCAGTTTCTAAGCCTACAAGGTGTATCATCCCCGAACAGAAAAAATGAAAATTAGTAGGGATGTATACTTTAATGAGGATTAACAATGGGACTGGAAAAATTTGCAGCATAATGTTTTATCAGAAGAATCAAAAGGTGCTGGTAGTGAAGAGAAACAGGCAGATCCATGGTAAGAAGAGTTGGAAGATGACTCTCCAATTAGAGGTACAAGGCCACTTTTTGAAATTCATGCAAGTAGCAACATAGCAGTTTGTGAACCTACAGGTTTTGAAGAAGCATTAATGATCCAAAATAGAAGAAAGCAATGGAGGAGGAAATGTCAATGATAGAAAAAAACAAAACTTGGAAGTTGGTTGAAAGACCTAAAGATAGAAAGGTCATTGGTGTCAAATGGGTGTTCAGAACAAAGCCCAATCCAGATAGCTCCATCAACAAATATAAGGCCATACTTGTCGTTAAAGGTTATGCTTAGATTTATGGTGTTGACTACTCTGACGCTTTTGATCCTGTTGTAAGATTAGACACAATCAGATTGCTACTCGTAATATCAACACAAAAAGGCTAAAAAATGTTTCATCTAGATGTTAAATAAGCTATTCTTAATGGCATTTTATAGGAGAAGATATATGTAGAACAACCAGAAGGATTTGTGAAGCAAGGTGAAGAGGACAAGGTCTACTTGCTCCAAAAAGCTTTTTATGGCCTAAAACAGACACTAAGAGCATGGTACAGCTGGATAGATAGTCATTTATTAAGTCTTGGTTTTGTTAAAAGTTTGCCAGAATCCACTCTTTATGTAAAACATAAATACAAGGACATTCTCATTGTGTCCCTTTATGTTGATGATCCTCTGATGACAGGAAATAATATAAAACTTGTTGAGGAGTTCAAACATGAAATGATGCAGCTTTTTGAAATGACCGATCTTAGTCTCATGAATTGTTTTCTTGGTATGGAGATCAAGTAAGACAAAAATAAAGTATTTATCTGTTAGAAAAAATATGCGAAGGAAATTATGAGAAAATTTCAAATGGAGGACTGCAAGGCAGTGAGCACATCAATGGCTCAAAAAGAGAAGCTAAATAAGGAGGATGGCACTGACAAAATTGATGAAGGTTATTATAGGAGCTAAACTGGATTCTTAATGTATCTCACAGCAACAAGGCCTGACATTCTATTTGTAGTAGGTCTCTTATCTCGATTCATGCATGATCCAAGTGAATTGCATTTAAGGGCAGCAAAAAAAATATTGAGGTATGTAAAAGGTACTGTTGATTATGGAGTTAAGTTTAAAAGCTGTGAAAATTTCAAGTTGTGTGGTTTTTTGGATAGTGATTGGGCTGGATCGGTTGAAGATATGAAAATTACATCAGGATATTGTTTCAATTTAAGATCAAGAATCTTCTTATAGTGCTCCAAAAAGCAAGAGATTATCGGACAATCTACTGCAGAAGCTGAATTTATAGCAACAACAGCAACTGTAAATCAAGTTTTATGGCTAAAAAAATTATGTGTAATTTACACATAAAGCAGAAAGAAAGCATCAAGGTTTTTGTTAACAATCAAGCTATTACTGCAATTTCAAACAATCCAGTATTTCATGGGAAGACTAAGCATTTCAACATAAAGATTTATTTCTTGAGGGAAGTGCAGCAAGATGGAGAACTCACATTGGTTTATTGTAAGTCTGAAGATCAGCTAGCAGATCTTTTTACAAAGCCACTTTCAGCCTACAAGTTCGAGTTTTTAAGGAAAAGAATTGGTGTTTGTAGTGCTTAAAGTAAGGAGGAGTGTTAAATATTTGCTTTGTTTACTGCATGTGACTAGTTTACTTTTAATTTACATTTTTCAATTAAAGTATGACCTATTCTTTTGCTATGTTTGTTGTATCGTGGCCTTATATGTAGCACACGATTTTGTTTTCTGTTTCCTGTTTTAGTTATATAAGGGTAAGAAAAAGTACAATAAAATCATATTCTTTCGAGAAATCTTTATGGTGCATTTCAATAGTTTCCCTTTCTGTTTTCCTCTGTTTTCTCATTAAATTCCATATCTTCTATTTTTAAACCTTCAAGCATTTACAAGAATACACCAACTTCCATAGTTGTCTTTGATAAAGTGAATAACTAAGACAACCTAAGTTTGATATCACTTTATTGGAGCAAGGTTATTGAAAAGGAATTTGAAAGAGTGGAGTGGAAGAAGACCTGGAGGGGAAAAAAACCTTTCTATTAAGCTGTTCGTATTTTTTGACTTAGCTTACAATGTAAAATCTATCCCCTATTTATAGGAGTTATAGGAGAGCTTTAGAAACTTTTTTTTCAGTCCAAACTTCCAAAGAAGTTACGAGGAGAAGCAATTCTCACAGCCTGCTCTATAATCAATAAAATTCCTACAAGAGTCTTGTAAAATCTAACACCTTATGAAAAGCTTCTTGGAAAAACACCTCACTACTCACACATGAAAGTCTTTGGTTCACTTTGTTTTGCTTCCACACTTCACAGTCACAGACAAAAAATTGACATTAGAGCAAAGAAACATGTTTTTATTGGATGGCATTAAAGGATACAAAGTTTATGATCTATATAATCATCAAATATTAGTCTTAAGAGATGTTTTTTTCATGAACATGTTTTTTCTTTTGATCCAAATTTTTCATCAGAAATCAAAGTCAATAATCATTCTCATCTTCTTTCTAATACTGATTTGTATGACTTTTCATCAAACACATCACCTTTACATAGCAATGACAACAATGAAACTACAAATGCATCAAAATCTGTTTGTGATCCTATCACTACATGCCTTGCATCACCCCTGCAAGAATCGTCTTCATCTATTCAATCACCTCATCTTCAGCCACTCAATCAACCCAGTACCTCTCCATAACCTATTAGACGTTTAATAAGGCAACCCAGAATTCCCAAATATCTTGACATATATCAACATAATCTCAAGATGAATTCCTCATTAACCACTCGACACCCCGTCTCTAATTTTCTTACAACCTCTAACCTTTCAATGAACCACAATTGTTTTGTATATGCACTTATAACCTTGCAAGAACCCACCCACTATCATGAGGCTATGTATGTGGAGACATTGGAGAAGAGCAATGGATGAAAAGTTACATGCTTTAGAAGAAAATGTCACTTAGGATGACGTATATTTTCCACCTGTACATAACATCGTTCTTTGCAAATGGGTGTATAAGACAAAGTTAAACTTAGGTAGAACAATTCAATGATTCAAGGCAAGATTTGTAGCAAAAGGTTTTAATCAAAAAGGTAGTTTTGATTACAACAAAACCTTCAGTCTAGTTGTTAAACAAACTATCATACGACTATTCTTCACTCTAGTTGCAAAACATGGTTGGAATTTCCAATGACTTGACATCAACAATGCATTCTTAAATGGTGAATTACTTGAAGATGTGAATATGGAATTACCACACGGCTATGAAGTGAAGGGGGAGAAGTAGGGAGCAATTGATCATATAGTTTGCAAACTCAAAAAATCACTTACATACTTATGCTGACACTTAGATAGTGGAACTCTAAATTCACTGAAGCTCTCTTTGAGTTTGGTTTCTTTCAATCCAAGTCAGATTACTCCTTATTCACTAAAATGTCTTCATCTGATGGTCTGGTATCACTATTAGTTTATGTAGATCATATGTTAATTAGATGCAAGATGCAAGAAGGAATTAATAGAGTACTCAATTTCATGAGTACAAAGTTCAAATTCAAAAACTTAGGACAACCTAAATTCTTCCTTGGAGTTGAAATAGTAAGATAAAAAAAGGGGGATAGTTTTGTGTCAAAGGAAATATACCTTAGATCTTTTGGAACAATGCAGACTGTTAAGTGCAAAAACAAGTTCAATACCTATTAAGCCGAGTCATGGATTAAGACAAATGGAAAAGGATTTCTTGGATGATCCAACAACCTACAGAAAGCTTGTCGAAAAATTGATATACCTCACCTTAATTATTCAGTTCATATCCTGCCCTAATTCATGAGCAAATCGCCCAAGATACATTGGCAAGTGGCTTTGAAAGTGGTTAGATACTTGAAAGGAACACCAAGACAAGGAATTGTCCTAAATGCTAAAGGAAATACACTGCTATAATGCTTCACAGATAATGATTGGGCAAGTTGTCCAGACATAAGAAGATCTATATATGACTTTAGTGTAATAATGTATGGAGAAGCTATGATTAGAAAGCTAAGAAACAATTAGTAGTGACTTGAAGCTCAACTGAGATTCAGTATAGAGTCGTGACTCTTACATGTTGTGAAGTGCTTTGGATTAATAATTTACTTGAAGATTTCAAGCTGAAGTATGAAGGGATAATCATAATGTATTGTGATAATCAATTAGTTATTCAGAAATGTAACCTTTTACATCCTGAAAGAACGAAGCACTTTGAGATACATTGTCATTTTATTAGAGAAAAGGCTGAAGAAGGAATTGTAAAACTTGAATATGTGACAACTAAAGACCATATCGCAAACATCCACACAGAGGCTCTCAATTTGTCTTAGCTCATATTTTTAATTATCAAGATGAACATGATCAATATTCATGCTCATCTTGAGGGGGAGCGTGAAAAGGAAAACATAAATGCACGTCTTAAGCAAGAAGGAAGAAGAAGACAGTTACATGAGCTATCAAAGCTATCAAATAATAAACAATAATTAGCTTTGTCCTTTTTTATAAAAGTTCTGTTGTAAACTATAATAAACTTTTGTATATATATACTTGTTTGTCATAAAGAATAAAAGGACAGGATATTCATTAAACTTATCATCACTCTCTCATTTATGGAAATTCAGTGTTCACATTCATCCTCTATTCTTCATATTTTTTCTGGAAAAATAATGTTTACGTCCATCCTTTGAACTCAATAATAAGTAACTAAAATATGATATATCAAATTTTAAGATATAAGGTAAAAGTATTTCCAATCTTTAACTTTATCAAGAAATTTTTTACAATTTTATATTTTTAAATTCTTTCTCCTAAATTTTCATAAAAAACAATGGTAAAATATATGTAGTATTAACATTACAAGTATATCGACTAAACATTATTGACACAACATCTCAAATTAATTCTTAAATTTTACTCAAACTAATTAAAATTGGCTACAATCAATAATCTATTTTAGTTATCTCAAATTATTAGTTTGAGTTGAGTTTAATTAGTTCAAATGATGTTTAAGAGATTAGTTGGAAACATTTAATTGGTTGCCTTGTATTTTTCATGTCACATATATTCTCCTATTATTCGTAATGAAAACCTAAGAGTAGTTTTTCTAATTACAAACCACATAAAAATCATGATTTCTAAAAATTAGACATTTTTCTAAAATTAAGGAAGGTCATATTCATCTTTTATAATAAAATATATTTTGCACAAAATTAAATATGTTTTTCACTATTCTTAACTAGTGATGTTAGAAATTTCAAAAAGTTATATCATATTTTTTTCTTCTCTAAGTAATGTAGAAAAACTACCATTAAAGAGCTTATAATAATTAGATGGTATTAAAGTAATCTTTTTATTATTATTTTAATACAAAAAAGAAATATAAAATAAATAGTCTTTTAACCAATTAAGAACTTCAATACGGATATCTTTAAAAAAAAATTCAAGCAAACTTTTCAAGAAAATCGAATTCAGGGTATATACTAATTTTTTTTAACTTTTTGTTAAAGCATGATCTTTAATTAGTACATAATTATATTTTGTCATCAATATTATTAAATTTCAGTTGTGATATATACACTTAGTTTAAATATGAATTGACATTAAATAGAATAAACCGACTTCCTTTTTGCACTTTTTTTTTTATTGTAGACTTATCTGAATTAGACCCAAGAAAAAGAGCTAAATTGTAAATAATAATTTTGGTAAGGAGCGAATTTTTATTAATTTTCATCAAAATTATTTTTCAATAAATTTATACCAACTTTAAATAAAAATCAAATTTTAATCTTAATCACTAAAGTTCAATTGACTTTGTCAATGGGTCATAATTAAACAACAATTTACCTAAACTTATTGAAAACTAATTAACTTAAACATACATTAAACTAATAGAGTTTAAGGAAAAGTTCCTTGCTTAAGCATATAATTAGAGAATTTTTATAATATAAAAATTATGCTAATGTAAAATTTTTAAAATTTGAAATTTAAACTTATTAAATCAAATATAAAAAATTTAACTTTTATTTTTTGGTTATCTATTTTAAATTTTATTTAAATAAATTAATAGTTTGATCTGACAATCACGTAATTTTTCTTACTGAAGAAAAAAATCACTAATTCGATCTAAAATAAAAAATCACTAATTCAATCATTAGATCTTGATCAACAAAATGTTTATCAAAATTGCCTATATACATTTATCAAATACCCTAAATCCAGTGATGTAACTAGGCCTATGTCTCAAATCTGTTGACCAAAAAACGATATAACATTTGTTTTTACTCCTTTTTGTCTCTGTGTTTGGTTTCTTTCATTTGGTATTTGATTAACCAAAAATCATCAAATGAAAAGTTAATAAATGCTTTTGAAAGACATTTGAAATAAAATTTGGTATTAGAAAATTTTATTTTGGGCAACAAAATGTGGTCTAATGAATTGCTTTAAATTGTATACCTTCCATACAAACATCACCACGTTGAAAGCACCATATACACAGGAGCTCTTATTGCAACTCTCATCATACAATTACCAGCAGTAGCCCCTTCTCATTGCAAGAATTATTATCTCTTGCCTATGGTGAGTGCTTCCATACCTAATCCTCAATATCTTTCCTCTTTCCAATTTTTCTTGTTAGTGTGAGAGTGAGACGTTGGTTTATTCTTCTATTCATATCTATAGTTTGTTAAAATGCATAATTGAAACCTTCTTTCAGTTTTGTTTTATGTTCTCTGTCACAGAAGAGTGAGCTTTTGTAATGCTTTTTATATGATTTCGTATGATTGTTCCTTTCTTCTTAAATGGTGTTACTTCCAAATTCCTATACATACATACATGTCTTACCCGATTCATTTAGTTATGTATTTATCTTCATTTTTAAAATTTGTTTAGAGTGCTCTCTTCTTTTTGGTTTGGTTTCTTTCCATCTCTCTGTGTTTTTATCTTCTGTTCTTGGCAATCTCTCCACCTTTTCTTTTCTAGTTAATGGTTTTCACTTTTCAATTGTTATGTAATTAATCTGAAATTCTTCTGTTAAAACCCTATATATACAAACTCATGAATCTAACAATCTGCAGTTGTTTGCTTTTATATATCATCATTTTCTTCAACGATGACTTCTATTTCTACTTTGCTTAACAATTCTTTATAAGCAGGTCGCAATTGTACGAGGAAAACAACATTTTCTTTTTCAGAAATCGCAATCTCTAGTGTAATTTTTTTGGATAATTTTATTTTCTAATGATTATTATTAAATCTATAAACTAACAACAATTTTGGTTTAACATGGATATATAGCTGAAAATAGTTTATTTATGATCTATGGCCTCTGAACGATCGAATCAAGGAGACAATCAATCGAATGCTGGAAGCTATCAGAGTATTACAGTGGACCTGACTCTTACTTTGGGATTACCAAATCAAAATGATGCTCCATCTGAAGATAACCAACTTGCAAGACAAAATGCTAACTCCATCCTCAATGTCACCACTGATCATCATCATCCTGCTATCAATCAAACCCCCCTTCTTGATTCCCAACCTCAGGTATATACATATACACATATATGCATGTTCGTATTTGTTTCTGGTTTTTTTTTTTTTTTTTTGCTTCACTTTTATGATATTTAGGCATATTTATTGAATGCATGTGGTGGATTAATGATTAGAATTTTCAATACTTATTATGACATCAAATATATATATACCATTTCTTTTGATGAACAATTTCACAATTTTCTCACTTTTTACCAATTATTTCAAAATTATTGAAATTTATTCATCTTCATACAGAAGACTTGTGGTTTTGTTGTGTCATTTTATTGTGGACCTGACTTACCAAAGAAGCGGCGTGGGGAGTACTAAAACTTGGTAATACGAATCATTATTGAGAAGTATTAATATTATATAGTTGTGATACTTGATTAGGCAGTTGTTGTTACCAAACAAGCTATTCGAGAAACGATAAATAGTATACTGGACTCGTTAGTTAGAGTTACTAATACAGTGGGTATCTTATTTGATAAGAGAGTCATTATGTTAACAAAATCCCCCAAAAAAAAAGAGAAAAAAACCAAAAATATAGGATGATAGACTCATTGGTTCTAACTGCTAATATATTGCTGCATTGTTTTAAGTATAAAGTAATCCTTACGAGCAAGTGGCTAAGGAAGTAAAGCTAATGCATAATATCTAGGTTTAAAATGCAAAAATACATAAATGTGGTATTAAAATGCAAAAGCATTGGACAAACAACAACAACATTTTGGTAAAAGTGCCGCTGATATACAGACTCTGGAAATGTTCAATAATATATAACTTTATTCTTATATAATAGAAAGATTATTTTTTATACATTACATAATATATATACTATACACATATATATTGAAATAATAAGTAATAATAATTAAAAATAAACATACAATCAAAATAAGCATAAAAGATAATAATAAAATACAAATAAATAAATAACAATGTATAAATAAAAATATACAAATAAGTAATACAATAAATGTAGAATAACTTAAATAATACAAATAAAATAAAATAAGTAAATAAGTATCCAAACAAGAAAGAAGAAAACTAAATAAATAAATCAAACAAGCTATTGTAAGAAAATATTTAAGTTAAGTAAAAAAAAGTTCTGCTAAATACTAAGATAAAAATGATATATATTAAATGGCAAAAACACCGACTCCGTAACAGCCTGTTTGGAAGACATGAGATTGAATTCAACCATGGGATTGAATACAATTCATCTGTTTGGAACCCAAAAAACGGGAATGAATTGAAATCGTGTGTGGGTTTAAATCCAACTTTCTTAACAAATTGAATTCACGTTCCGAATCACGTGAATTCAATCCATTAAGCTTGGCCCTTATGTATCCTACTCGTAAACTCACATCTCCAATCCTACGTCAGACAAATGTCTCCCAACAGCAGCCTCCAACCCAGTCTCCCAACAGCAGCCACGCATCACCAACGCTACTTTCTCCCACATCCACGCAACAGCACCGAGCCAGTCTCCCACCAGCAGCCACGCATCATGCATCACCAACGTGAATGGAGAATGAAGATGTAGAGGAAGTGACTAAGAAGCTTGACATGAAATGAAAACATGAAAAAGAACAAACCTTTATGTTTCTGGTTAATATAACTGAAAAAAGAACAAACCTTTATGTTTGTGTTTAATATAATTGGATTGTTGTGTTATTAATTATTTATCAAATTTTCAAAACCCTAATTCAAAATTATATATTTAATAAATTAAAATTAATTATCAATAAATAATATTAATAATTTAATTTTATAATTAAATTATATGTAATTAAATAATAATAATTATTATTAAATATAATTAAATTTAAAAATATATAAATATTCAAATAAAATTTGAATTAATAATTAAA
>JANZLD010000003.1:4150835-4164955 GCA_026413575.1 Erythroxylum carthagenense | reverse complement strand
ACGCATGAGATGAGAGAGTAGAAGCGTTAACGTCAGTAGAAGCGTTAACGCGCGGTTTAATTGTAAGGGCAAAATAGACTATTCAAGTCCATTCGTTGACCAGATTTGCTTAAGGGGCGGTGAGTTAATAAAATTTCAACTCAAGGGTTTTTTTGCTAATTTTTATATGTCAGGAATTTTTTAGCAACTTTTGCATAACACAGGGTTATTTACGCAATAAATTCATATTTAAAGTGATTGACTCTCTAAACCAGCATGGGTGAGTGGTCATCAATTTCTCACCAAAGTAAACAAACGAGGAAGGAAAATGATTCAACCATATGGTTTTCACGAGAGTCCGGTCAAGTTTCTTCCTCACAAGCAGAGTACAAACCAGATCCAGTGCAGCAAGGTTGGGTTCTTGTCCCTCACCACTTAAAATAAAGTTAAATTTTGTGTCTAATTTATTTACTTGCATCTCACCTCAAAATTAAAGAACGAATTTGAGACTTTTCATGACAAAATACAAAATTGTTCTTAATTTTCTTACCTATACTCAATTTAGCAACATAACAACTGGACATGTAGTATAAATTAATTTATCGGTTCAATTGAAGGTTTTAAAAAATATTTTACAAAGTTTAAAAATTAAATTTACAAAAAATAAAAGTTAGAAGACTATATGCTAAAATTAAAAGATTAATGAGTTTTTTTCTTATTTTAAAGTAAAATTTTCCATTCTATTGTTTATTTTATGTTTTTTACTAGTATAATGGAAAGCATTTCCATTGCAAATTGTGACATTAGGCATAATAATTGAATCTTAATTTTTTATTTTTAATCCTTAAATATTTTAAAATTTATAATAGACAAAATTATAAATTAAATTCATAAAGCATTGACATTTTTAGTTATTATTTTTAAAAAGATAAAAAATTTAAACTACATAGAAAACGTATTAGCATGCTATTTATAAATTATATAATTTACACAAACAAAATTGCATGATTTAAATTATACATATTAAATAAATATTTAAAAATAAAATTAATAATAATTTACAATTTTTCTATTATGATAAAAAATTGAAGAGTTAAAGTTACAATACTCTTATATTTTAAAAGCTATAATATGCAGATTTATAATTAAATTCATAAAACATTGATACTATAATTATTATTTGAAAAACCAATTAAAATATTAGTATCTTTAATTTATTAACTAGTCCTCATTCTAAGGCTATGAGGACGGCCGCACTTGAACTATATTAAGTCCATTCCGTAGACAACTGCAAGAACGACGACGGCGTCGTCAACTCTGTCACCCCCCTCCGTCTCTCGCGTCCGCTCTTTCCGGTAACTTTCTTCTTCCCTTGTATTTCGTTTCTTTCTCTTTCTTCGTTTTTCCTCTAAGTAGAAATTTCTCTTGCTTGATCTACGTATGATTTCATTGTTTGTTGAAAATAAAAAGATAAAAAGATTGGTTCTTTCCGTCAAATGCAATTCCTTTGATCGACCTCAGTTGGGTAGATAAATTCTTTCATAACGTTTCTAGTGTGATTGCGTTAATTGCTTGCAGTGTTTTGGTGGGATGTGAGATCATTAGAAAGGGTTTGATTTTGAGGGATTTAATTATGTTCTTTGCTTTTGGTGATGAAATTGTAATTGGGGATTGTTTGATTTTGTTGCAGGTGAGTGGTTAATTTGTTTGTTCATTGTGTGGTAAGTGAAAGATGGGACTGAAACAGGCAGTAAAGAGCTTGGATGCTTTTC
Organism: Erythroxylum carthagenense; assembly: GCA_026413575.1. Classification (NCBI taxonomy): domain Eukaryota; kingdom Viridiplantae; phylum Streptophyta; class Magnoliopsida; order Malpighiales; family Erythroxylaceae; genus Erythroxylum; species Erythroxylum carthagenense. The sequence goes on along the minus strand of JANZLD010000003.1, from coordinate 4,163,204 downwards.
CTCGCGCAGAGGAGCACTTGCTGCAGAAAACACGATCTGGTGCTCTTGGTAATGCAACTTTTCTCTTTTCCCTCTTCCCTCTTTTATATTTTGTTTTATAACTTAAAGCTATAAGTTTTTTCTTTTCAACTTTAGGTTGAAGAACCCATGCACTAGCATTGTTTATAGGTCTGGATTAGCTGAAAGCTTCCAAGCTAGTACTTTTATATTGACTGCAATTTTATTCGTATCTAACTGTTAAACATTTCGTTGGATTTTTCCCATTTCCTTTAGTCTCCGTAGTTGGCCTGGTGATAATGGCTACGCTGTTCTTTCACGAGCTGACATATTATCTTAGCACATACACTGTTCATCAGGTTGGTGTTGAATCTTTATCCCTTTGTTGCCTATGTACTTTTCTGATTGAGATTGACTAGCTATGAAAAGTGAAACCTGCAGAATTTAGCATCCTAAGAAAAATGGTACAAATGAGGCTTCAGAAATCAATCTGGCAAATTTATTATATTTAATTGTTTATTAATTAAACACACTCCTTGTAGGCTGTAAAACACTGTAGTTGGAATGAGAAATGTTATTGCTCTGTGATTTTCTTAGAATTCTTGCCTTTTCATTTTCTAGCTAAATGGTGACAACTGGAAGTAAAATTTTATTTATGGCTTCTGCTGCTCTTTTAGGGCCGCAGATTGTTATTGTACTACTGTAAAACAAATAAATGTTTTCTGTTGCTCTTTTAGGGCAGCAGATTTTTATTATACTATTTGAGAAGCAAATACTGTATCACAAACATTCTTACAAGCTTGATTCAAGTATAACTCATAATCTATGGAATCTATATGTTAGGAATTGATGACATAACTATATAAGATGTAAAGTACTGGTTATAGGTAAATGATTTCAATCATTTGGGTTTGACTTCCTAATAATGCTGTCCAAAGCCTAGTTGATGTAGAACCATCCAGGATACATGTTCACCTTACAATTGGATATGCCTATATCTCTCATGACATAATATTGGTTAGCGTTACCTTGCTTGATCAGACTTTGTAAACAGAATATGGATACACCATAGCTTTGTTGGTCTTGTGATTGCATATCCAAGCTTATATATAAATTCAGCATATTCTATCAGTTATGCCTAAAAAGTATGTATATGAACTGACGTTGCTTGTGTTTTCTAGATGGCTGTAGACGTGAAACGAGGAGATACTCTTCCAATTCATATAAATATGACATTTCCATCATTACCATGTGATGGTTAGCCATTCTTTTCAACTAACTTCAAGTTTGAATTTCGATCCTTTGTTCATTCCACCTTTCATAATTATGCAGTGCTTGTTTATTTGTTTTCAGTTATTTATTTTGTCCACTTATGAATTAATAAATGTAGTCTTAAGTGTGGATGCTATTGACCTGTCGGGAAAGCACGAAGTGGATCTTGATACAAACATGTGGAAAGTAAGATTCCTCTTTCTTGTTAAAAGAATAGATGAGCACTTCTGCATGATGAATTGCTTTGAGTACTACACAGTGTAAACTATTCATTTGCTTTGCTGGCTCCTTTTGAAATGTCGGAAGATGTTAGTTACCCATTTCTTCTTCTTTTTTTTCCCTTTTTGTTCATGCCCACAGGGAAGCCATTTTTTTGTAACTTATATGTTACGTACACTCATGCGCACAAAAATATATATTTATACACGTAGTTGTTGGTAACAAGTATATTTTCGATACCCGGAACCTCTATCAACTTCCTTGTCTTTATTATTTTTCAAAAAAAAAAATCCATGTCTTTATGGAAAAAATTAAATGAAGTTTGTGCATGGTTTCCCTTTGTAATCCATCCATGCACGTTGATTTCTGGAGCTTTTTGTTCTTATTTATATTGTTCTCTTCTCAAAGAGGGTATGATGGGATAGTAAAGCTGAAGGAAATGTCATCTTAATCCTCTTTTACATAAACTAAATGCTTACATCTTTAGTGCTAGTTGTTTAAAAAAAAGGTTTTCCTATTTTTTCTTTTTCCGTCTGCATGCCAATGTAAAGCTAGTATATAGTTATGTGTTAAACTAACCAGGTCAAAAGTTTTGCAGATTGGTCTGGACAGACATGGTCATGTCATTGGCAGTGAGTATTTGTCAGACCTTGTGGAAAAGGAGCATGAGGGTCATAAACATGGTATGCTTATGAGAAATTATGCATTTTTCTTCTGATTTAATTTAATAGATAACTTCTTTATAATCCTCGTCTTTACACACTTAAGAGTTTATTAATTCTATATGAATTTATGGGCATGGATTTATCTTGCATATTTTCGATCATTTTTTCTTTTTCTATTTTTGTTTGGATGATTGAAATTTGATACTTTTAATGTCCATTAAGTTTTTAAAATGCAATAGACGTTTTGTTTGAGACTTTGTTTACCAATTACTGTGATCAGATCATCATGGTGATGGTGATTCCAAACATCATACTCATGGCTTTGATCAGGATGCTGAAACTTTTGTCAAGAAGGTGAAGCAATCATTGTCAAATGGAGAAGGATGCCGGGTAATAAGCGTAATAAGCTTTTAACACTTCAGTTATTGTCTGATGCTAACCTCACTATTGATCCAACAATGATGGAAGACATGGTATATCTGTTGGCTTAATTTCTTTTGCAGGTGTATGGTTTTCTAGATGTCCAAAGGGTTGCTGGGAATTTTCATATCTCAGTTCATGGTCTAAATATCTTCGTTGCCCAAATGGTCAGAACTACAGTGCTCTGATTGTGTTATTTACTTTTCTGTTTATGTTGTAAGCTTCTTCTTCTTCTTTTTTTTCTATGGATCATATTTCTTTTGTTATAATGGAAAGTATAAAGTGCACCAAGATTAAATCCTGGTAGGGAGGAGGAGGCGTTTGACCTCCTTTCCCTTTGAACCATATGACATAATCTTTGATGGTATATGTTGTGATTACTTGTGCATTAACTTTATAAATCAGGTCCATTAAGATGATTTGTTCAATTTATACTACAGATTTTTGAAGGAGCTACACATGTAAATGTAAGCCACATTATTCATGATTTATCCTTTGGACCAACATATCCGGGAATTCACAACCCTCTCGACGGGACAGTGCGAATTCTGCATCAAACAAGTGGAATTTTCAAATATTATATTAAGGTTAAGCCTGAGATTACTTTCTTTTGCTAACAGATCTATATTTATGATACCTGCCTCTTGACATGGGGCATGATACTTGTATTCCGTATGCAATAAGTTTGTTAAGCCTATGTTTTCTATGGTTAAGCCAAAGTGAAACCTCTTCAACTATGAACTCTTGAAGGAAACAGAATTATGGCCATTCCTGGAAAGCCTGACCTTAAAATGCCTTCCTTCTTGAATAGCATGTCTCTCTCTTCTCATCATGCAGTAGAAATACCAAGTTTTCAACCTTCATCAATCCTTACTGTTAAGTTGGATACATTTATGCCTCCATTATCGTCTATAATATTTGATGATAAAGATATCAGTAGCTCAGTTCAGAGGATGGCTTAATTCCAGAGATGGTTTGGTAATTTTCCAGTTTCTTACATTATAAATTCCCCTGTAAATATTCATAGTTGATTTTTGCTTCAAAGGATCTGAAAGATTGTTGGTTTTGACTGAAGGTTACCCTTGATTGATATGGCCTACATTAATGACCGCAATTTTTGCGTTATATCTCACAGATTGTTCCAACTGAATACCGATACCTCTCAAAACAAGTTTTGCCTACAAATCAATTCTCTGTCACTGAGTACTTAACTCCCATGACTGAATTTGATAGGTCATGGCCAGGTTGGATTTACTATCTCCCAACATCATTTTCCCTGTTTTATCCTTGATTGGCTGCTAATTGCTTGATTATTGTCTATTTATGCAGCTGTTTACTTCTTGTATGATTTATCCCCCATCACTGTAACAATCAAAGAGGAGCGACGCAGTTTTCTCCATTTCATTACTCGTCTTTGTGCAGTTCTAGGTGGCACATTTGCTTTAACAGGTTAGTTCGCAATTTCTGATGGTATGCTTTGAATTTGACAAAAGTTGGGTAGATTCGAGCAAATTTGGTTCGCAGCAGGGTGGTGATCCTACACCAGACAAACATTACTAGTCTTTGAGGAGATGAATAATTACATCAAACTTAGTCACATTTTTGCTGATCCTTCTGTATGGGATCGACGGACCGATTCTAGGAAACAGTGTATACATATGAATCCTGGTTGCAGTTTAAGGCATGAGCTTCAGTTTTCGTGGTGAATGAAATGAAATGAAATTACTAAACACTTGGTATTCAACTGATATTCGCAAGCCAACATTTGTATGCAGTAACGAGCTATTCATATTCTCAATTTGTGTCCATCTTTTCTGACACCTTATGGTAATAACTTTGGTGCTCTCACAGGAATGCTGGATAGATGGATGTTCAGGTTTCTCGAAGCACTAACAAAACCTAGCCCAAGAAGTGTTCTCCGGTGAACTTAGGTCGTAGACTAATTCGTTTTACTGCATATCAGCATCTCTCAGGAATCTTTCATGCAGATGAATTGCAGTGAAGAAGGCTAAACTGCGTTTTCTTATGGTATTAGCATCCATGTCAACTTTTTCCACAGTCGGTAGTGAAAATTGAAAGATTGGTCATTGCAACTCTGGGTAATAATATTCATTGAATGTCTTGTCATGTCATGGAGAGGTGTGACAGTCAAAATAGGTGCTGTACATTTAACATTCTTTCTGTAGACAACAATTTTGATCCTACTTCATCTACATAAGCTCATTAATGGTTGCCATGGTTTTTACCAGATCAAGTTTGGCTTTATGGGTTGCTTTAACATGCATGCATACCAGAAGAACATCACTGGTATGTCAAAATTAAAATTCTGAAAGGTTGGAAATAAATATGTCCTAAATAAAATGAATAGCTTGACCATGTATACGTGTGTTTACCTTGGAGACCTCTCCATGCATAAGCATATCTGGACTTTCTTACACTAGTAGTCTCAACCTTATGCCAGTTATTTGATGAATGACCTCAGAATATAATATTTTATAATTTTCCTTTTCCACATTACTTAAACTATTCATACTCCTTTTTTCCAGAGAAAACAGTATGTCCTGACAAGTGGTGTATTACATCATGATTATCAGTAAATTAAATATAAAATAATATTTTATTATTTATGAATTTAATGGCTATTCATGCCTATTAATTATTTGCATACCAAAAATTTAGGTATAGTTACATAATAATAAAAAATTTTAAAATTTAAATTGATGTAAATATTTTATTTCTTTGATGCAAGGATCAACAATATGATGATTTAATAGCTTTTCATGACTATCATTATTAATAAATAAATTGTATTTATAAAATAATTTATTATTTATAAAATTCCTTTTTTAATGCAATTTCTCTTTTGTAATCTTTCTTTACACAGTTAAAGAATTGCAGAGGAGATGAAAGTAATTATTCTTACTCTTTATCTTGTCTCTTTGCTATGCTCAAACCAAATAATATTACGTAACTTGAAGCCTCTTATTCTTTGCTTTCGTAAGAGCACTCAGCGTGTTGAAACACATACAGAAATGAACAAGAACACCATCTTCCTCGCATTAAATTTGGCCTCAACAACCAACCAACCCTCCTCTATGTTCACATTCTCCTTCTCTTCTATATAAACGGCACAAGCTTAGCCTATACAGCGACAATCACTCATATCATCTTCATTTGCAGTACATAGTGCCTGTCTCTAGTCCATCACCTAACCAGAGTCAGGAACATGGCTTGTCTCAAGTTGGTCTGCTTGGTGCTAGCGTGCATGCTGGTGGCTGCACCAGTGACCGTGCGGGCCGTCATAGCCTGCAATACTGTGTCAAGCAAGTTGGCTCCGTGCATTAACTTCCTGAAGAACGGTGGCACGGTCCCCGCAACTTGCTGTGGCGGTGTTACTAGCGTCCAAAGCTCCGCCAGGACAACCGCAGACCGTCAACAAGTTTGCGAGTGCTTGAAACAAGCTGCCGGCAGAATCACGGGACTTGACACCAGGAACGCAAATGCCCTTCCCAAGATCTGCAAAGTTAACATTCCCTACCCGATCACCACCACCACCAACTGCAAGACGTATGCGTCTTTATACACCAACATTATGAATGCTTAAACTCAGTCTTAGGATGATTATTCACTCCAAAACCTTGGCTAAAAAATAATATTATACTTGAGGTAATTCTTAACATTTGACTGGTTCTTTTTTGCTTTGCTTGTGTGGTTGCAGCGTTAAATGAAGTTCGAAGAGCGGCCATTTCGTCGTGATCCGCTATGCATCGAGTGAGGAATAAAATGGGCGGTGATTTCTGCTCGAGTCTCCTGATCAGAGACTTTCTTTTTCTTAGTTCTATAATTTGGGCTTTAGAGTCTTGTAATGTAACTACTGTGTCTGAGTCGGTGTTTCAGGCTATATGAATACATAATAATGTTATCACAATCACTGTTGGTGGGTGATTAGCAGAATGTGGCTCCTACCTTTCTCCTTCCTTTGCAACTTCAGTTATTTGATATAGATGCTAATTAACTTTGGAATTGATATGATATTACTAAAATTATTAAATAATACTGTCTAATATTAAAAATTTTAGCATATAAAATTAAAATTGAATTCTTCGAATTTAAATTTGAGTATTTAAATTTAAATTATTCGATTGAATCAAGGTAAACACAAATTTTGGAGTACTAATGAGAGATATAACACATTATTGTTATGACTATTTAAAAGTTTTGTTAATTTGGATAAACACATTTTCTATACAAATAAGCTATAATCTCTAATTTAGAAGAGATTTTGTCTAAGTTCCACACTTAATAACATCATTATAAAAGGGGAAACATATATAACAAAAAGCAAAGAGAACTAAGAAGAGCATAAGGTTTTATTTTTGCTCTTATCATTATTTTAACCAATGAGTACCTAACCAAGCATCCTACATAGAACTTGAGGAGAGTTAGAGATAAAGATTCATTCTTTTAACCATTATTGCTTTTGAAGGAACATACAGACACAACAAGAACGGGAATAGAATATGCACATCAGAACAAAAAATCCAGAAGAGCAAATTAAGAATAACCGCCTCCATCATTCATGTAGTTTCTTTCTGCAAATCCTGCTTGATGCACGAAGGGTTCTCTGAATCTACCTTATTTGATACTGCAGAAACCACCAAGGACAAATAAGATTCTGATACTACAAGGGTTTTGGCTGGCTAATACAGATATAATCAATTAATCATAATATTTAGATGATGGACTGAAGCAAACCTTTTACAATCAGTGGAGGAACTGACATTGTATGGCATGTTAATCCCACAAATTGTGGGAAGTTGAACAGTGCGATTCACGCTGATGCTACCATGAAATGGGAACTCGTTGACTTCTTCTTTTATGCACTTGCATGTCATTTGTCTGTCATCTGTGGTTTTAGCATCATTTATGATGGTCTTAACTCCATCGCAGCAACTTGGAGACGGGACTGAGCTAACACCCTGAACGTAACCGAGGCATGGTTCCAACTTGAGAAGCACGCTTTCACAAGTTCGTAAGTCGGCTCTTACTGTAGTAGTAACAATGGCAACTGCCAATGCCATGCACAATATAGTCAAGCAATGCAGCTTTACACAAGCCATCCTCACGACTAAAATTACAGGAGAGTCAGGAAGGTTTTAAGTTGGAAAGTGAAGTGACTTGGAAAATTGCTTACAAGCAGGGCGGTGACATATAGAAGATTAGTGACTGGAAACAAAATTTAGCATCCAAAACAGTACATTGCTGGTCCCAGTTCAATGGTTTTGATGCTAGACTTTACTCTTTCGTGTCTTTTCTTGCTTAGATTGATTTTGTTGTATGTACCTAAACGAAGGGACAAGAGCCAGAATATCCCCTTGACTATGGGCTGAGTTTCAGAATTTTGGTACGCTATTGTTTCTGTTATTCTTTCAGGAAAAAACATCAAAACCTTCACCTACACACATATGCGTGCTCCTTTGTTATACTTACATTGGATAATACTTTAAGAAAACTCCCAAGTCATCTATTTCTTGAGCATAGGAATAAAACTTTTGTACAAATCTTGAATAATGATAAAAGGGAAACGTCTAGTCCAGATTGCATACTCTGGCATCAATCTGCACTTAAAAACTTGTATTGAAATGGGATACTTAGGGTTGACTTATGCCATTATTTAAAATGTTTAAAATGAAATTTAGACCCATACGAGATGATAATTATGTTGTTGAAGGCCAATTACGCTTAGTCAATAAAAACATTTTACAATTTAAAAGAAAATAAAAACAATTTATTAAAAAATGCTCAATTTATCTTAAAAAATTTCTATCGAGTTTCAAATTAGTTTAATATTTAGATATTAAATTTAGTTTATTTTAAATTATTTTAATTTAATTCTTTCAACATTAAATTAATATATACTTTTAGAATATATTGAATTGTGTATAAAAAGTAAAGTATAAGCTTAATTAGAGTAAAGACAAGATTTCAATATGAAAATGTAGTGTTAAGCCTCATCTATTATCTAATAAAGCGATGATTAGATTTTTGTTTTAGGGGCTTGAATATAAGTTATTGTATACTTCGGGGTGTACTTAAAAAGGAGTACTTATAGTAATCAATTTATTAATTTAAGACAAGAGAATCCTTTTATCTCACAAATTTAACTTATTTATAAAACCAAAATATAGAATTTGCATTAAATTCTGTTTTTTAATTATGTTTTTCTCTATTAAAATTCTAATTACCTTTCACAGAGGAGAAGGGATATCATCCACACGCGAACTTCCTACCAAATAAACAAATTTGTTGGAATCCAATCCTAAAAGTCTTCAAATCTACAAAGGATAAGTGTTGTAAACTCAATCGAGCTTTGCCTTTGTGAGTGTCATTCGATCTCCAGGTAACATAATCAGGACGGATTCAGAAATTTTTTGAATAAAAATGGAGGCAAAATTTTAATAGGATCAAAATTTTATTTTTTTATGGGATTAAAATTTAAAATAATAATTTTTTCATGTGAAAATTTTTGAAGGCAGTTGCCCCCATTGTAGCTCCGTCCCTGAACATAACGATTTAAATTATCCTTTCCCATCCTTGTTGGCTTTTATTATTAATGTTTTAAAAATACAGCCAAAAATTAAATCGAAAAAGTAAGAAATTTAAGGTTTGAAAGGTTCAACAGATATTAGGCTATTATAAAATTAATTAAAGATTGAATAAAATTGAAATATTTAAAATATAATTGAAGGATACTATCTTTACTTATTAAAAGATTTAAAGTTTAACTGAAAAAAAGATTATTAAATAAAAATTTATTTATTTATTTATTTTATAAAAATTTATTAATTTACAAAACTGACTGATTAATTAATAAACTTATCGGTTTTTAAAAAATAAGAATTATTAAAATAAATGGAATTAAAATTAAAAAGTGAATCGAAAAGTCAATTAATTCAAGATTTTTAAGATTGAACCGATCAAATTAGTTGAATTTTTTAATCGTTGCTTATTTTCCTATGCTCTGGATTAGGAATAGCTCCAGGAGGGATTATAACTTTAAAATTTTTTCTTTTATTTGGATTTAATTTGTATGAATATTAAAATTTAAATTCTAATTGAAATTAATAAATATTTTGAGTATCAGTAGTAATTGTTCTTATTTTATTTTTTTCTAACTAATATTTAAATTATACTAAGTAAGAATTATTTATTTTAATTTTGATCACTTGCTAAATTTGGAACGAGAGCTAAAAGCCAAAATGGGAGCTCACAAAGATAGCTCAAAGTGGCATACTAAGAAGGCTTGAATGAAGTAGAAGGCATCATAGGCTACAGAACAACAAAGGTAGCAGCAAAATTTAGGCGTTCTTAAAGCAAGCAATAGCTGGACAAGAAATGACAACGTAGCAGCAAAATTTAGGCGTTCTTGAGAGAAGGGTTGTGTGTGAATGGGAAGTGTGGACCAAAAGCCTTACACATCATATCAACCAATAGGAAAGAGAGGAAGATGCTCACAACCCTACTAGCCACGGTGGCCATACTGCAAAGAAGGTCCGTATACAAGAGAGGGACCCCCCTCCTCCTGCACCTCCTTGACAAAGCTCACAACTAAGCTACAGCATAGTAGTTTCTTGCCCTTCTGACCTTGGATCAGGAGTGAAGGAAATGGAATGGTCAGAAGAGGAACATATTAAAATCATAGAAAGCGATATTGTCATCGCTCGACATTTTCTCCAAACTCCTCACGCAATGGAATAAGGACGATTTTGGTAACATATTCCAAAAAAAAGAAGGCTGATGGCGCAGCTAGAGGGTATTCAATGGTGCATGACGATCGATAAGCTAGATTCCCTTTTACAATTGGAAAGGAAACTTAGTGAGGACTCGTGCCAGGTCCTGTGTGAGGAGGAATTTTATTGACACCAACAAGCTCGGTGCGATTGGATCTCTAAAAGGGATCGTGACATTCAGTACTACCACACGCTCACTATGACTCGACGAAAGAAATTGTCGGTGGAGAGGCTCCTAGACTCGACTGGGATCCCCATTACCGACTCTGACTTAGCCAGCTCGCCCATAATTTCCTGGTCTATCTGTATACTGCTGACTCGAGCACCCCCCCCCCCCAGCTTTCTTATTACCGCGGCTTTTCCCTCTATTTCGGATGAAGGCCTACGCAACCTTAATAGGCCCCTCCGTGTAATTGACGTCAAGGATGCCGTGTTTGCTATGAATCTTAATAAAGCTCCTAGTGTCGAAGGCTTAAACGCCAACTTTTTCCAAAAACATTGGGGTACGGTCGGACCATCCGTCGTGACTTTCATTCAGGAGGTTTTCAGCCAAGACCGGTGGGAAGCGGAGTTAAATCATACCCTTCTCGTCCTGATCCCCAAAATCCCTTCCCCGACTAGTATGGCACAGTTCCGGTCTATTAATCTCTGCAATGTGCTCTACAAAGTCATCTCTAAGATTGTTATGAATCGGTTAAAGTCTCTAATGTCACATCTTGTGGCGGATACCCAATGCAGTTTTATTCCGAGCTGGCTTATCACGAATAATGTTATAATAGCCCAAGAGCTTATTCACATGATGCACAAAAAGAAGGGGAAGAGGGGCTATCTTGCGATTTAAGTCGACCTAAAAAAAGCTTATGACAGGATCCGGTGGGAGTTCGTGTTTAGCACTCTACAGGACATCGAGTTTAACACTCTACAGGACATCAGGTTTCTCGAGCCTCTTATCAGCCTCATCATGAAGTGCATGACTACCGTGTCTATGCAGGTTGCGTGGCAAGGCATTTGGACTCCCCTTTATACCCACTCGCGGTCTCCGTCAAGGTGATCCCTTATCGCCCTATCTTTGTGTTCTGTGCATGAAACGACTAGGCCATCTCGTCTCTCATACGGTGGCTCAAGGCTTTTGAAAACCGATTCAGGTGAGGCCCGTTGCGCCCCCCATATCTCATATGTTCTTTGCTGACGATCTGATTCTTTTCGTTGAAGCTACGGAAGATCAAGCTCGGGTTATTAACCACACCCTAGAGCTTTTTTATACAGCGTTGGGCCAGAAAGTCAACCTCGATAAGACTTGGATCTATTTCTCCCAGAATGTTCCTCCCACCACGGTGCAACGGATAAGTCAACTACCCCACATCACCAGTACAAGCAATCTTGGGAAATACTTAGGGGTCCAGTTACTGCATGAGCGTTCCACCAAGCGTACGCATAAGCACATTTTGGATACGACTCAAAAGCGACTTTCGGGTTGGAAGGCCAAGACCTTATCGTTAGCAGGGCGAGTGACTCTTGCCCATTCGGTTCTATCCGCTCTTCTCCTCTACACCATGCAAACTATACGACTCCCGAGGTAGCTTTGCGACAAACTGGAGCGTATCATGCGCCAATTTATTTGGGGAACCACAGGGAAACATCGGTCGATGCCCCTCGTTAAGTGAGATGACGTGTGTAAACCTAAAAACGAGGGGGGTCTAGGCCTCAAACGTATTCGTGCCTCTAACGACTCCCTTTTGGTCAAACTTGGCTGGGCATTAATTACACAACCCCCTACCTTATGGGTCCGCCTATTAAAAGCTAAGTATAGGTTGGCACTGGACCCCATTCTTCTCACTATCGATCGGCCAGGGGCTTCGACCACCCGGCGGGGTCTGACCGCTATTTGGTCTATTGTGCGCCAAGGGTTACAGTGGACTTTAGTCAACAGGAGGAAAATTCTCTTCTGACTGGACAACTGGTTACCGGAATGGGGGGCCCTCGTCAGTCTAGTGAGTTCACCCCTA
>JANZLD010000003.1:3979287-3994299 GCA_026413575.1 Erythroxylum carthagenense | reverse complement strand
GATCCTTGAGAACCTCAAAGAGAAGCCAGATGTAGCAACACTGTTGTTGGTAAGTCTCTGTTTTACTTGGCTTTCAATTTTTTTTTAAAACTTACTCTTTTTTATTCATCCTGCAATTTTGGTTTCTTCTGCATAGCAGAAATTGAGATGAGAACTTCTAGCATATCTCAAACTCAGAATTGCCTCTACATATACTGACCCTTGTTTAGAGTTCTCTTTTTGGTGACCAAGTTGCTTCCGGGAATTGCTCAGATTTGATGTATTCTCTTTTGTTGGCCTACAGTCAGAATAATCCTTGTTTTCTTATCATTTTTGAGAGTTCCCATGGATTTTCTTGTTTTTTATGATTGGAATAACTGTGCCCCTTTCTTTTTTCTTTTTCCCATAATAATCCCTAGGTAGGTATAAATCAAATACCCAAAATGTAATCTGGATGTGGGTTCAGAGATTCAAATTTCCTTTGGGATTCATTAGTCTGAGTTAATAATATAACTGAGAAAGCTTTCGAAAATCGCAATCTGTTTACTGAAATTTTAGAGGTTATGCTTCTCCCAGAGTATGCTAAGGTGTAACATATGAGTCAAATCTACTCAGAGTTATTAAGATGCATTTGAGTGATCTTTTTAATCTTCTGCTGTTCATTTTCCCTGTTTTGTTCTCTTTCAGAACATCTATGAAGCCCTTGTCAATATCAAGGGTGAAGAATAACCATATATTAGATATTGAATCTCTTATCTGAATGGCATTTTTACCTTGATTGACATTTTCCTTCTTTTGACAATTTCATCTAGGCCTTGCAGCGAACTTTAGAATTTGAGGATGAGCTGGCAGAGAAATTTGGGGGTGGAACTCGAAATAGAGAGATTGGAGCTGATATTGAAGAAATTGGAAGGGAAAACAACAACCAAACTGTATCGGACATTCGAAAGAAGTATGAAAGGAAATTTGCTGCAAATCAAGGAAATGAGAATGACGTTTGTACTCTACACTGTCTACTCAGATTTTGAATTCTTGTAGAAAATGATTTGAAGTTATGGTTTAAGGATATGATTTTTCAATGCAATTCTTTGTTCACAGGAGAAGGATGGAATCAAGGATTTGTCAGTGCCTGGAGCTGGGGTATGTGACCTTTTTCTCTAGTTTCATAACATTATTGCTAAGGTTTTTAAGCAAGTCATATATAGTTGGTTCATACGTAACATTAAATCTATTCTGACAGTTTTTTGGTCATCTTTGCTGCAGTTTAACTTCCGTGGAATAATTTCTTCTTGCTTTGAACCTCACTTGACAATATATGTGGAACTAGAACAGAAGACTCTGATGGAGAATCTGGAGAAGCTTGTTCAGGTAATTTGGTTTTACGACTTCTAACCATCACTTTTCACAGCTTCTGCGTACTGATGACCTCATTTAAATGTCTGTATCACAGGAGGAAACGTGGGATATCGAGGAGGGAAGTCAAAATAATGTCTTGTCCAGTAGCATGCAGGTATGCAGCCTGTATGTCTCATATGATCATTCCAGGAGCTATTTTATGATTTCCTGTATCTGGGTAGATTTATTAGGGCCTCATAATTGATTAAAACATTACTTCCATTTTTGGGATATGCTTCTGTATATCCAGAATTAGTTTCATGTATCTTAAATAGAAAATTTTGTTGACACTCTTTCTTGCACTATTTATTCATCATCTTTTTTTTGCTGTGTCTTTAGCTTTTTCTTATAATCAAGAGGAGCTTAAAGCGGTGCAGTGCATTAACAAAGAATCAGACGCTATTTAATTTGTTCAAGGTACGTTCCTGAAATTTATGATTAATAGCCATTCTGATGTATTGCATTCACTTATTCTTGTCTTACCTTAATCTCCTCCAATAGAATATCTTGGCAGATTCCGAGATGTCAATTTTGTCCAAATTTTTCCCATTTTTGTACGATATAATTGAAAATGTCACTTATCTGCTTTGATCTGCTAAAACTTCCATTTTCTTGGGTACCAAAAGCTGTTCCAGAAAGTAGGATCTCATGTAGCTGGCATGCAGTATTTTATCTCAAACAGTTCAGAATGGGTTACCAAAAGCTATCACGCACTTATTGTTATAACCTGACCTTGAAGCTGGTGTGGTGACCATATGGAAAATTTTACCCTCTGTATTGTACATTTCAGGTGTTTGAAAGAATTCTGAAAGCATATGTTGTGAAGCTTAAGGCAAGACTACCAAAGGGTGGTGTGGGAATTGTTGCTGCTGCCACGGGTATGGATGGCCAAATAAAGGTATCAACATGGCTATCATGTCTACTAATTTTCTTTGGAGAGTGGCTACCAGTTACTAAATATTGTTTGTTGTGGCATTTTTCACCAGATGACCGACAAGGATGAAAGGGTGATTTGTTATATTGTTAATTCTGCTGAGTACTGCCGGAAAACGGTTGGTTTCTATGCTCGTGACTAACTTTAGAACATTTAATACTGGGTTAGCAGCTTCTTTATTTTTCCGTTTTATACGGATTGATCAGCACATCGATAAAGACCGACATCAGGACAAATGTCGATTGACACAATTAAAAGCAGTGAGATAACAAGATAGCTTCTTACTAGTAATTTCTTAGATTTGTCTGATAATTGTTGTTGGTTGGGCCACAATATTATGAATCTAGGTGGTAGATTATGATAATTTCTGTTTGGACTAAGGCTAAGAAGCAAATATTTCATGGTAAGCCATGGTCAAAATCAGGGTAGCTGAAAGACTTTTGATGTGTGTTTCTTATTCAAGAATCACAGACAAGTCTCAGACGTAATTCCCTTCATTGTTTAATGAGCTGTTTGAAAGAAGCATAAATTTTGGAATTCTTAAAAGGAAACAATGTCAGGTTCTCTCATGCTAGCATGCTTTCAACTTTTGGATGCCTAGCGTGTGTTCTGAGGCTACTCTTTTTGTAGATCTAGTGAGCTTCTGTTCTGTTGAATCTTGTTTTGTTCTTAATGGCAAGGATAGGATGCTATCCAATTGTTGTGTTTCTAGAGCTTATTTATCTTGTAGAAATGTCTTTATCACATTTATGAGACTCTTATATGAATCATTTGTAACCTTGGTTCAATCTTTGGCTCTTCAACAGTCAGCTGAACTGGCTGAAAGCGTATCAAAAATAATTGATCCCCACTTTGTGGCGGGGGTGGATATGTCTGCAGTTGAGGTACTGCTCTTTACATTCCATGATTTTTTCATGGCCATTCTTCTCCTCAAATGTTATGGATTAATTGTGATTCTGCAGGAAGAATTTTCAGGGCTTATCACTGAAGCATTGATGACCCTAGTACATGGCCTAGAAACCAAATTTGATGCTGAAATGGCTGCAATGACCCGAGTTCCCTGGGGTACACTTGAAAGTGTTGGTGACCAATCAGCGTAAGATGCATTTTTTAAGGTTGTCATATATAATGATGTCTGATACAAATTACCAATTGACTGGAACTCCCTCTTACAGTTATGTCAATGGCATAAATTTGATCCTTACGACTAGTATCCCGGTGCTTGGAAGCCATCTTTCATCAGTTCATTTTCAGTACTTCTTAGACAAGGTAATTAAAGATAAGTTAATCCTTCAGCCCTGGAATGGGTAAGAGCAAAACTATAAGAATGATTATTTGCAAATATTTTGCTTCAAATATAAATCTTTGTCCTAAATTACTCCTCATCTCTTTGCTAGTGTTTTAATTTACTCTGTTGATGATTCTGAGCTAGAGTGGTTCTCTGATGTAGTGCTTTCCTAAAACAAGCTTTTCTGGGTGTTATTCTTATTCTCTGCAGCTTGCATCATCACTTGGTCCACGTTTCTATGCCAACATTTTCAAATGCAAGCAGATATCAGAAACTGGAGCCCAACAAGTAGGAACCTAATTGTTCTCTTTGCTAGTTACTTTACCAAGTGTCGTGGTATTATTAGCAGAGATTTAATAATTACGATGCATCTATATATTTCTTCTGTGGTGCGGTTAATGCATATATATTTGTCTAGCGGAATGCGCTGAAATAAAAAGATTGCTTAGACCAAGCAAATAACACATGCCATTATACATGTGAAACTAAGTTCTCGTCTATGTTGTTGCAGATGCTTTTAGATACTCAAGCCGTAAAGACAATACTCTTAGAAATTCCTTCCCTTGGTCACCAGGTGAGTCAGAAACACTTTCTTGTCACAAGCAGTATCAAAGAGTGAATTGGACTTCCATGACCTTGTTTAAGCTATCATCAGTGTTTTGCGTAATATCTGGCATAACTAGCTTGTCCTTCATCACAAAGAAGAATTAACACAACTAGGGTTCCTGAATGAGATGTAGCCCAAAAAGATTTGGGCCTCTTAATGCATCAGTTATTTTTTATGCGAAAACGGAAGAGCTTTTCTAAACATAATTTCAGAAATTTCTTTTACGATGCTATTCCTTTGGATTTTTTAACCCGGTAACATGCTACACCACTTCTATCTTCTTTATGATACAGACGTCGCATGCTGCTAGCTATTCAAAGTTTGTGAGCCGAGAAATGAGTAAAGCTGAAGCACTTTTAAAGGTTACACATTTTTTTGATATAGTTTTATACTTCCTGGTTTGTTGAAACGCTTCTAAAGCACAGCAATATGCATTTGACAGGTTATACTGTCCCCAGTTGATTCTGTGGCTGATACATATAGGGCATTACTGCCAGAGGGAACACCAATGGAGTTTCAGCGCATTTTAGAGCTTAAGGTAATCAGTTGTTCTCTTTTCATAAAGTTGTGTGGTCATTTATCCTGCTCCTTACATATAAGGAACTAGAACTTTAGCTGTGCACATCTTGGGCGGTACAGTTCAGGTGTCTGCTGTCTTTCACGCCTAAGTAGATGCTTCATGTATCGGGATTTTTCTTCACTTTTTTCACTATTGTCCTGCAGTAGCTAACCTCAAGCTATCCAATTGCATTCTGCATTTTCCTTACATTCCATCCTGCATGTTCAGGGTCTTAAAAAGGCTGATCAGCAGAGCATACTGGATGACTTCAACAAACATGCTCCAGCCGTTCCACAGCCATCTATCCATCCCACTGTAGTTCAGGCTGCCCCAGTTGTTCCTGCGACAACAATTGCCAATCCTTCGGCCGGTCTTACTGCTTCCCGTGAAGATGTCCTCACCCGAGCTGCTGCGCTTGGACGTGGGGCTGCCACAACAGGCTTCAAGAGGTTCCTTGCCCTGACTGAAGCTGCAAAAGACCGGAAGGATGGACCTTTCAGAAAACTCTTCAATGCATAAAATTTTGCAGATTTGGTGTACATTATACAATTTTCTTTGTTTCCATTTAAGTACAGAGTTTAAATCTTCTTCTTCCTTTTCTTTTTTGCCTTAGGATGATGTCAATTCCTTATAGAAAGAAGAACATTTAAGTGGGAACAGCAAAATCTGAGAGTAATCATACAACTAAGCTGTTGAGTAATTTCTTTATTTATAGTATAAATTATAATGTTGCTCCTCTATGATTAGTCACCTAATTGATATAAAATCATCATCAACTATATCATATTTTTAAAAAAAAATTATCCCAATGGCTTTCGAAATTTAGATAGAAGAAATTATATATGCATGTAAAGTATAAAGTTGTGAAATTTAGTTAACTATTATGTTCTTCTTCTTATTATTATTATTAAATTGCAGATCAATCAAGGCAAGGATTCAACTTGATAATTGATTCAGAAATTAAGGTTTTATATTACTGTAATTGTGATAAAAAAATTTTACAAGAGTATTAATAAAAACCCCTATTAATCTACAAACATATATTTCATAATCCGGGTTTTGTACTTTTTAATAATTAAAAAACTCGATCTGGTTAATTTAATTTAAAAAATTTTAACTGTCTGATTATTTAGTTTATTTTTTAACTTTTAGGTTTAATTTATTTTTAAAATTTTTGTTGTTAAAATTGAGTAAATTAATAAATTTTATATATTAAAATAAATCAATTAATTTTTCATTAACAGTTTGTTTTAATTAAAATTCAAATTATAAGGATAATTTTTTAATTTTATTTAATTTTTAACTAATTTTATAATAATTTAATATAGATTTATCTATTAAATTTTAAATATTTTGTTTTATCGGATTAATTTCTAATTAAGTTTTTTACTTTGTTCCATTCCTTTTTAACTGTGATTCAAAATGTCTTATCCATAAATATCTGTTTCATAAACCCGTACAATAGTTGTCCAAAGCCCTAGTTCTCATATTACTTCCGTTCGTCTGTCTGAAAAAGCAGCCAAAACTCGTGAATGTAATTCTAGGACGATGACTATAGTACTGAGAAGATCGCGTTCACTATGTTTAAAGAGGGTTTTTGCTGCATTTTTTAATGATCCCACACAATCGTACACTGTTCAATCGAGGAAAGGAAGTCTGGTCGGTCGTAGACCTACTTCAGAGGTATGGAATGTTGGAATTAACCGGGAGCTTCATGTAAAGTCTGGATTTTTGGGGTTTAAGTCTTCAGTAGGGATACAGGATGGGTCGGGGCAGTGTGCTGTGGATGATTATGGGTATGATGATGAAAAAGGATTAAAACGGGGTGGTGAAGAGGGTTTAGATATTTCAAAACTCGACATTTCCCAAGAGATCGTCTCTGCTTTGGCCAAACGCGGCATTAACAAATTGTTTCCAATTCAGGTGATTGTTTATCCTGAATTCTGAGCAAGTTCTACAAACTTATGTTGTAGATCAATTTTTTTATATTGCTGTGTATATAATTTCCTTTTTTAATTGATATAGAAAGCTGTATTGGAACCAGCGATGCAAGGGCGTGATTTGTTTGGGCGAGCTCGAACAGGAACAGGAAAAACACTTGCTTTTGGTATTCCTATTATGGACAAAATACTTCAGTTCAATGCTAAGCATGGGTAGGTTCACTTTAGTTATCTTATGTTTGTTACTCTGTAACCTCGCTTATTTTTCAATAATAGGATCAGTTACACTATTCTATTTGTATAGACGTGGGAGAAATCCTCTAGCCTTGGTCATGGCTCCAACTAGAGAATTGGCCCGCCAAGTTGAGAAGGAATTTCGTGAGTCTGCTCCCAGCCTTGATAGCATATGTCTGTATGGCGGTACACCTATTACGCGCCAAATGAGGGAGCTAGATTATGGTGTTGACATTGTTGTTGGCACTCCTGGGCGGATAATTGACTTGATGAAGAGAGGATCTCTTAACTTATCAGAGGTCCAGTTTGTTGTTCTTGATGAAGCTGATCAGATGCTTAGTGTGGGCTTTGTGGATGATGTTGAGACCATTTTACAAAGGTTGCCACAAAATCGGCATAGCATGTTGTTCTCTGCTACAAGGCCTGCTTGGATTAGAACACTTGTCAGGAATTATCTTAAAGATCCGTTGACTATTGATCTCGTGAGTGTTGCAATGTATTTGGTATTACTGGGTAGATATTTGGGAACATAAATTCCTAGCAGCTGTGCAACTTTTAAAATGGATTTGTCAACATTTACATGTGTGGGACTCGAAACAGTTTGGATTGTTATTAATCACTCTAGATTGAATGATGCTATAATGGTTGTCTTTCGTTCTTATTGCTGCTGGGATTCTCTAGGATTTTAACATTAGATGTGCTGTAGGTTGGAGATTCTGACAAGAAATTGCCTGATGGAATCACGATTTATTCGGTTGCCTCAGAAATGTATGAGAAGGC
This sequence comes from Erythroxylum carthagenense, assembly GCA_026413575.1. NCBI lineage: Eukaryota > Viridiplantae > Streptophyta > Magnoliopsida > Malpighiales > Erythroxylaceae > Erythroxylum > Erythroxylum carthagenense. Next base: position 3,986,583 of record JANZLD010000003.1, on the reverse strand, counting down.
ATCAGTTCTTGGTCCCTTAATATCGGTATGAATCTAGACCACTTATTGTCATGTGCTGAGACATTTCTAGACTTTGAATGTTTGAGCTTATTTTTGCTTTGTAAGCTGCAGGTACTGATGCAGTCTTGTACAAAACTTGCTTTTGTTCCCATCAATTATGTGCACACTCTCAGAATCTAATATGTGTTTGTTAGGAGCATGCAAAAGAAGGAAAATGTATTGTTTTTACTCAAACAAAACGTGATGCTGATCGACTGGCAAGTGCTATGGCAAGAAACTACAGTTGTGAAGCTTTGCATGGGGATATCTCACAAGCTGTGAGAGAAAGAACTCTTTCTGGCTTTCGGAATGGAAATTTTAATATATTGATTGCTACTGATGTTGCTGCCCGTGGCCTTGATATCCCTAATGTTGATCTGGTGAGCCAGTAGTAGTCTGAAGTTCTTTTCTTATTTTAGCAGTTTGTCAAGCCTGATTTCTTCTCGGTAGGTGGAGTCTAACCCCCTCCAAGTGCTCTATATTTGAATCCCATCTTGATGGAGATTAGGCAGATTTTTACTTCTCATGCGATATCCATTCCTTTAGGTTATCTGTCTAGTAAGATTTGAATTTCAATTAGCCATGGTTAAATTAGAAGTATGGTTAAATTAGAATGGTTTCTCTGTTCTTACTTTTATTTATTAGATATTTTGATATGTTCAGAACTAAAATGAGACTTCCTTTATTTGGGAGTGATTTTTAACATCTTAGGAGTGATTCCTTGACGTGTCCCTTTAGTTCAATTCTTAGTTCGTTAATTCCTGCCCTAACCAAAAAGATCGAAACGGTTTAGCTTAAATGAGACTTCCTTTATTTGGGAGTGATTTTTAAAATCTTAGGAGTGATTCCTTGACGTGTCCCTTTATTTCAATTCTTTGTTCATTAATTCCTGCCCCAACCAAAAAGTTCGAAACGGTTTAGATTTACAGTTCAATGAAATGCTTGGCATGTTCTCTACTCGTCTTACTTCACATCGATTTCAAGTACTGGATACTTGAGTTTCATTCTGATTTAGAAAGCCAAAACTGGGATCAATAACTTGTGAGGCATATAATTAAGTTGAAACTAGTTGTGTTTCATCTAACTGTATGAAAATGATGTTGAATAACCTTGAACTAATTTTGAGACGTGTACTCAGTTTCCATTTTTAAGAAGTTCAGTTGTTCCCCGCATATTCCTGTTGGACAGGTGATACATTATGAAATTCCAAACAATCCAGAAATTTTTGTTCATCGTTCTGGCCGCACTGGTCGTGCTGGAAAGAAAGGAACTGCAATTCTCATTTACTCGCAGGATCAAGCCAGGCAAGTCAGGATATTTGAACGGGAAGTGGGTTGCAGATTTACAGAGGTTAGTATCATATTCCTTGTTACTTGCCGTATATATTGCAATATTGGAAATTATTTACACATATCCAATATGGATCATCTGATGTTATCTTGCTGCACCAAAAGTTTAATTTCTACTTCATTCTGGTTATGACATCTTTGTGTTTTCGTGTACCTAGTCTAACTAAATAACTCTGCCTTTATAACAGTTGCAATTTAAATCCCGTGCTATATATTCTTTATTTGTCCCTCTTCACCTTGGTGGACTTTTATGTTTGGAGATTGATAGCAGTGATTGGAGCAAAGGAAATTATTTCCATCCGGCCTTATGTAGTACTCGCACAATTAACAACGATTATTGTGCTATGCTGTTCATTTTTCTGTTTTTTGTGATTCAGGTTCACTTTTGTATCATGTTCTGCCAATGTCCAGTGATATGGATATCTATCACAATGTGGATATCCTGCTCCTTCTGTATATATATTCCTTACACCTGAATACGCCTATGCTGGTCGTATTTTGTGTTGAACAATCATATATTTTCTTTAATGTTATGCAGTTGCCTAGGATTGTTGGCGATGGAAGTATAAATATGTTTAGTGACAGGGGCAGTAGTCGATTTGACTCTCTAAGAGATCGCCAATCTGGTGGTACTGGTTTTGGTCGATTTGGTGGTCAAGCAGATTATGGATATGGCCGTTCTGGAAGCTACAGAAATCCTGGATTTGCAAATGCCGGTGGTCGTGGTGGCCAATTCTCTGGTCAGATGAATGAATATGGTCGCCCTGGTTATAACAGAAACCAACCAGGATATTTTGGTGGTTCTGGTTCTAATCGCAGTGGTGGTTTCGGTGAGCTTGGTGGCTCTGACCAGTCAAGTGCTTTTGGGGGCTATGGTTCAGGTCGTTCCAGTGGATTTGGTGAGTCAAACAGTTCAAGTCGTTCTAGTGCTTTTGGGGGCTTCAATTCAGGCCATTCTAGAGGATTTGGTGACATCAATTCAATCCAAGATACTGATTCGCCAAGGAGTTCGTCTAGTCAATTTGGTCGTGTAGGACAAACCAATAGTGAAGATAACATTTCTAGAAGAAGAGACTCCTAAAAGTCTTATGCCTTCAGTGATTTGTTAACTGAAGTTCACTTCTTATGAAGATCTTTTGTGTAGAAAAGTAAAAGTAATTAAGTACACCAAGTTATAGCTTTGATGAACTACCTCCTTTTGTATCAATGTTGAAAGTTACCAATGAGTTTCTATATGTGGTGGAACTCAATATGTATAGAAATGATACACTTCATTGACCAGAATAAATTTGTGAATACATAAATTACAATTGAAAATTACCTCATCTTTATGGTTTAAGTAGTATGTAATTTAAATAATATGTAAAGACATTTGATGTATGGTTTTTAAATGGTATATCATTATTTTTGTCATTGATTATTCACTAGTTAAACATCTTTAGCAGCACACACAAATAGGTAAAAAGAATATGGAGAACTATTATGTTTTTGAACTATACAAATCCTTTGAGATCTCCAACATTATAATATGTACAAAGTTTCTTGTTATTATTCTTGGGGAATATAAGCTGAACTCCTGCAAGTCATCTACTCTGTGTTTTTGCTTTTTCAATGGATTCCATTACTTCTTCAAATGATTTCTGCAAGAAAAACAAATCAGATGTTGTTGGCCAATCTTCAGTGGACAGGGAAGTTCAAATATCAACATTAAGTCCAAATGAAATTAGCATAAAAAAGAAAATGCAAAACTAACAATGCTCCTATAAATTCTGTATCATCACTGTGGTAGTAATTCTATACAATATAATAGAATTGAAAGTTTAAAATTTCTGGCTTCCATTCTCTTTCCTTTTACCCAGAACCTAATTAATAGCCTGATTATATAGACAACAAAGGTTAAGAATGATTTATCATCCTAGCTTTCTTCAAATGACTTGAATTTGGAATGCGAGTATGACTAGGTTGAAACATGCATCTACAACTTATTGTTTTATATTCGGCTTCAACGATGATTTCGGAATGAGTTAAGATGAATTATTAAGAGTTTGATGTAGAAGGAAGATTATGTAGTTCTAGAAACAAGGATCATTCAGATATATTTAGTGGAGATCTTATCTTAACCCAATTTATTGATGACTATGAAGGGAACAAGTTCTTCCAACCGCGATATAGAGCCTTGCAATGATGGTTAAACCACACCAAAGACCACACAGATGCAGGCAATAAAAATTTTAACAAAAGATTAAAACAATGAGAAAAAGGGCAGAAGGTTGACACATAAACAAATACCAGAGAGACAGAGGAGGCATAAAAATCCATGATGTGCCAATCTAGAACCAATAACATACCCCAGAATTATGCCTTTTCCACAATGCGTCTCTGCCCATATTCAGAACCACGAACCCACCACATAAAGTTCTGTAATAGAGGAAAAAGAGGCACTATCAACATAACTCCTAATGTCAAAAGAGCCCACATCAGAAGTCTATCTGAATTCTCCAAGTATCCAGTGAAGTTTGTGAGCATAAATAATTATAATACAGGAAACTAATGAACCAACGGAACTATTTGATAAGAAAGTTTTTGACAAATCCCCGACAAATTTTAGTGACTTCGAAAATTATTGTCGAAATCCATTTCTAGCAGTCCTGATGGAGACAAATTCAAGGGTTATGGAAGAATTTAAAAAAACAATGACACATTTCAACCAGCACATCTGCAACATGCCCTTCCTCCTTAACTACAATAACCAAATAAACTAACTAAAGATGCAATGAGACTGTAACCCAGTACCGAGTATAGTGATCAGAAGCTTAATAATCTTGATTAACAAACCCACAAGAATCTCCAGACAAATCACCAGTCCCACATTCAAAAGCATAAACAACCGTGGAACTGATCCCAGCTTAGCAAAAGATCCTACTAAGCTAATGTTCTCAAATATCACAACGAATTAATCACCAAAACAATGAAATTTTCCACTTCAAGTGAATACATAAATCCTTAACAAACTCAACCTGCGGACTTTATTTCCAAATAATTCAAGAACCAAACTTTATTATCTAAAACATATTCAATGCTAAAATTCACCAAACTCAGAACGAGAATTGCCCAAAAAAATTAAAAGAAAAAAGATCCATAAACATAAGCACAAGTACCCAACAAAAGCAACATTGAGAAGAAAAGCTCTTGTTGTCAAGAAGCGAACCGCAGATTCCAACTTATAAGCCAACCCTTCAAAATTCGAACTCGACCCACCAGCTTTAGTCGTTCTATAATCTCTGTAATCATGATGGTATCCATATCCACCCCGAGAATACCCTCCACGATAACTATAATTCGATGAAGACGACGAAGACGACATGCGAAAGTTGTAATCAGCGCGTTTGCGGTCGTCGCAGAGGACCTCGTAGGCCTCAGAAACTTGTTTGAATTTGCGGGTGGCGTGTTCCTTAACGGTGGTCGGAGACTGAGAGTGTTTGTCCGGGTGGTACTCCATGGCCAATCTCCTGAACGCTTCTTTGATCTCTTCTTTCGTCGCGTACTTGCTTAATCCCAAAACCTTGTAGTGATCCATTGCAAAAATATCTGCGTCGAGATTGTGCGTGATTATGGATTGATTGAGAATTGAGCGTCGAAGAAGGGATTTCCCACATTGGCAGAAGAAAAACAATTGCAAGTGAAGATAGTCAAGCAAACGTACATGTCGATATCGGACATATGGTTAGGGACTTCATGACGTGGCAATGTCTTGTCTGCTCCTTTCGAATTCGAATTGAAGTTAATGTTTTTTTAAATAATATCATTTATTTAATTCTTTAAATCATATTTTATTAAAAATTTATTCAATTATTAATTTTAATGTTTATTAAGATTTTTTCTTGATAAGAAGAAAGTGAAAAATATATTAAATTTGTAAATATTAATTAAATCAAGTTAATCTTAATCACTTAATTTTAATTAGCAATTTACAAAAATGACCAATTATTATATATACTTAACTATTTATTTAATATAAACTTAAAAGATATCAATTACAAATTTATTGCTATAAAAATTATAATTACTATATATTCGGCTTAATGGTCAAAATCTTAAATCTGTTAATTATTTTGTTCAATTTTTAACTTTTCGATTTGATTCAGTTTAATAATTTTTGTTGATAAAAATTTAAGATTAGTCTTCTTCGATCATTTTTTAATTTTATTCAATCTTTAATTGATTTTAAAACGGTTTAATACTGATTGAACCTTTTAAAATTTAAACGTCGAGTTTAACTTTGATTTAGTTTTGAAAGCATTAGAATTTACATATACCAAGATCAGACCATCATGCATTATTAATATCCAAATTTTAAATTAAAAAACAATATTTTTAAATTACCTATCAAAATTACAATTGCAATATTATAACTATGACTCCTTTTGTTATCCTCACTTATTATAATAAACACAATAACTCATTTAAGTACAAATTGCAAAAATCTTAGAATTATGGAACGGCAAAAGCTTTTATTTATCATGGCAGAGTCCAAGGAAACACAACAATACATTAAGATGAAAAACAGACACGACAAGAAGAAACTATGTCTTGCTTGCCAATGTAGATTACCATATCAACTTATGTGTAACAGAAGACAAAACAACATTAAAAACACACAGTTTTCAGGTTTCTTTTGCCGTTTATGGTCCCAACCAACCGCTTTAACGCCTTGATCTCCTCCTTACAGCTCTTGCCTTCCTCTTTGATGCTACCCCTTTTCTGTACCGAATCCCACAAGCATTGCACAGGGTCTGCATGTATGTCATTCAAGACAATTACTCAATTAGCCATAATTTAATGGAATAACAACCGGACCAGATCTTCTGGTCCTTTTTTTGTATACCTATTCTGTATTATTATATCTGAGTCATTTATTTATATAGATACGACGCCGAAACAATCATAATGTTTCCGGGTTTGGATCGGAGAGTTTATACACTTACCTTTGGTCCTTTAGGACCAGTGCGCCACATGGGTGTTTCCATGCCAATACAGTTACATCTATCGCATCTCCTGTATAGATCGTTATAACTTCCGTTATACAGTGGTCTTCCTCCACCACTTCGACACAGAGTACCGTCATTCCTCGTCAGGAGAGGGTTCAGACCAAGCGGTCCGACATTCTTAACCACGTACGCCGTGGGTTCTCGGGGAAGAACAAAGTTGTGGGATGAGTTACGTCCATGCTCAGGAGCTTCCACGGAAGGAAATGCCATAGGAGGAGCTTTCAGTTTCTGATTCTCATGCGTCAGGAAGTTGGAACGATTCTCAACCATTCCAACGACAGGTGGGTACAGATTGATGTTAGGGTTCCTACCTGATCCATTGTTGGATCCGTAAAGCATTCTCAGAAGAATTGATCCAGCATGTTCTTGTTCCTCGTCTACCTTGCCTCGAAGAAAGTGTCCTTGTTCAAGGTTGAACCGAGAGCCAGTTCCCTGGTTCATTATGCCTTTTCCCCTTTCAGCGAACATTCCAGGGTCATACTTCTTCGCGTTGCCTCCTCTAGCCACTCCATGTTCATTTTCTTCCTGTATTAAATAAAGCATTTCTTGAAATAACTAATAAATTTCTCCTTAATTAAAAAATATATATATAGATATAATAAAGGATTAATAATTTATATAGTCTCAAAATTTTAAATAAAGATATAGTCCCACATAATATATATAACAAAGTAATAATAATTATATTATTATCATTATTATCTTCTTCACCCTTAACCGGTGAAAAGATAATATTGAATATCATCATCATCATACTCCGAAGTTCTACAATGAAGTTGAATTTGTAGAATCTGATAGGATGCAGTCTTACTCTTACTTTATAGAAAGGCTATTTCTAATAAACCCACATACATATGTAA